>JAWWEW010000078.1:69308625-69375066 GCA_035583185.1 Anabacerthia variegaticeps | reverse complement strand
TATTTCTTTCTATCTCCCTCACATTTGCTGTTAAAATCCATAGTATTGATTTCAGCATATGGTCTCATTTGTACTTTAATTGGAGTGATGACTTAAAAAGGCTGGAAACAACCCTCTAACACTCCTTTTTGAGTATTAGAAAGCAAAAACATTCTTTATTTATAACATACTGGCTGCAGAGGGATCATTTCAAAGTATGCACATGGAGTCACAGAGGTGGTATATTTTATACTATAATATCTAGCATATATGTTTTCTGTTACACCCACTTCCGAAACTGTCCGTTCCACAGTACCACCTTTGCACCATCCCTGCTTGCCTTCTGAATCTGAGTCAGAGGTCTCAACAACCATTTATCTTCATCTTGTCTTCCTCTTCCTCATCATCTCTGTCCTTCTTGGAACTTCAAGGCTTCTGACTTGGTTATATCAAGCAATTTGCCTGTTACGTCTTCTTTTCTGAGTACATCCTCTACAGGCAAAATAGTCTATACCTTGCTGCAATTTTTGTACATTGGAATTCCTGACAAAAAATATTCAACAATATTACAGGAATCTAATACAAAGGTACTTAGCTAGAGTGCTACTGAAAGTGCTAAAAGAGTTATAATAAATCTATATGATCTAGATTTTAAGGTATCACAGGCAGAGGCATCTCTCAATAATTGGATCTTAACACCACAGGCATCTTAAACATTTACTTTATGCCCTTCCTGGAGAGAAGGGAGTGTGCTGATAGGATAGAAGTTTTTATGTCCAGTTTTGATCATGTTTCCTAAAACATGCATTGATTATGTAGTGAATATTTCTTTCTCAAATCTTTAAGAAAACCTGTATGTTGAATCCTACAATCCTCGAATTGCAGAGTTTTGTTCTTTTCCAATTGTAATGTAATTGGCACTTTGTTTTCTTGTTTGGTATTTACAAGGAAGAGTTTTTTACTATTTTTTTTTCCTGGCTTTTTGTAGTATATGCACCTTGAGAAACCTTCTTTGTGTTTTGTGGGTTTAGGCTTCTTGGGCTTTTGGGTTTTTCTGCAGGGTGTTGCCTAGGCAAAACTCCAGCTTTCCAGAAGCTGTCCTGGTGGGTTTTGTAACAGAGCACACTCCTCTTAGATTCAGTAATAAAATGGCTTGACAGCATTTTTATTTAATTTTTCATCAAAAAGTTCTGCTGTAGATAACTACTAACAACATAGGCAATGGATGGTTTCTTTTACTATTCCATTTATAACTTCAAAAACTACAGCATGAACTTATTCTCTACTCTTGTAGTTCAGAAGCCTTTGGGATTAACATTGCAAATTAAAAATTAAAATAGACTTTTTTCTCCCTTTTTCCCCCAGTTAACTTCAAATAAAGAAGAGATTTGTATGAAAGGTATATATGAAAGTGGATATATAAAATAAATTTCATTAAACTTTATTCAAAATTGCCTGTGTGCAACATTAAAAAAAATGTATATGAATAAGATACACTGATTGAAATAATTTAGCTGTAGCTAAAGACTGATTCTAAACACAAGATTGTTCTCTATATTTTAATGGTTACTTTAAACTTCTGTGAAAAAAAAAAGAAATATTAAGTTTGATATGACATAATCATCTTATCATTATGACTGATGTTATAACACTGTATGGAAAATTAGCTGGCCAAAATTTTGGACCTAAGCATGGATATAATTACAAATTAAATCTGCAACAGCTTCTCTGAAAGTTCTCCAGTAGCTGTTCATATTAGTTGCTATCTTCAAGTCTTGGATTAATATGCACGAGAATGGAAGTGAGCCTTGAAAGGGCTGAACTACAGTGATTACAACTTCATCTCAAGCAGCAATTACAAAAAACCTGTGCCTTTTGGGTAGGCAACCTGTGTTAAATTGATGATCAGGAGAAGCAAGCATCAGTGACCCTCTCCAGCACAAGTACATTTATTTACATTTATTTGCTTCTACCCCAACCAGCATCAGCTACCCGTAAGTTTTCAAGTTACAGTAAAAATTTTGACAAACTGAACTTAGCTGCCAAATTGATGGAAGAAGATAAGGCCTCAACTAGCTAGAATATTACTATAAGTCTTCTCTTACTGCTTTTAAAAATGTCCCTCATTCCTAATCTGCCCCATTAGGTTAGCTCATCTCATCAAAAATTTCTCTGATGTCTACAAAAACCTGTGAAGTACCTTGCACTGCTAAAAAAGGTGGCTAAAACTTGTCTTGATGGGTATTATTATTCTACTGTTTTTGTATATGTTGCTGTCATTTCATACGCAAGCATTGCCTCTTGCTTTATGTTTAAATTGCAGATTGTCTGGGGCATGGATCTTCCTTTTCTTTTTGGTACATACAGTGTCTGATACAAAGGGGTCTGTGAAACTTAGTAGCAATGGAAATGTATCTCAAATTTGGGTTATGGAAAGAACAGTTGAAATAGAGAGTTTATGTATAGCATAACCTTATCAAGTATTTTCAGAAGGACTAAATATAAGCTATATATGTCATTAAACAGAGATTAGAGTTGTTGCATATTTATCTCTAACTAGGAAAATCACTCTAATTGATTCAATCTTAGCTCAGAGCTCAAGCATAATATACATAAAAATCGCAGAACTTCTCTAATGTTTATGAAAGCATAAGAAAAATGTTACATTGAGACTAGCTTCTGCTACAGCCTCAAAAGTTTAAAAAAATATAAGGATACTGGGCTGAGTTGGAGTGCTTAATGATCTCTGTAAACTTATAAATCTATGCCATATTTGTTGGAGAGAAAAAAAAATTCATCTGTGAAAAGACGATGTTAAATTAATTGTCAAATTTTTACTTAGCTATGGGCATATAATATTAGTTTTATTAAAAAGCCTGTCTCAACTCTTGTTTGCATGTATAGTGCAACTGAATTTGGTAGACTTGAATTTGTAGTAAAATATGATAATATTTTAGAGACTGTTAGGGGCCCAATTCCTGCAGCCATTTTGCATGAAAAAATACCACTTATAGTTCCAATTACTAAATCAAACTTACCTACTTTTAGTTGCATACAAAGCCATCTAGTGAAAAACTTGTCCTGTTGCTAACAGTATGATATCTTATATTTGTTGAAATCTGCCAATATCACAGAATCACAAAATGATTAGGGATGAAAGGGACCTCAGCAGATCATCTAGTCCAAATCCCCTGACAAGTCAGGGTCACCTAATCCTGACGAGTTTTTGGATGTCTCCAGAGAAGGAGACTCCATGGCCTTCCTAGGCAGCCTGGTCCAATGCTCTGTCACCCTCAACTTAAAGAATTCTTCCTCATGCTGAGGTGAAACTTCTTGTGCTTTAATTTATAGCCATTGCTCCTCATTCTGTCACTGGGCACCACTGAAAGGAGTCTGTCACCATTCTCTTGTCACCCATTCTGGGATATTGATATGCGTTAAGGAGATTCCTTCTCACTCTTCTTTTCTTTAGATTAAACAGGACCAACTCCTGCAGTCTCTCCTCATAAGAAGGATGCTCCAGAATGTGTGTCGTTAATGTATGAGGTAAAGACCTAAGCTATTTCACAGAATGGTTTAGGTTGGAATGGTCCTCTGGAGATCATTTAGTTTGAATCCCCTGATAAAGGAGGTTCAGCAGGTTGCCCAGGATTGTACCTGGGCAGGTTTTTTAATATTCTCCAGAGAAAGATATTTGAAAACCTCATAGTCAGGTAGAACTTCCTGTCTTTCATTTTGTGACTGTTTGTCCATTTTCCTGTCTCTGGGCATCACTAAAAGAGCCTGGATCCATCCTTTTGCCTCCTGCCCTTAAGATATTTGTATACATTAATAAGATCCCCTCTCATTCTTCTTTTCTCAAAGCTAAACTCTTTCAGCCTTTCCTCAAAAGAGAAATACTCCAGTCCTGTGGTCATCTTTATCACCTTTCACTGGACCTGCTCCAGGTGCTCCACGTCCTTATACTGAGGAGCCCAGAGCAGGATACAGCATTTCACATGTGGCCTCACTAGGGATGAGTACAGGGGCAGGATCACTTCTCTTGATGTGCTGGCAATGCTCTTTCTAACACACCCCATGATATTATGTGTCTTCTTGGCCACAAGGACACACCGCTGACTCATGGGCATCTTGTTATCCTCCAGGACCCTCAAGTACTTCTTTGCAAAGCTGCTTTCCAGAAGGCCAAAGTTAATTCTCCTGAAGTCCAGGGTTAAGTCCATGTCTAAGTCTTGTAAAGGAACAAATTACTTAAGATCTAAGTATATCGGTGTGAAATGAACAACACAACAATTTATAAGTGGAAGCAAAAAATAAAGGAAGTAATTTTTGCAGAGTGCTTTACTATAACACCTGACATTTACCACTTCTGGCAAAGGATAGAAAGAATACAGGGAAGAAAACATGAATATAAGAGCCTAGTGTTAAAGGCTGTATGTTAAGCAGTGGCAGTGCATGAAGGAAAAAAGACACAATAACAAAACCAAACCTTGTTTTAGAAAAAATACAGCTGTTATTTTTACAGATCTGATTCTAACTCCTTATACAAAAATCTGTCAATAGTATGAGAAACTTTTGGCAAAATCATACTGAAAGTTTCACTATCAGTGTGAAATATCTGAAAAGGAATGGCAATAGGCATTAGGGGAGAAAAAGTAATTTCAGCAGAAATTTAGGAAGGCAGAATTGAAAGCCTTTGGAGAAGATAACAATGTTTAAATGGTATAGCCTTTATGATGTAAATTACCTGATGTGAATGCATATTTTGTCATCTGGCATTACTTTTAATGTATAGAAGTATTATTTCAGCACAGGCTATCTGAGATGAACAAACTTCCTGCTATAGTTTAGATTTCTAGCTTGCAGTAGCTAACCTGACTGGGGACACACAAAAGAATGTAAGGCAGAAATTTTTGAGATAAGTCTCAGAGTACGCTGTGATTGAAACAAAACTATTTTGTTTCAAAATATCCTTTTTCACTAGTTCCAGGTTTGTCCTTGTGTACTTGCTTTTCTGCCTATGCGCTGGGTTCATTCTTTCAGCATGAAAATACCTTGCATTCTTGGCATCCATCCCAAAATGATTAACTAAAATAGTATTTTTCATAAATATGGTAAACTATATTTTGATTACAAAACGGTACTGCCCTGCTGAAAGGACCACTAACTATGTTCATACATTTTATGTGCTTATTTATCATTTTGCAATGCATTTATCAACTTCGGTACATGGAAAAACTTACCGTTGTTTTGCGATATATTTTTCTGCAGTATTTCTAGGCTCTGATAATGCTCTTTGTATCTTCCTTACTTTCCTCCAAACTATGTACTTTTGGGAAGATGATCAGTGTTCTTTAATGTGGAATCACTAGGAAAGTTCAGTGTTTGAAGATACCCTTTTGTTGAAAATCAAACCCAACAGATTAAATATTCACAAAATAGAAATAGTAATAAAAGATTCAATTAAGATATGTCAAAAGGTCAGCACAAGTAAGTTAATTTTTTACAAGGTTGCTGCACATTGTATTGATGAGAAAATATCTAATAATCCTATTTAATAAAATCATTAACCTAAACTGTTTTATTCACATAAATGTTTGACCTGAAAGTGAAGTCAAAATTCACTGGAATTAAAAAGATAAAAGAAATATTTCCTGTAGATCTTGAAACACTGAGAAAATGTAGTGTTTCCACCAAAGAATTTATTCTCTACAGTACTGTCTGTTTTGATGAAAAGATGATAATTTTGATCATCTTTTAGTTATCTCTTGTTGTAGGCTTCTTCAGTAAACAGTGGTGCAAACAGATGTTGCCAGCAGACACAGTGGTTTGCACAACAGTTTGTGAACTCTGCTTCTAGATCTTCTGGGAACTTCTGGGAGCCTCAGGGTGTTTTGCTGGTGCTGCTGGTGTGGACTGGTGCAGCTGCTGATGCTGTTGCTACATAACTCTCAGAGGCTTTTGCTTCTATTAGCAAAGTTGCAGTTTCTAGTACTGTCCATCAGGTATTGCTGGTCAAAGGATATTTTAACATCCTGTCTTCAGCTGACTTCTGAAGAGGCAGTGATAAGCTCCACGCAGCCAGTGGTAGGGAGGAACCTGTACTGCTTCCCAGCCTGGAGGGCAGCTCCCATGGGTACCTAACAAATACATTAGTTTGTACAACAGCCTGCATGGGGAGGGGACAGAAACTGCTGCCTGCAGAGTCTGGGTTTCTGCAACTATTGTTCAACCCCACATTAGATCTACCTCTAAGCCTCAGAATTCTCATTTAATCAAATCTAAGGCCACGTGCTCTGAATGCTCATTCCATATCAAAAGGTCTATCTGTTTGAAGTATGTTTAAAAATATTTATGGGTTACTTTTCCACTAACGGCATCACATAAGCTCTTTATTTCATCTTCATGTTGCCCAACACAAATAGCACAAATGCTGGCAAACCATCAGAAATAATTTTGTGCTGAAGATCTAGCAGCAGTAATCATGGGACTAGAACCTGATTATACACCAGTAAAGAAGGATACACAGATTTTATTTATTTTTTTTTTCTTTTTGGTGGACACAGCACTCTATAGAAATTTGGAGAGCGAAGATACTGTGTAGATTTCTGACATACCAGTAATATATGACAAAGTCATGTAAAGAATAGTCAGAGATAATCTTAGTAAGTAATCCTTTACACTATTTATACTTATACAGGGACATGAAGAATGAAATAGTGTCCGAAATCTAGGAAGTCATTTGTACCTTTTTCTACCATAAACTTAATCTAGAATTTCCTGTCTCTTTTACTGTATTCGTCTAAGAATTAAACCTTTCAGCCTTGAATCCAGATTAATATTTTTTATTGCTTCTCTTTCAGGAGTCTTTTAGGAAAATCTTCCTTTAGTTTTAGATATAAAACTACTAGTAATACAATGAACACATTTACAGCTTAAGGCTTTTTCCTTTAATTCACTAATATGAGAATTTTTAAATTTATCTTCATGTAAGAGCTTGATTTGAGAATTTCTTTTTGTCCTCTCTTAGGTCTTGTCCATCATCAGTTTTTACAGAGATTTTTATTTTCAAATCATCTTTTGCTAGCAACCATAAGTAACATAGCAGAGAACAGTGCTGAGACAATTTTTTTTTTTCCCCAGGTAGAGATTCAACACTAATATAAAGTGTTAATGCTGACTACATATGCTTACACCAACAGATTGACACCCCTGACCGTCACACAATCCAGAAAAATGGGAATTTATTCTACTTTGACATTCACAAGGTTGCTGTGAAGGCTGAGAAAATGAGCTTGGGCATTTGGGAATTTATTGCTTCTTGAAATGGAATGGAAAAGTTTGTAATATCTAACCTGTTAAAGCAGTTTACCACAAAAGTGTAGGGAAAAATACATGAGCTCTTTTCTTGAAGTTGTTTCCATTATTTTAGTTTGAATTTGTGTGAGCTTGAGGCTGCCTTCACCAAGTTAAATGTTTCTAGTTGGTTCTAAATTTTAGGTACTTAAATTACAATATGTGTCTTTCAGTAGTTGTCTCTCATGATGATCTCTTTCTATTTAAATGCTACAACTATAACCCTGCATCATATATTCCATGATAAGGGGAATGGATAACAGGGTTAGCCATAAGGCAGCAAAGAAGAGAAGCAGCAAGTAACAAGCAGATGCCCCATGACTGACCCAGAAGTGCAGCTTCCTATCTCTGCCAAGTCCTTTTGTGAAGGGAAAAAAAGGAGACAAAACATCCACACAAAAATGCAATGGCAGTTTGTACATTCATCTCCCTTCAGAGTTGGAGAGATTTTCTTCTGCAGTCAATGCAATTGTCCAAAACTGTATTTGTGACAATTAATAGGAAAACTCAAAAATTCAGTTTTGCAGCAGCAACAGGAAAAAAACCAAACAAACAAATATAGGAATGGGAGAGCTGCAAAAATATTTATGTTTTAAAATGCCAAGATGAAAGAATTTGATAACACTTTGGAATAACATCTTGTAGCATCTTTTTAGGGGTAAAATGGGTATTTAAAAAATACTGAGGAAGATATTAAAGCATTTAATAGTTAAAAAGAGAATTTAAGTGAGAAAGAGAATGGCAACAATTCTCTGCCTAAGCAATTTCTGTTTTATTTGAAGACTGCAAAGAAATATTCATGCTTTCTAACTAATTTTTAACCCAGCATCATTAGATGGGCTACTGAAAAACAAAGGCTAGAGACTGGATTCAAGAACTCTTTTTATATTTTGTCTTGTAAGATAGTTTAAGACTTGTATTGAAGTTGGCTAGCTGTTTAATCTGCTGCTTTACTCGATTCTTATGAGAGTCAGACTCCAATTCCTACACCCATTGCTATGCTGAGTTTCTGCTGTTGTGTACCAGTGCTGTACCAGTGTTGCTCTATTGCCAGCATCAACCAGCATGAGTTATAGGCAAGCCCTGATACAAAGCTAGCTCAGACCAGGTGGAAACACCGGACATGAATGACAAAAAACAAGACTGCATATAATGGCTATATTTTTACTCTTTATAGCAGCCTTGGCAACCTTTTTTTAACAACAACCTCTTTATTTTTAATAGCAACCTTTGCAGCCATAGATATATATTTTGAATTTCTCACAACCTTTTATTTTCAACACTTAAGCTAAATTTTCATGAGAGTCACAATGGGAATTTTCTGTGCTATGCTTAATGTTCTGGAATATAAGGCCCTATTTGTGGAAAAAGGCAACTTTTCACTAGTATTGAGGGATTTTTAACATGAACAAAAAAAATGGGTATTTTGCACCAACTTTCTTTGTTGAGAGGTTAAATTAAGTTGAGGTCTTACTATGCTGTGTTTTCTGAATACTGAAGCAGAGAAAAAGTTAATATTTTTGCCCATAAGGTAATTGTACAATAATTTTAAATGTTTCTGAAATCTTAGATTCAACAAATTAATGCACCTCACACCTTAAGAGAAATTGAATATGAACTTTCAGTGACACAAAATTATATGACCACTCACACCGGCTCAAGGAAATAAATTTTTACTGCATTTTTTACTACTATTAATGCATCAGAAAAAAAAAGAGCAGTAGCTGTGTGCATTTTTTCATCCATCACATATTCTGTAATCCACTCTTAAATAATAATGATTTACACTGGCTTTGTAGAAGCAGAAAAAAAACAAAGAAGAAAACTTGCCAAGAGGTAATGTAACAGAGCTATCAGCAAAGCACATTTGTGTGTATGTGTAATATTTTATATAAATTATTAATGTAAAGGATAATCTTTGTTTTCAGAGTACTTCAAATGCATATGATAATTGCCTTGGGTATTTGATTAAAGCCAGCAATTGAATGGTATGCTATAGAAAAATAATGTAATTATAGAACAATCCATTAAATTTCACCAGTTTTACTGACTATGCCAATGCTATTTTTCCAGAATGGAAGTAGAACACAACATATTATCTGCTGAAAATAAAACTACAAAAATACAGAGTGTGAGGTAAGTCTTCTGACAATAATGCCAAACAGGATGGATTCTCTCCAATAAATGCTACACAAGTTAGTAAACTGTATATCAGCTGTTAGTTAACATACTCAGTGCTCATTGCCAAAAGAAAAGACAAAAAAATAAGTAAAGGACAGCACTATTTTTCTTTACTTAGTAAGGAAACAAAAGGAACAAACAAGCTATTCAATATATGCATAAAGTAATGTGCAGAGACATCTGGATTTTATTTCGATATGTAATTCAATAAAGATTTCAAATATAAACAAAGATTCTCTTTTATTGCTCATTAGATTGAAGGAGATATGACCAGATTATTCACTAAAACAACTTAAATGACACTTTCATTCTCTTTTTTTCTATAAGGACAATATATTTTAATGAAATTCTTTGTCAGTTGAAGTGGCAAGAATAAGGTGAACAAATACCATCATCTGAATAGCTTATTACAGAACTTTGATTTTGAGTGGTTGCATTACTTTTTTTCTCATTTGAAAAGTATTTTATGCTACCTGACTTACTAAATATGAAGTCTCCTTTAAAAGAAATAAATAAATAAACCCCAACTAAAATAAAATTAAAAAAAAAAAAAGACAACCTAATAATTACTGAGGTGGAGGTCTCAATATATTACTTTTTTTGGTCATGAAACAGCATGAAATACACTGTATTGTGAGCAGCATTTAACTTAAAATATCAATGTTCCTACTTTAGATTATTAATCGCAAGTGAGAGGTGATAATCAATAGATGGTATTCCAAATGCCACCAAAATTAAGCAAATCAAGCAAATACATTTGACTTTGCACCTGAGATAGGTCAAAAAAGATGCTTCTGGTCAGTTTCGCTGTTTTATTGGGAGTGTTCTGTGGATGCAGCGGCACTGATTATTGCAAATGCAGTGCATATAGGCCAAGGTCAATAATTTGACATAGGGGTGTATTTAACATAGTCTTTCATGTCTTGCTCTTGATAAAAAAGAATATTTTATTCGTTGATGAGCAAAACTCCCAGATTAGAAGATAATGTTTTCCCCTCCTGTCAGACAGAAAGAAGAAATTTGGAAATTCAATCGACTTTATCTCAATTCTTTCAAGAACTGGCATAATTTCACAGAAAAGGTTCACTCAGATTTTTGAGGGCCAATTGAAAGTTCAATAAACCAATTGCATTGAAGTATCACACACTTTACAATTTGATTCGTGCGCTGAAGCTTCCTGCAAGAAGGTCCCAAATGTAGAAAACTGATGCATTGCCATCAGCTGATAACTACAGAGTTTTTGTGACATTGAAAGCTGTACAAAAGGACAGTGAGGTTGATGCTTAGTTAAGATTTTTGAGTGAGCTTCTATAGTTTCAAGTTTTTGTTGCATAGAAGTTTTGCTAATGTGAACCCAATGAGTCTGACCATAGACTGGAATCCACTGAGTTCGATCCACATATCTGACAGCAATCTGCTCTAATGCTCTGCTAGAGATCACTTAGTCTTGTTGTGTCCTTTGTCTTTGTTTACTTTTTTATACTATAGACCTTATTTGTTTGTACAGTTCCTAAGGCAATGGGATCTTGATCTTCCATAGGCTTCTTATACAGTACTGTAAAGAGAATACAATGATTGACTGAATGCTAAAATGTTAAAGAGCCTTGCAGAGATGTCCTAGGAATTCACTGACCCAATACCAAGTGTACAGTTGTCTGCCTCACACAGAAGTGAGAAGAAAAATATATTTTAGCTGGAGCATTATTTTCATGGCTAAGTATAAATTTAGAAGGCTAGCACAAAATTATTCTGCTTGATTATGGTAACTAACACTATATATGACTTGGTAAATTAAAAAGTTTTGCCTTGTAACATTTGTAGGAAGTGAATATCATAGTTAACTTTAAGAAGACACTCAAACTATAAATTTCAGGTGCCCTTTTTTGCCACTGAGCAAAGACAGAAAAACAAAAATAAAATAACAGTGGTGTAAGTTGTTTATTAACAGTTGTGTATGGAAAATATTCTTTCTCACAAAATGCTTGAGGAAATCTATAAATTGTCAGGATATAAAATAGTCAGTGCTCTCGTTTACTTCCACTGCTAATGCATGCTTTTCCTAGTTTAAGGAGAAAAAAAAAAAAAAGCTAAGTTTACTCAGTTTTGTCTGCAATATTGCCAGTTTTTGTTTATCAATTAAAGGCAGTATGGAGAAGAGAGTGAAGAAACAATGACATACAGTTATTTTAACCATCAAAATATTCTCTCTTCAGCTTGAACATACCAAAAGTTTCATTTCTCTTCTAAAACTCCAATTTTAGTTTACTAATTTGCTTCAACAATCACATAGTATGGATTGAAATCTTCTTTCAGTGAACACATCTGTTATATTTGTGAAACTGCATGAGACGGTTTGGTATAGTTTTTAGCTAGAAACTCACAATAAATGTGCTTCCCAGGGCACTCTCAGTCTCTTAGCCCTGAATGACTGCTCTTCCAATTTCCTACATCAAGGAACATATTGTAGGTTGACCACTCTATAAATTACAATTTTACACTACTTTTCATTATTTAGTCATGCATAAATTATTTATATGCATGACTACTCCATAAATTATTATTTATGTATTTTAATGATATGTGCATTTTTTATAGATATATTAGCCAGGTATGTTTGAAATTGTGACAGAAAGTTTTCATACTTAGTACTGTCTTAAAAATACTAATTTAAATTACACTTTTTGTAAAATTAACTTATGACAATAAATAAGAGAGTGATTGGTGCCTAATTGTAGGTAAAAGTCTTAGCACATCACAGATTACTAGGTAAAGAATAGAAATACTTTAATGAGAAACAGAGGATTCAAAAAAGAGAGAATTAATAAAATATCTAATTTTGAAATGGCATATTTTCAGACATGCTCTGTCAAGAAATATCACCTGTCCCTCCTGATTCTGAAGTTTGTGGTCTTAGACACGTAGCTGGTGTCCTAGATCTTGCTATTAGGGCATTAGGGAATGTGAAGGAGGCCCTTATGAATGTGTGTTTCACCAAGAGTGCTCTCCTTCTTATTACTATACTGCAGGTGGAAGGAAAAATAATCATCTTATGCTATATGGATTTCTTTATTATTTTTTCTTCTGCAAAACAAACACATGAATGAAATTTAAAAAATTTTCACTATTTTAATATTCCCTGTTATCAGGAGTGGAACTAATATACATATTCTGTTTCTGTAGTATTGAGTAACCTTGAGCAGGAATAATAAGAAAATTAATTTGAGAGGATGCTGAATAGTTGATAATATGCAGCCCTTAAACTATGTTTTAAACAGAGAAAGATAAATAATAATTTGTAAAAATCTGTTTCCTTGGATTTAAAATTTAAAAAGTTAAGATGAAGGCACTTAGTTTGGTCCATTTTATGAATATTCCGCACAATGTATATTAGATGTCTACAATGCAGTAAACACTTGATGAGGTGTTTGCCCTTTATTTTCAGTTGGACACATACAAAATACAGAGTAGAAGGTGGTTTGAAGTATGATCTTCTTTAAATAATTGCCAGGGAATTACTTAGACTTCTATATATAGTATATATGATGAGGTTTTTCTTTCTTATGTTAGTTTACTTTTGGAGTGGAGCTTAAAGCATTTGTGCTCAGACAGGCTCCCAGCTGAATATTAAATGTCTGTGCTAGCTAACACAGCCAACAATTCAGAGTGATGACTTTTGGATTACTTTATTTGGGGACCAAGAGAACAGGAAATGTGTTTTGTTTAATTGCATGTTTTGAATTCATAAGACATAACACGTTCTTTGGTGAGGAATGTCAAACAGAAGTAGTTATTTGCTTAATGATGCTCCAGGGCCCTACATTTGTTCTCTTAGACTGCTTTATAGAAAGCTTCTACCTTCTGGCTCCTGGAGTTCCTGTTGTTCAGAGAGAATATGAGCATTGCTATACCCTTTGCTACCTCAGAGACAGTTGGTTTTGTCTCATTGTCCTGCAAAGCAAACTCTCTGCCGTGAGGCTGGCATTCACAGTTTACACAAAGATCATAGTACAGACTTTAAAACAATGCAGTTTAATCTTAATTTATTTTTTTAATGCGGGTTTTGTTGACTAGGTTCATTTTTTTACAGTTTTGTTGCCAGGCCTGAAAATCTTTCATAAACATATTCATTGCATGAGGTAGCTCTGAGGGATGAACTGGAGGTGCTTCACAAGCCTTACAGGACAATCACAATGCATCCTGGAGAATGGGATGAGCTATTCCGTCTGATGACAGTGTCTGATCAAAGGACAAGACACATCTATACAATGAGGGATCCTGAAAATTTTATTACATTTAACATTGTCATAATTACCTCCGAGAAACAACTGTCACCTTCCCCTAAAGTTTTCTTCTTTGAACATTTTGCCAGAAATGTCATTTAACCTCTTACTCTTCTTCAAGCTGTTTTTGTTATTTAGTGCACTCTTTCAAAATCTGTAGGTAAAAGGCATCATGCAGCCCATAAGAAACTGGCATGTCTGGTCACAGGAAATCTTTTGGGGAATTTAGAGTGGGGTAACTAAGAGAGCAGCAGTGCACCACTCAGTGAGATAACACATTAGACTTAATTGGCATGGGACTAGTGGGTAAGAATAATTTCTGTTCTGCAACACCTGTAGGCCATCCAGGCCCACCTCGCAAGGGTCGCTCCTCCAACCTGTTTAGACAAGTGCCAGGGACCCAGAGGAACTAGACACTCCAATGATTCAGTGTGTCCAAACCCTATCTGGTGGCCCATGTTCTTCCACTTCAAGCTCAGCCCCAGCTTCTTGCTGAAGGTCCATGAAGGGAGTGAGTTCCTTCTTTTTTTCCACTTCCTTTCTATATTAGATTGTAGGCACAAGCCACCAATATAATTGCCTTTCTCCATATCTCAAGAAATAGGAAGACTGCCCATGTTTCTTTGACTTTCTCCCTATGTAGGTCTGTCACTAGAACTTTTATCACCCTTTGATCTCATTTCCTAACCTTGTTATAAAGGTTTGAAACTGAAAATACTTTTATTTGTTTGCTTCTTTGTTTTCTGTTGCATATGGAGTATGAATAGTATGTTTGGTGTTGCTTGCCTATGTGATAAGAGAAGCTACAATGCTCAGGACTATGGTTTGGATCCTTGCAATGAGAATAAATAACCTTTGCATTGTTAAAGGACATGAAAAAAAGGCGGGATATTTTTTAATAGGTGATTATGCAGATAATTCCATATCTGGCTCATTTGCCTGGACTATCACCAAGTATATTGTATTCCAAGAGCAGCTTAGTTTCTTTCAGATGTATTTGGGTATATCTCAGCTTGGTGAGGCATCTTTGGCCTCAGTGGTATCCCTCTCCTTATGCTGGAGTTGGTTGTCAAAAGGAGCACCACTACTGGTGTGTACTGGGAGGAGGTGAGCAGTGTCTGATCACACACTGCTTGCTGCTACTCCTCCTTTTCCAGGGGAATAAGAGAAGCTGGTGGAGGAGAGGGGAACCTGAATGAGAAACTGTGAGATGTATGACTTCCTCTGATTACTTTCCGCTCTATGCTCTCCTTAGTACCTGTATTTGGAAACATGAACAGAGAAGTTTTTCTGGTTTTGGAAATACGAGGTTTGTTTCATATGGTCTTTCACTAACCTTAATTGGAACTCTGTCATACACATAAAGCCAGCATAAACTTAAAAGCTGATAGTATGAAATGATTAATGTAATTAAGTCTATATTAAGTATAAGTATGTATATTCTAAAGTATCCTAAATACATCCCCTCACAACTCATCTCTTTGCTATTCTTCTTAATAACAGAGATACTCCTTTTTATTTAGATTGTATGCAAAGTTAAAGCTGTGCTTTTAAATTTTTACTGGCCAAGCCAGTTTTACATTCTCTGTCACCCTGGCTTCTTTTGTAACCCACAGGGTTAAACTACATACCTTACTGACAATAGCACAGTGAAATGCACACAACCATTAGTCATCATTTAGTCAACAACTAAATGCTAAATGAAGCTTTTCATGACAAATGTATTTCCAGTTCATTATGTCACTAAAAGGCATAATATTTGTAACTTAGTCTATTAAAAATCTACACCATACAGCAGCTTTGTATGAATGAAATTTTAACTGGTACATTTCAGAGTATCAGAACTTACACAAAAAAGATACGAATATGAGTTGACAGATGTGTCCATGAATGTTTAGCAATTTGTGTTAACTGTCTAAATCATACTGTTTAATGACTAAAAACCTTACTCTGGTGGAATATGCACATCATGTGTGCATAATTTGAACACAGACATAGTAGAACACCGCTGTATAGGTTATGTAAATACTGTCTCAACAAAATTTATTATCTGGAAATTCCATTAGAATTTGAGGGTTCAAGTTTATTGGAGCATAGGGAGGTTTTAGTGCCTATGTGGAACTTTTCTAATGGCTAAAGTTGTAATTGTTTAACAGCATTCTATTCAGAAATACTGCAAAACATGTCCTATGAGCTTGATGTTACTCAGTCTTTCGATCTTTTTTTTGGAGACATCACTCAAGTTAGTCAACTTCTTGTGGTAGAGTGTCTAGTGACATTTTTCAGAGGTTATTTTGGAACAAAGATATTTCCTCATTTCAAAGAAGCTAACCTCATCAGCAGAAAGTCAGTGAAGATTTATTGGTATGGTCTGGATTCCCAAATGTGTTGGAAGTCTTTGACTCAGTTCATGCCAATGAAATCTACTGGAGATAAGGAAAGAATCTGGAGGAATAGACAGAGCATGAAGATGCTGCATATGTCACTACCACAATGTTATGACAGATTTCTGATTTATATGTGTTTGTTCAAGTTATAATGCCTGTAGTACTGTGTTTCTGTTTTTTTTTTTTTTTTCTTTTTCCTGGAACTCACTCATCTCCTGAAACTGATCACAAATTTAGTTTATTAAGAAGGTGGCAAAAATATATTTTATGGATCAGGTCATGGAAAAATAAAAAGAAAGCATAGAACCCTTATTTAAGTGTGGATGATTTAAACAAGGCACCAATGAAATTTGTTTAGTATGGGTAACTCAAGCCTTACCTTTGGTATTTGATATCCTGGCACTGCTTTATGGACAGCTGATCTTCAGTTTCGTACTCCCAAAATAACAACCTGAAATATCTTCATGAAACTGAAAAAACCCAGCAGATATGGCTTAATAGGGAACATCTCAGTGATGCTGTTTTACTATAGCTATATGCAGCTCAGTGGGCAAGTGATATGAAAGGGTTTGGGTTTGTGGGGTTTTTTTTATTATTATTCTGTCAGGAATCTGCTATCACACCTTAAATTCTACTGGCACAGTACAGCCCTTAGCAGATGTATCAGAACAAAAAATATGTCTCAAAAACATAATTTTTCTCTGTTAATGGTTTCACACATGCAGACTTATCTTCTACAGCTCTGATAGACCAGAATCATGGACTTGTCACTTCAGAAACAAATTAGTGGCTTTTGCTCTCTGCAGAATGACTTCTGTTGTAGAATTGGAGCTACAGGTGAATGAGTAGTGTATATAGGCTCTCACATCCAAAACTAAGAAGAAAGAGCTAGTGAGAAGGTCATAAACCAGTGTCTATCATTCATTCTTTTATTCTGATGGTAGACCAAAGCCTTCAAAATATCAACATTTTTATACACAGAGACACAGGGCAGGGAACCTGTTTTTCATGTTAATTTTTAGGTGATTTAGTCATCACAACCAACTTCAGAATTAGAAAGAAGAAAGAGAAGGTAACGGCTGAAAACTAAATAACAATTCCTACAGTTTTTAAGCACATTGTTTGAATCATCAGCTCTAGACATTTAAACTGAAACACATTAAACCGGTTAACATGCAGAATGATAACTAAACATCTGACCACCTGGTCAATTAGCATTTAGAAAGAAATTGTACAGTTGAGAAATAGAAACCAATTACAGACCTTAACAAAAAACATGAAAGTCACATATCTTCTAAATATGAAACAGAGGAACTTAATAAAAATCATTTTTGCCAGCTGTTTCCAGATTTGCTAAATCAAAGTGGGTTTTAAAAGCCATCTAGCAGATGGAAGGAAAATGTTCACATTTCCTAAAGTGTTAATGAAATTTAGTTATAGCAAAATTGGAAGAAACAAAAAATAGAAGCAGAGATTTCAATGGTTATGTTAAACCAACAGCTGTCATAGTAAGATACTGAAATGTAAAAGTTAAAAAAAAAAAAAAAATCCCTTAAAACCAGCTTACCTCTCCTCTTTTCTTTATAAAAGAACAGTAAAATGAAAAAAAATGTGAAAAATGTTGATTTTTCTTTTTCACATCTTGCTAATGAGTGCCATTTTTTATTAGTCAGTAGTTATAATGCAGCACAACTAGCTCATAAATACAGTACTACTGAGACTGGTAATGATTCAAATGATAGTCATAAATCCATTCAAATTGATACTTAGGGCATCGACAAAGAAGGCCAACAACCCGAAACATTTTAAGTGTTCATTTCAAAAGTTTTAGCGTAAAGAACTCTATTTCCCTACAGGGATCATCATGCACTTCTTACAAGTTTTATGTACTTACCTGTAAGATTCAGACAATGAGGCAAAGAGAAGGGCATTTCTGAAGCATAGCAGCAGAATTTAAGTAGTAATGGAGCTGCTTATTAAAGAACTAAAGACTATTCCTGTCATTATCCACAGAAATAAATACCTTAAAGATAATATTGTTTAGTTGCGCTAGGCAGGAGAAAGGTGGATCAAAGGGCTTCTTTATTGGCATGGGAGCACAGTACCCAGTTTCCACTTTGTGTTGCCTATCAAAAAACCCCCCAAACTGTAGCATTAAATTCATCTAAAATGAAACCCCAACATCCTATAGGATAATGAGAGCAGTTCAAAATAGTTAAACATTTTTTTTTTAAATAAATGAAGAAGTAAAGACCTCTGATAATTTTATCATTTTGTCTTATTTGCTTTGTTTGATCAACAGTTGTGCAGAACGAGGCGATTAATTTATTCTCTTTTTTTTCTGGTCACCTACTTTATGCGTCCTTTATCTTTCTTTCTGATTTTCTACTTCAAAATCACCAACCTTCAGATTATGCTTGTCCTTTTGACTTTCTGTGCACATTCTTCTTGTGATATCATGAAATTTACACAGATAAGAGCAACTATTGTCTTACTATCTTACCTATATTTGTAGTGAAAAATGCAAGGACGAACTACAAATAAACAGCTATAAAAAGCCTGTTTTAAGGCATTGGTAAAATATAAAAATTGTAGATCTCTAATTTCAATATAGACAAGCAGTAAGCCTCCTTTGCAATTTCCTTCCATTTTGCTGACTGTAAATTCTCTGAGTTGGGATATTGCTGTTATAGTTTCAAAAGTTTTCATAGAATTTTTTTGTCTCCCTTACCAACACAATGGTTTGTGAGTTGAAGAGCCAGGACGAATTGGCTAGTTGAAGCCCAGCCCCCCACTATCTGCTCCCAGAACCAGCTAACTGTCTAAAAGCCGAAAGAAAGGGATGGCTGATAGCTTTGCGTTCAACATGATGGCTGGGGGAGGATTGGGGGAGGCTGGCAGAGAGAGGCTTTTCCTGGTGCTGGCCACACTTTGCTCCTCAGTCTGCTTGGATGCTGGCTGCCGTTTGTTGGGCTGGTGGAAACACTGGGATGGGTTTTCTTTTTTCTGGCTTGTCTGCTGACTCCACATGCCCTGTGCCATTCTACAGAGGGAACAGTTGCTGCTTCCTGGATTCACTGCAGACTCCTTGAGGGCCCAATACTATCTGTAGGGCAGTTGCTGCCCCTTTCATCTCCCCCCGCATCACTTTTTCGGAGAAAGAATGGTAGGATAGGGTCTTTGCACTGACCATGGGAAAGATTTCATCTCATCCCTGTGGTCGCCATTCCCACATGAGTTTCAGAGCCAGCACCTCTCCTTGGTCCCTGTCTTTGCCTCACTGGATTCCGTGAGTGACTTTTGTGGCTGCTGCTTCCCACGGTGCGGCATCATCTTCTGCACACTGTGAATAGAACTGCACTGAAGGGGCAGAGATAGGACTTCATCTTTTTGGAAGTTTTGGTGACAGTGTTGCTGGTTTTTCTGTTCTATTTTTGGTTTTATATATATATATACACATATATATTTGTAGTAGAAAACTGTTATCCTCTTCTATACATTTTCTGATCAAAACCTCTTGATTTCAAAAGTTGTGGTGGTTTTTGGGAAGGGGCCCCCTTCCTAGTTCAGATAGACATCTTAGTTGCTTTTAAACTGACACATGCTCCCATATAATTTGTAATAGTTTGTAGGGTGCCATACATGTATTTGAATCATGAGCAAAATTTGATACTTGCCACAAAAAAAAAAAAAAAGCATAGTGTTTTTTTAGTTTTTTTTTTTTAATTAAACTACTTTTTCACATATACAATGTTTTTCACAGAAAAAGAGTAATTTGAACCTTCAAAATATATTGTACTTTGGTTTCTGATTTCTTTTGTTAATATGTTAACCTCTGATAGACAGTTCAAGGAAAGTGTAACATTGTTTGAGAAATATGCATTGGGAATTTTCAACAAAATGTGTTATGTGATGACAGACAATCTTGATTTTGAGGAAACTATCTTTAGGATAACTTCTTAGATAAAAAAAGGCATATCAGTAATATCACTAGCATACTGGACATCCTATTAATTTGAAATGTTAGCTCAGTTTCTAGAAACTTGAACTCAGCCATCTGTCTCATCAAAGATGTGCTATAAACACCAGTGTATGAGCTTTTAGTATTTATTTCTATTTTCTGCTGAACCAGCTTTGTAAAATCCTAGTTACATCACAAAGAAACTAGCAAGACAGCATTTGAAAGCACACACACTTCTACCAGATGGATATTAAAACTTTTTGACCAGCTCCAGTTCTAAAATGAGTACTGTGATCTGTTATTCCAATTTTAAATAAACTTGTATTATTAAGAGGCTCCTTAAACTTTTATCATTCTTTTTGTGTTAGTTTTGAATTTTTAGATGCCATGAGGCTTATTAACTTTTTAATTTTAATTCACTAACGTTAAGGAAGAGTAGCATTGTCTTAGTGTATAGATATAGATATAAAATGGTGCTTCATTCTCTGAATATTATATGGTTTGCCCATAAGTTTATGGAGTTTGGAGAATTTCCCAGATAGCACTGTCAATTAGAATACCCCTGTACCAGAAGTGGTCCTGAAGCATGAATAAAAAGTGGGGATTTTTTTGTGTATATGTTGGTAGCCACAGTACGGAAAGACTCAACTATTTTAGAACAATTTTCAGTCTCTACTCAGCCTGATATCCACACAAGTTTTGAAAAAGAATATATTTTAAGGCAGGAGTTGAAACAACTCTAGTGGAATCACTGATTCATGTTACCCAGGGAAAGTTTACCTTTATTATCAGTTCAGATTTGAATGAAACATTCTGTGCTTCTGTTCCTATTGACCTTTTAATTCTACCTTACTGTCAAAGTGTCCACAATGGCAAGATAATAAAGGGTGAAATACCTCATCCAATCTTCTTACTGTTCTACAAGTATATTTGCAATATTTTTCTTTCTTTGGTTTTTCTTCAGCCTTAGGAGAGAATTATGTAAAAATTTTGGTGCTAACAACCCTTTAACACTCCCATCACGCCTCCTTCTTTCTCCCCACGCCTTTAAATAACACTTCCTTAAATAACATTTTTTAAAAATACATTCATGATTTTCCTTCAGTTGTGTTAGAATTAGACTAAAACAAGTGTCAATCTATTTCTGGTGCAAATTAATAATATAGTTAAGGAGCTCCTGCATTTGCACTACACATTGGTACTGTGAAAGTATAAGGCAAACATTAGCTTACAAGAACATTTCTTTGGTAATAAAGGCTTCAGAATATTTTAATAATTCCAAACTAGAACCAGGGAAGATAATGAAATCAGTTCATTCTGGTGCATTTAGTGCCATGCAATGACAGGTATGTACTGTGAACATAACGTAGGAGACTCTGGGGCAAGATTACTGCATTTATGACTCTCATGAAGTAGTTTCATGTTGAGTGCTTGTCACTCAGCCAAGAAAGAGCTTTCCGTTACAGGTTTCAGAGCTGGACACTGCCTGTGGGAAAGAGTTGAGCAATATGATGATTACAGCTTTTTGCAGCTATTTATGTACTTCAATTTAATCAAACCCAAAAACTATTATGTAAAGATTCAGGTCTCTGTGGGTCATGGCAGAGTGAAACAAGCTCACTTATAAATGTGTATAAGGTATTTTGTAATAAAATCTGTAATATATTTCCATATCAGGAGATGATGAATAAAGCATATATGGATATGTGGTGGGTAGGATGGGAAGTACTGTACCTAATGCTGCAGTACTATATCCAGCCTTAGTTTGAAAGGAGCTGGGAACAAGTAGTTGTGTAGCCACTATGGTATAATTTTAGCAGTGCCTGTGTTTCTCTCAAAAAGCCAAAATCACAAAAAAAGTTCTAAGAGGCTATTCATTCTGGCCAGGGACAAACTACTTACTATTTTCTTCTTCCATTCTTTTAGGTTACCTGCAAAATCTTAACTTCCATTATTTACATAGTCCTGATGACCTCCCCTATTCAAAACATATTTAGAAGAGGAGCCACAATGCTGTATTTACTATGCCTTTTAAGTTGAATGACCTCACAAATAGAATCATGGAGGCATGTACTATAGACCAGTACTGCCTCTGTTGATGCATACTGCAGTACCTTAAAAATCGTGTGCTTAGGCATATACACGTGCATGTATTTGTACAATTCTTCGAGAAAATTCTACAATTTTTCCCCACTCTTTTACAGAGATCCAACACACTTCAGCTGATGGCAGTGAACGCATTTTAGGTAGAGCCTATTAGTAGGAGATCAAGATAAATTGAAACCAGCTGGCAAGTACCTCAAAGGAAATAAAAAGAATAAAATCAGTTAAAAGAGAAAGGCAAAAGGGAAGGAAAAGAAAGCAGGTCCATCCTCTGGCTATATGAAATAATAAAACAAGCTAAATTGAATACATTGCCAAAGCTGAGGTTAAGAACAATGAAGTCAATGAGGAATTGAATATTTCCATGATTAGTCTAATCTAGCATGTCTTTTAAAACTATAGGAAACACTGGAAAAAAATACTACTATGACTTTCTAGGAGGAAATATGCTCCTTCTGTTCTAGAGAAAATCTAATGTATGCTGTGGCTTTTCTTGCTGATCTTCAGAAGTGTGTCACTAACAGGTCTACAGTTGATCAGGAATGATTTGGTCATAACAAAATAATCTTTGACTCTCTTCATGTAGATGGTGTCTTTGAAATACAAGAGATGTCTTTGTTCTTTTTGATGTGTTCCATTTGTACAAGTTGCCTTTTGCCCTATATTTAGATGATTCTTTGACTCTTTTGGTGTTTAACATCATTATCTTAATCACTGTGCCTGAATCTTCTTTGCTTATGTTAAAAATTTACTGCATAGATCCAGAAGAAAATAAAATTAATAAAATACACTAAGTACTCATACTATCAGTTGCAAGTAGGTTACAGAAAGCTTATGTGTAACCTCTATCAAAGTTTACATTCTTACAATGCCAATTGTAAAAAAGATCCTGATGACTATCTTACTTATTTTCCACATTTTTTTTATTGTGCTGATTAAAGTATTGTAAAAACTACTTTCAGGTGAGTTTTCAATAGGCTCAATCTGTAGGTTAAGCTACTGACAAGTAGGTATATCTAGTATCTCTTCCTTTCTTTTTCTAAAAGACCTATGTAGATGTCATTTCTGTGATGTGTATTTTATATTAATTCCATTCCTTCTGCAGTTTAGATGTATGTACAGAATAGACTAACTTGGTTTTAACTTGTTTTATGCAAAAGAAGATCCAAGAAGAGCCAGCATAACTAAATTGTTTTTTTCCTTTTGTGTTTTTATATTTCAATGGTGAAAATTGAATTGGTGAATGGCGAGTTATCCTATATTCAGGAAAAAAAAAAAAAAGGAATGGTAAGAGGCAAAAACTCTAGCTGAACTTTGAAAACAAAGGAGAATGATGCATAGATTTCTCTGCTTTTATTGGAATTCTTTGGTGCTTATAGTTCATTCCGTTCACACTGTTCCCATCTGCAGCACCAGCTTGCTTTACTTCCCTCAGGACCGCAGGGTGTTTTAATAATAGGCCTTCAAGACCCCCATAGCAACAAGAAGTCTGATAAAATAAAGAGAAAAAGAAGCTGAAGTGATCCCTAGAGAAGGAAAACATATTTTCCACTTTTCATTTCCATTTCACAACAGAATGATGGGCTGAACTAATAAAAGCCCATTGGCATTTCAACAAACCCAAACAGAGTTTGCCTGTTGGGTAGTAATTATATGTTCCAAGTATTCACATACATAATTAAGTAGTGTTCTGTTTCTTTAAATAAACATAATCACACAGAAGCCAAAATAGTCAAATGGTCTCCTCATTATTTGGGCTAGAGAATAATAAGAAAAGTTTTCCAGTAAATTTTTATTTCCCTGACTGTTCTCACTGGTAAGCTGAGTTGACTTACAGAATTTAATTCAGTTGACATCAGTAATCCCTGGATATTATTAATTTCTGAAATGTATTGTTATAATTTGGCCAGAGATGAAAACTATGTCAGTCCCTACCAGCAGCCTGTATTCTAATACTAACCTAATCTTTTGAGTTTGATTCTAATCTGTTTAAGTTTTACTTGCCATTTAGTACATACATGTCAAATTGACAGACATGCAGTTGTGGACCTGTGAGAAATGCCCCGCTTAACCATCTGCCAGCTGTTCCAAGGATTTTCAACCTCTTCCCCTTTTCTGAGCAAGGTTCCTTTGCCAGACAACTTTGTGTTGCTCTTTTAGGTTACCTGCATGATGCATTTTCCATGACGGCATGTGAGACTCACAAAAAAAGCCTGTGTGACTCCAGCGGAACTGATCCTGAAGGTAATCTACACTGCAACAGCCTCCATACAGCAGTGTTGCACCAGACAGGGAGGGAAGACAGGAACAGTGCTGTAAAAAGTCCTTGCACACAAGAGCAAGTTTTCAAATTCCACAAAATTAGCTAATAAATGTTTCATATCTGTGCCATTAATAGTCATTTCAGTAGGGAGATATAAGGTCACTGTATGCTACAGTGAGAATAAGTGGAGACACAATGCTATATAGACTTTTGACTGCAAGTACAATAGAACACTAAGGATGTCTCAGGCACTGTTATTCATTAGCTGTGTTGGAACTGCATCTCTGGCTCCTGATTGTACAGGTTCAATACCATGTTGTATGCCATTCACACATTTGAATATCCCCCTTTCATCCTCCTTACAGGCTTATTGCCTCAAATAGCTATCAATTCAGATAGAAAATAGCGAAAAACAGGACAGGGGAAAGGATGAAAGTATTTCCTCCCATGCCCTCCCCCCTCCCCCCTCCCCCATCAGAAACTTGTATTCTAATTTTTGTCCTTTTTGGTTTTGTTTTTGGGTTTTGTGCGTGTGTGTGTGTGTGCGCGCATCATGGCAAATGTTGATCTACCAGTGTGTACAGGAAGCACTATGTGGTGCAGCATAAGAAAAAAACCTATTGAGTTTGGAAATTGTCTGCTTAGAAAACAATCATTTGAAAGCTGTATCTTGGATACTGAGTGAGTGATGATACAGTTGCCAATACACACATCTATGGCCTTGGATGCATAGGAGCAGTACTATTTTTATTAGTAAGAGCTCCAGAAAATAACAATAACTTAACTGAGACATGGTATCACCATGACCAGTGAAGAACTCTGCCTTGGTGGATACCAGGAGAGAGATATATCTCTAAAAGTTTCATGCAGAAAGAATTTTCTGTTTCTACACTTCACACATGTTAATGAGATGGGACTGGCTTAGAATTTAAAGTGCCGCTTGGATGAACCCAAGGAAAGAATAAGAAAATCTTGTTATGGATATAGAAGAAAAAATAATTTGATATCAGTGTTCCAGAGTGAGTCCAGAGAGCTGTATGTTAGTTTTTTGTTTGTGAAGAAATCCTATAACTAAAAACTAATCAAGAGGGGCACTGGGCCATATTTTTGGCTAAGGAATTATCATCAAAAGAACTTCTTAACAAACAGTAATTGTTGCTCTGTGTACCTTGAGAAGCTTTCAACATGACTATATTTCAGCAAAGGTGTTATTTGTGAGCTGTATCATAATGATATTGTGATTTCAGAAAGATTTCAAAGTTTTAATTAATCATCTGAGATTTGTCACCAAGACGATATAGTACTGTGTCTTCACTTGGCTATATCCCTTAAACAAAAAATAGGAAAATTAAAAATTCAAGCTATTACATCATAATATGTGCTGTGTGTCTTTTTACAGGTCTGTTGTTATTATCCCCAAGGGCCTAGGTTTCTGCTCTGAAAATACTTTCAGGACAGTAGAATTCTTTTAAATAAATTTTTGTGAAGAGAAACAGCATTTAAAGATACTTTTAATATTAAAAGTTATTTAATTTTCTCTTAATTTGGTTTGAACAAGTGGGTAAATACACTGCTCATGTTTCTCATGGAATTTCTTCAAGTGGCCTCTAAATCTGCAGCATGTCTGAAAGTTTACAACTAGTGATAACCCAAATGAGAAAATGTTATAAATATATCTTTTCCTTTGCTTTCTTCAAAGGCTGTATCTTTATTATATCCCTTTTGATCAGGAAGTGTCAGTAGATACTCTTTCAGGATATCAAAATTTGATTCAGATTCAATGTTTGTTTTTTTCTTTCACAGTTAAAATACAGAGAACATGAAAAAGGGACAAAGAAAGGGTTGGTCATCTTTTCTGTGTGTGTGTGTGTGAGATTAGGGGTTGTGGGAAATTAAACCTGCACATTTAAAAAAAACCAACCAAACAAACATTTCTGTCGGCATTGCATGACAGTCACATTAAACATTACTTGCCTGAGAGACTATAAAGTCCTACAAGTACTTCAGCTCTCTGTTTTCCATCAATTTTAATGCCAGACTTTTTTTGACATGGCTCCTTGTAGCTTCAACATTTTTATTTATAATTATTATTTTTTTTAAGTGTCAGGAGCAATTCCAGCCAATAACTCTGGCTAGAACACTTGTAAGTTCATGAAGAAATTATTGACATTAAGACAAGTATCTTACTATTCAGAATAAAGAAATATCATTTGGCACAATCAACATTGCAACATAGATGTGGCTCATTGTCTTTAAGATATTGTCTCAAGAGAATATTCCCAGAAAAAAAGAATGCCAAAAGGGATGAAGAGCTCTTCAGATAACAATTGAGAGGATGTCTGTTGTACAGTCAAACTTCAAGAATCAGTGATATGAATTTCATTATTATAAATTGTTGGGATCACATTCATGAAAGGGGACATAAAACTGAAATTCTGAAACACTATTCTTGGTGCCTTCATGAGAGGAGATTGTTAATATTGGACTGTGGACAAATTCCAAGTCATTTAATTACATTTTGCCTCTCTAGAAATTGTGGGAAATTTTACTAGATACATTACAGCAATTCTTAGAACTCAGCTGTTATGCTGTGTTCCTGCAGAACTGAAACACAGTTATTTGTAGAGCTTTGAAAAACAATAGATTAAGAAGCAACATTTTTCTGAAGAAGTGAAATTGGTTATTATGAATACTTTCGTCAATCTAATAAATTAGTGGAAAAAGTTGCTATTTCAACATTGTCTTGCCAAAAATAATAAATTTGGGGTTGATTCCATGTGAAATCTTTCAGAATTTCCACTGTTCTAATTGAACAAGATGAGAGACTAAAGACCAACTAAGTACAAGTAAAACCAACAGCCATATTACAAGAGAACTAACAGCATTATTTTGATTCTTTCATTTATTATATATATATAAGTATATACATATATATATATATTCATTTATCTTCTGTTTTTCGGTTTTTATTCCAAAGAAGAAATACTAATTATTCATGTTAATTGCAATCCTGGTTTGCAGATCTAGGAGAGGCCAAGGAAAATCAAACCAAATTATCTTACCTGTAGTGTCACTATCATTATTAAGAATGGACCTGTAGGAGTGGGGGCCTCCACAGAAGAGCCACAAAGCTGGAGTATTTAGATCAGAAAGGATGAGAGAGTTGGGTTTTTTCAGTCTATAGGAGGCTCTGGGGAGATGCTATTACAGTCTTTCAGTACTTAAAGGGGGCCTGTAAGAAAGATGGGGAAAAACTTTCTATCAGAGTGTGTTGTGACAGAATCTGGGGTAGCAGTTTTAGACTGAAAGAGGATCAATACAGTTTAGATATAAAGAAAATTTTGGGGCTTTTTTATGTTGAGGGTTAACAGCCGTGATGGGAACAGCTCCTCCACTCCACAAGCCTCTCGGGGTCTGGAGGGGATTGCAAAATCCCCACGTGGGCAGGAGAAAAGTGATACAAACACTACCAAGATGTGTGGTGGTAGAAAAACCTCTAATGACAGGTGGAAAAGGATTTTTAAGCCCTTCGGGGGTGGGCTTTAGGAGGTAGGGTGTGATAGGGTAAGGGTTCAGGGGGAGGGGAGCGGTTTGGGGGCACAGGGACCAATTAGGGAACAGGAGGACCAAAACCCAGTGGAAGCCTAGGAATGTGGAGAGATGGATGACACATCCAATAAGGTCAGAAGGGGGGTGGGGCTGGATATCCCAGAAGAAGGGAACATGTCTCTTTCCATAGAAAGCCACATGCGTGCTGGAGACCCTAGGGATTACAATCTAAAAGGGGGAGACCCGTACATTAAAAGGCGCAGGTAATATTAAATTCTACTGTCTCTGCTCTTCTGGAAGTTGTCACAGTGATGGTCTCGTATCTAGGTGTGTCTTTTTCCAAGATACGTAGTCTGGATTCTCCCCTGCCTCTGTCTTCCACCTGCTGTAGCAGGAGTTTCTTCAAACAGAGGATGATGGTGAAGTGCTGGAACAAGCTACTCAGAGATATCGTAGATGCCCCATCCCTGGAAATATTCAAGGTCAAGTTGGATGGGACGCTGAGCAACCTGCTCTAGTTGAAGAGATCCCCACTCATTGCAGGGGTATTGGACCAGATGACCTTTAAAGGTCCCTTCCAACCCAACCCATTCTGTGATTATGAACTCAGAGTTCAGGGTGAAGGAAGCTCTGCACCTTCCTAGACTTACCCAAATAGAGGAATTTAATAGGACTTTCTATTTTTAATTTCTTTCTGTACACAAAGCTGCATGCAAATTACTGAAGTGGAATAAATGAAATGGAATAAATTCGGGAATAAATGACCCATTCAGTCCCTTGAATAGAACAGTGGTTAGAGCATGAAGTTCTGAATCAGGAGACCTGGCTGCTCTTTCCCATTGTGCCGTTTGATTGTTCATTGACACTGCATGAAAGATGGACTTCTCTGTCTCATTTTTCTTATTGTCACAATCAGGCTAATGAAATTTGCTTTCCTCTCAGATACGCTATGAAATTTAAAAAAATAGGGACTGATGTGCACTGTGTATAAGCCTCAGTACAAATACAAGATATGATTTTAATATTATTTGGGTTTATAACGGTGTACCTATATTGTTACTGTTATCATTATGCTGATTTTCAGTGCTTTTGGAATATATAAAGATGCTAACAATCTGCAGAGCTGTTATGACATTGCTGGTTGCTTCCTTCTAAAGATCATCCCAGTCTTACTTGGCTCTGTAATGTGTAGTGGGGACAAACACCTCATGCTGGCTCAGCTGGAGCATTTAAACTGATATCCAGGAGGGGCATGCAAAACCAGACAGCTGTTGCTAAAATATCTGTCTGCTGTTGCATTTGGCACTTCTTCTGCTCTTGCTGCTCCCAATCTGTGGCCCCCAAGGTCTGAGCGACACTGGGTTTGTCTAAGCCAGGAAGATGAAGCCAATTTTTGTAATGAGAAAATTGAAGTGCTAGTGCAGAGGATTAGAACCCTCCTGCTGCTTACTGCAGAATGATGGGACCTTGGTGAAGGAAAGATTGGTACAATAATACAGTATCATTAAATGCAGCAGCTTATGACTTCAAACAAAAACAATATTTTGGCATTTTGGCTAAGTGGCACCAGAATACTTTCAACATCTAATTAGATTACAGTTAAAATGCACCCACATTAAATGTGTGATGATATTAATCCAGCATCAGAAAATATAAGCAAAAGTGACCAGATGTTCCACTTTGACAGATTAAACATTTTTTCCCCTCCATAATAAAATGTCCTGCTGCCTTGGTGATTTTGCTGGCTGAAATGTGACAAGCTCCAATAGCTGTTTATGTAAGAGCAGAGACTATAATCTGCAGCTCCACTGTCCCAAGAGAGATTTATGTCCGTCAGGCTAAAGAGTCATATTATTTCTTCTTCTAGCTTTTTCTCTCTTTCCCTCCAAACATCTAATTAATCCACAGAATGTGGAACAGCTTCAATAACAAAAGTTAAATTACTTCTTGTCATCTCATTCCCAAACAGCACAGATTACACTTGGTTCATGAACTTTCTTGAAAAGAAGGAGATTGAGAATTAAATCCTCATTCCAGAAAATGGAAACTGTGACTTCTAGCACTTCATATCTTGGTGGAGTATTGTAACCACAAAATGACCAAATACAGGAGGGCAGCCACTCTCACTGTATTCTGTTTCAAGTATATTTTTAAGGAAAAAAATGTGTCTTCCTTACTTTCATAAGGGAAGACCTAGTTGTCCAATTTTCCTGGAGGATTCAAGATGTTTTCAGTACTAGTAAGAGGTCCTTCTCTGCAGTCTTGGTAAGTGTGCTTGAGATAAAGAATAGGATTAATTTCTTTCAGGTTACATCCCTGTCTGAAGCATTTCCTGTTCCCTGCTTTATCAACCTACTTTTTCCGGCATTTGCAATGTGAATCCTCACTCTGAAACCACTAATTTCTTTGCGGTTTGACACTGACACTGACAGAACCTCTTATTTTGACTAGAAGCTCTTGAGCTTTCTGTGGTCCAAAAGCTTAGCAATATTGTGACGGAGTTTTAAGGAATAGATACATTTTCACCAAGGTACCTACGTGAAGAGTTGTGCTGGTTCTAGCTGAGGCAGAGTTAACCATGACATGATTGGGCCCTGCTCTCCTGGAGATGCCTGAGCACCTGCCTGTCCCTGGGAAGCAATGAATTAATTGTTTTACTCTACTTGCTTGCACTGCTTTTCCTTTTCCTATTAACCTGTCTTTATCTCAACTGGTGAGTTTTCTGGCTTTTGCCCTTCTGATTCTCTTCCCAATCCAGCTAGTGGAGGAGTGAGCAAGTGGCTGTGTAGTGCTTGACTGCTGGCTGGGGTTAAACCACGGCAGAGAACAACTGCCGTAATCTCTGTCTTTAGCTAAGGGTTTAAACAGTGCCCTGAGAGCTCCTGTTTCTCTTTGCTGACACTAACAGCAGCCCTCAGCTACACAACCCTGCAGTCAGCAACCCAAAGCTGTGTGGGGCTAAATGTGAACCTTTGTTGCTGTACAAGCTCCCTTAGGAAGTTTGCAACTCAGAGTACAGTGCAGTCTCTCATGTCCCTGTAGTTTTCTGGTTTCTGCCAACTGATTTCATGTACAAACTCTTCACAGCTCCTGAAGAGGAGTAGGAAGGTACATCAAAATGTAGAAATATGTTGCAGGGCAACAGTATGGCAGTCAGGAATTCAGAAATGCAGTAGTGACATTTGGGTGTCGGGCTTTACCTGCACCCGCAGCAGGCACGTGTGATTTTATGGCACTATACTGTGTGTGGGAGGCATGTGCTATTGCAGCAAGGTTTATTTAATGTGTAAATCCTTGGTAGATCTCTTGCCCCTCTTCCCTTTCTACCCTGTTTAAATTCTGATGATAACACCCTGACTTCTTATGTTACTCAATATGTCAGAATACTATCTTCCCCTGTGTTTGTATAGTTAAATGCAGAAATAGACAAAATCAGTTAGGCAAAGATGAGGACTTAGTATAAATGAAGGACTATGCTAAATACTGTCTAGTAATTGTCCAAGTTCTGGTAACATAACATGGTCTATTTCACATTATCAAGGTGTGTATATCCTTTGTCAGGGTCAAAAAAAATTTAAAAATAAAAACTAGCAAGTGTGCAATCAGAAAAAGGTTCCATGTCTGTCACACTGATGGAAAGTACTCCAGTATTTTAAAGAATGTTAGAGTATAGTTTGATAGAAAAGATGTATAATTTGAGGTATCAGTTGGTGAGCACAGATTATAAGTAGAAAATTATCAAATCCTAATTTTTACAGGCATTAACTTGCAGTTTTATCTTTTAATCACATTTTCAGCAGTGATTTCTTTTTGTAAATCACCTCTGGGATGACACTAAGCTAGAGTTCTAAGTTGTGTACAATATTCCAAAAGGTACAAGGCAGTGAAAACTGACTCAGCTCCCAGCATTTTGCACGCTTGGTGATGTGAGTGTTCAGTGAAAGTTTGGCTTGATGATAAAATGCCTTCTAACTTTGTGTTGAGCAGGTGAAAAGATTGTTTCACAGTGAGGATTCATTAAACATGAAAAATAATTCAAACAACCACCCACACTTGATGTATTAACAAATGTATTTCATTCTCTATAAAAGCTGTGATTGGGAAAAAAAGAAAAATAAGAAAGAAAGGAGAAATTAAAAGGTCTCTGGTAGTGCATGAAGATACAAATCTTTTGCTTTTTATTACTCCACACACCTCTAATTTTATATTCCTCTAATAAAGGGGCAAAGACTTTCTATCATTCTGCCTGCTTACATAATGCATGTATAATATTTCCCCTTTTTCCCTCCGTAAGAACATTAGTAGTAGGTCATTTTCCATTTTTAGTTACTAAGTATCATAGCGATTTGTCATTTTTTATGTGTTTAGTATATCCTTTGCATTTTGTTTACTTTTTACCAGTAAAGTTCTTGACCCAATTAAAGACAAAGGATAAAACTTTGTTCTGCTGGTTTGTAAAATTTTAAAAAACATGAATGGTCTTGCTTCAGTGCAGCCCATATCCATATTGGCCTAAGCACATTTTTATGTTTTGTATAAAGTGACAAACAAAATCCAAAGGGCTAAATAATTTTATAATTAAGAAAAGCCCAAATTATTTTCATAAGTCAAAGGTTATTTATTTTTTTAATATATTTATTTATTTACTTCTCTGTTAAGTGAAATATGCAGTCACCCTCCCTTCATGTAGGGAAAGGAAGCTGCAAAATTATGTGCCCACAGCTGTTGGCCTAGTGGTTGGTTCAAGTATTCAGGTCTTGGAGTCCCATGCCTCATTCCCTGAAACACTGCTGCTTTCCTTTCCATTAAAGTAAAGGTTCCTCAGAAATGAGGTTTCTTGGTAGAATAAATGGCAGAGGACAGCAATCTACAGCTTGTTCTAAGGCTTAATTGAAGGCTTCTTCAACAAGCAGATTTCATAATCATGATATTATTAGACCAAGTTTGCTTCTGGTCAGCATAACTTGAGATTATATCCTCAGAGGGTAGCACTGCATCTAGGAGTTCATGGAAGGCACTTTTATTGTATTTAGACTTTTGAAATTATGACATATGACACAAACTTTAGAATGTGGGCAGAAGCCTAAGAAGGTTTGATTTCATGTGGAAATTTTCAGATTTGCAACATCTATTTATTTCTTCAGGGGAGGGGAAAGGTTGTGTGAAGCACTCCATCTGCTCAAGTTATGTCATAGTTTTAACATCAATACTATTGCTTCTGCACTATGAACTGACCAGCTTTGCCTTCTTTAGCTATGCCTTTTTTTTTCCTCTCTTACTGTCAAAACAGGGCATTAATATCTGCAAAGCAGAAATTACAGTCGTACATCATGTTGATTTTTTTTCTTTTAAATGCTGGTATTTCTTCAAAAATCCATCCCTCATGATACATTGCATGGAGAAACCAAGTCCGCAGGCAGCAAACAACCTTGAATAATTCCACTGCTGTTCAGAAGTAATTAATGATAATGTCTCTACTCTCACTCTGCATGTCCCACAGATATATATTTTTGCTCTTGTACTGTGGAGATACGGAGTACTTGTTCTACAGAGATAATCATCCAGAAGAACATTTTCATTGACAAGTATTTACCTAAGCCTTAGAGTTGTTACTGATCAAGACTGACACCTTTATCAAATAAACAGAGCCATAACACTTTTGTTGTAGAAACACATGTGTTCTGAATCATCTTGAGCAAACCTGTTTTGTAGCGATTATCTAGATCTGGGATGTATCTTGATCTACAGCATTCTTATTTTAAACATGGAGAATTGTTTTACTTCTTGTATTTTAAATGTTTTACAAGTATAACATACTGATATTTATCTGAAGAGAATTGTTGTTACTGAATATTAGAAATTATTTGATTCTTTTTTTGATTTTTATTCTTGCTTTATACTTTTGTCATAAAATTGAGAGATTGCACAGTAACAGTTTATGGTTTAGCAAAATATACTCCTTTTATTCTATGCTAAATAGGTGAAAAAAGCAGTGGGAATTTAATACGTAGATGGAAATATGTGTAGGTGTCTTTTCAAAAAGCTAGTATGAAAATGGACTGTACATAAACTGTTTGAAAAAGATTTAATCACTCTCCTACATTGGGAGAGAAAATACTGGGCAAAAGTTCTCTGATCTTCTCACTTACAACTACTCCAGTTCCTATGTTCTTGCACCAAAACATGGTATTTCCTTAATAAAATGCACACAAGCTAAGGATCAAATCTGCATTCATGTGTCTTTTGTGAGCGGGCTCCAGAGGAGAATGTCAGTTTGGTTCTGCTTCTTAAAATGATGCTGAACATTTTATGGTTACTTAATTATTTTGATTTAGATTTATATTCCCATGGGCTGTGTCCTAAAGCAGAAAGACAAATATCTCTTATTTTGTATTAACATAGTGGTTATATAACTCTGACTTTTCCAGAAATTAAAAGCCTTAAAATGTCATTAAATTGAAGAATAAGAGTGACATGTAGATCTGATAAAGTGTTATGATTTCTTTTCAAAGGGCTTTTGCACAAGAACTTTGAGGAGTTTTTTCATAGTTATTGAATGTTGACAATAGATGAGTTAATCGGCGTTTTCAGCTGTTGCCCAGCTCCAGAGTACGACCACACTAAACACCATGGATTTAACAGAAACGTTTTTCAGACAGGTTAAAAGTGTAAAAGTGCCAGATGAAAGGCCATAATAGAGAGGGATGTTAGGGTGTGTGGCCACAAGGCAGGCTGGAGAGGGGAAGAGACTAGGATCACTAGCAGTACTGATTAAAACAAATGAGTTTCTGGGTCATGGGCAAAAGAAAAGATACGGCTCTCTGCTCTAAGTATTCAGTTTTAGCCCGCAGAGCTATTAGACACAACATATGCTACATCTCTATGTGTATAAAACCAACATTCCTTTAGAATAACTGGATATTACTTTTTTTTAGCTATCAAAAAATACACTGTGTGCCAAACAAATCCACTGTATCCACAAGTTTAGACACATTCCCAAAGGGTTTGTAAAAGATAGGAGGCAACAAATAGCTAATTTGTGACTCAAGCTGGGAAAACAAATCTCAGCACTTAATACTTGACAAGCTGTCCTACCTCAGATCTGGGCCTGGAAGCCCAGGGCTTGAGACAGTAGTAAAATACAAGTTCTAGACATAGAAATCCTTAAGAATCTAAGTTTTGCATCAAGGGAGAGATTTGTAGTGCATCTTCAGATAAAGAGTCTCCAGGAAGATGGAAGGTTGGCAACATTTTTCCGAAACAAAGTTCTAGTAAGAAAATAAGCCCCTGAAATTACAACAACTAATAATTGCTAATATTTTTTTATCTGCTGTGCTAGTCTCTCCAGGAAACTGTGTACTAAATAAATCAAATAGTGGTTACAATTATAAAAAAGGACAGCAATTTTTCTCCTATCTTAATTCTGTCTTAGAAATAAAGTTAGATTCTACCATTTACTTAGGAATTTGAGGTTGTGCCTCCCCAAAATAAGAAGATGAGAGATCAGCACTTGTTTTTTTCTAAATTACCCAGTGAAGGAAACAGTGGTGAAGTGAATGGTATGCATTTGTTCCTCACTATCTACCTATCGCCAATTGCTTTGAATGAATTTCATAGCTTATAATACCTGCACAAGCTCCCTAGGTCATATACTATAAGAACTTTTAAAAAATATGTTAAGAAACAACTAGCTTTCACTATTAGAACCTAGCTACCTGTCTTGTCCAATTTGTATATACAGTATCTCTCTAGTGAAAACTAACATTTCCCTCTATGTAGAGAGGAAGCACTGCATAGTACTGTGTGGATTTCTTCGAAAAGATAGAGTGCCATGTAAGTGCAAAGAATCATTATCAAGGAAAAGTGGATTAGGTGCTTAATAAGATAGTCATATGTTTTTGCTGATGATCCAGGTCATGTCAATTCACAAGAGTAAATCACTTTGTATACTTTACTAATTTAGAATGAATGGCAGCTAGAAATCTCTAATGGATATTTGGTGCTGAAGGTCAAGCTGTATATTATTGTAAAGGCATGTTCTTTGAGATTTGCAATGAGGTTTGATGTATGGCCTTGATTCTGTTTTAATATACCTGTTTTTAAAATGACTACCTGCATTAATTTGTTTTATGAAAGGAAGAAATATACTCTAAGAGGTTTTTGATGTGTTAATACTTAATCCTGCTAAACTGCCTTCATCCTTGATCTATAGTAAATGTGTGAGTATTTTGCTCAGTGATGCCGAGAAATTCTTGGATGTAAAACTGGCAACCTCCAATGCAGAGAAAGGTGAAAGAATACTTATCAGTGGATGATGCTATAAAAACCATACCTTTGTTGCCAGGTCTCTAATTAAATTACATTTTATTGCCTTTTTTGTGGATTTATTTCTCTTCTTTAAAGCTTTATCTTGCCTCATAAGCAAGATTTAAGATCTAAATGTAGCTGTCCTTCAACTGTTCTCCAGCTAAACATTCCCTCCAATCACCAGCCTGTTAAAGTTTGAAAAAAATAAAATGGTGCTGAAATAGAACAGAGAGTTGCCATGAAATATAATGAATTACACAATAGAGTAGGATTTTCAAAGTAACAGTGCCTAGAAGCTTAAATCCCCTCAAAAATCAGATTTTGGGAGAGATGCAAAGACTATTGATATCTAAAGAATTGCTTACATGCGTGTGCCCAAGTGACACATAAGACTAGTTCAAAATCTACCTCACATCTTAGTCTTCAGGGCATCCATATACATCAATACTTTAATCTTTTCAATTCCCTAGGTATTTATAATGCTTATGGAGTACATGTCCAGGTTGCTTGATCTGAGAAACTGAGTGTCTGACACAGCAGCTTGTATGTGATCTCCTTGTTATGCCTCTCTCCCAGCTGCAATATCTGTGAAGCTCAATCTGTTTTATGTTCACGACATGTTTTATACAACCCATCAACAATCAGATTAACAGAGGGCATAGGTGGTATCAGTCATGCTTTTTACCCACAGCCACTAAAAATTCCAGCAGTTTTCCACTGAGCAAAAGACTTTCATCCAAAAGCCTTCATCATTGTGTGAAGCATCTGTTTTCTACATCCAGCTTGCTGGGATCTGCTGCATTTCAACCTAGAACGCATATTGGGGGAAAATATGGAAAACCAGCAGTCTGGAGAGAAAGAAGTAAGTTAGAGAACATTTGCCAAAAATATGAGGGATATTCTTCATACTAAAATGTTACAGTCTTTTACACAGACTTGATGTATAGTAGCTGAAAATGTCTGATGCTAATTGTTCTTTATAGCTAATGCTTCCAGCATTATTACGGGAGGATGGTTTTAAATACTGCATAATGTAATAAGGAAAGCATTTAAAATTGTATCAAAGGACTGAGTAATATCTGAGAAGCAAAGGGAAAATTCTGAAACAAACTTAGCATGTTTTCTACCAGCTTGACAGAGAAGTTCATTTGACTTCATTTGCTTCAGCAGAATCCTGCACACCACAAGGGTTCTACTATGATTGATGTTTTAATAATGTGAAGATGGCACCTAGTGTAGGCCATTCAGTGAGGGACACTAATATCTGTTTGGATCTGCTTTAATCAGTGACTGCCATGGGGGAGGATGGCAGCATGGGCAGCACTCTCAGCCTTGTGCAATGTCAAGACAAGAAGAAATTCAGAAATATACCACATTCCTGCAAAGAAAATTACTGAGGACAAAAGCAACAACAGGAAACATTCTGTTAGCTTGGGTTGACCCAGTTGCAGGCTGACGAAAATGCTTTGGATTCAAGTATCAGAAGGAGAAATATACCATGCAAATGTGGTCATTTCAACATGATAAGTTTCATATTTTTCTCTGTTTGGTATATACTAGCACACAGATTTAGAGTTTGAACTAAACACTGGATATATCTGGTTTCTACACTTTGTGATACCCTACTTTCTAGTGATCGGGAAGAGTGGTATTCACAACTTATCACAGGTGTGGTGCTGAGACATTTATCAAGATATTCCTATGTTGTCTTAACTGGTGTACTATGCAGGCTTTTGGAGGTCATTAAACAATAAGACTGTTGAAGTAAAAGTCAGTACAGGAAACACTAATGCCCTAATTTAATTAAAAAAAAAAATAAAAAATCTCTTAGTTTGGACCATTAGAGTTGCAAGCATTATTTTGTGCAAGGCAAGTAAGAGCTGCATTTGGACTAATTAATACTTTTGGGGATAGTCAGACTCATTTTAGAGGGTTGAGCATTATAGTAAAGAAGTAAAATGCTTCTAAAAATTAAAGTCCTTTAATCTTTTGATATAAAATACACAGGGACTCAATGAGCATGACCCTTTTCAATAAAATACCATAATGCAGCAAAGAATAGTCAAGCACCAGGACACCAGGCTTATTAGCTTTAAAACATAAATTAATCTGTTGTAAAATTAGGAACATATTATGGGACATATGAAGGATTGCAAAAACCCAGACGTTCCAAATGTAAATCTAAAACCATTCAAGCTAGTGTGTTCATAGCCTCACTAAATCAGGGGAAATGAGTTTTATGAACAACTCACCAGATGGGAAAACGTTCAAATACCACAAAATGTTGATCAGATTTATTTGAAAAGCACGCTGTAACCATATGCATATGAGAGGAAGTAAAATGGATTTTCAGATATGCAGTGACTGCCGTCAAGCTTGCAGCAGTATGAATTTAATGCTATATTGCTGTTTCTACTGTAGGCTTTCTTGATTTCCCTTACCTATTTGCCAGCTAGTATGATTAATATTGATTCAGTTTTACAAGCAATTAAAATGGAACACATAAACAATCTTTCTACTGGCTTTTCACCAGGCAGTACCACATATTTAATGTTTGGACAAGAGGGGTCTCTGAGACATATTAATATTGCAGCATCCAAAGTACTTGGGCACAAAGAGACCATACAGATATCCTGGCTTCTTGACATCATCAGCTCATCTGCTGGAGTCAGAAGAGGGTATATAAATAATTTTATCTTTGTGATAATGGGCACAACTTTCTATTTAGATTTTTAATGTTCTATTTGTTGAATTAAAAATGAAATCTGAACTAAAGATGAAAGGGATTTAAATGTGTGGTTCACTTCTGTAGAAACCAGCCAAGTGATTCCTTATATTTTTGTTTCACATGTTCTTTTCTTTCTATATCAGTTTGGAAGATGCAGTGTAATTTTTATTTATAATTTTTTGTAAATATAACTACATCCTCAGGGGCACATTTTTTTTTTTCTTTCATTCAAAGGGTTTATTACCAACTGTTTGTTTGGTCCTTTTCCAGATAGCTAGCCATATAGATAGATATCTATCCAGATAGGTATCTATTTGGATAGATAGCCATAGCTAGCTAGATAGATAGATAGATAGATTGTGGTTAAGAACAGTTATCCTTTTCTATATATTTTTATAATTAAAGCTTTGTTCTAAATTTAAAGAGAGGGGCTATTTCTGGGTTTTTTTGGTCTGGCTTCCTTGGGGGAAGAAGGCCTTTCCTTTTCTCTCTCTCGGCCAACATAGATATCTTAGTTCTCCTCTGAACTAAGACACCCTGCTACAATTACCACTCTGTCAATGAGAATAATCCAACTGGTCGTTCACTTTTAAGGAAAATTTGCATCCTAATACAACAAAAATTCTGCTGCAAAACTAGAAGACGTTCAAGGTGATTAACTTCCTTATGTACTCCCAGCTAGTTGCAGATGTATGCTGCTGAATTATCACAGAGTACCTGAGGTTATTGGGAAAACTTTGCTTTATATGGTGTCAGTTTCCTACTGACTGTTCATAACTAAGAGGTGGTGTTGTACTGCTTTGCTCAGACAATTGACTTCTAAAAGTACAATTCATTTTACAAGAAACAGGAAAATCATGAGTGCAATAACAGACTTCAGAGCAGAGATACATGATTTACTCTGGCATGACTAACTCTTAGAATTTTATCCCAAGGATTAGCATATAGAATCGTAGAATCATTAAAGTTGAAAATAACCTCCAAGGTCATTGAGTCTAATTTTTGACCGAACATTAGCATGCCAACTAAACTATAGCTCTAACTGTCACGTTCAGTTGTTTCTAGCAAGAAGGACTATTTTTAGAATTAAGTTTAAATTGGAATATATTGATCAGAGAGAAAAAGTTGAACGGTTTACCTTGAACTTTCAGATTCTGAGAGGGAAAACTGCCTTCCCACCTCCATATTTTTGATGTCTTTTCTTTAAGATGTATTTTAAATACATTGGAATTCTCTTTTTTATTTATTTTCTTAAAGAAAAAAAAATAAATTTTTAACCTAAGAGGGCATAAATCAAAGGGCATTTTTTTCTGTGGAGTTCATTGAATGTTTCAATGGCATGATATGTGCATTAATTTATCCTACAAAACCAACAGAGTTGTTTATACGCATGGGCACAGTGCAGGGGGATGATAGTGAAAGCTTTTAAACCAAATTCTTACAAAGTGGGAAGATCAGCAGGGAGAAATTAAATCCAGATTTCCATACTAACTATTACTTGGCTACTAGAGTCCCTAAAAGGGACTCTTTTTAAGGAGGTCACAAATACTAAGATAATTGTAAGATATTGTAAGATAATTGTAAGATACAAAATACTAAGATAATTGTAAAATATGAGCTCTGAGTGTGCCATCATTGCCTCCTATGGAGTTTCTTCAATTTCAATCTATTTTGCATTAGACAATTGGGGCGTAACACAGAAAGTCAATTTGTTACAACATATGTGAAACAGAAGAAGGCAGAAGTATGAGAAGCCAGAACTTCAGATTCCCTGACTGCTTTTTTTGTCACCATTAAATAAAGAAGAGTGACATACTGTCATTCTCCAGGTAGAAATGAATATAGCCTGTGACATGGGTTTATTGCTATTGAAGTGTATGTGAAACCTTGACGGGATTTTTCAGGACACAGGCATATGATGGTCTGGTCATACTGCTAGAAGCTGGAGATCTGGAGATTGAGATACTTTTTTTTTTATTATTTTATTTTTATTTTTTTTTTTTAATTTTTCCTGTAAAGTCAATCCCCCTGAGATTACTCTTCCATCTGGTTGTACGTCTGCCTCATTCCCTGGCTCTGCACTAAGTCAGCTGTTGGCAATTCTAACACGACAAAAACCCTCTTAAGTCATCAAAGTCCCAAACTTGCCTTCTGGTACACATAAAAAAACAGAGATTAGTCACAACAGCAGCTTCTGTTTTCCAAAGAGGAAAGTAGGCTGACAACAAAGCTCATTCATATGTGCCTTAAAAGTTTTGGATATCCTTTGCCTTATTAAGTAATCACCATTTCAAGCCTCTGAAATCCCACACTAAAAGACTGATTAGATATTAACCTGACTGCGCTGTTTGCTCTAATTTAGATTTATGACTATGTCAGTTTAAGGAATGAATCTCTCATATCAGATACAGAAGTATTCTGTTTCTACTTCCTATGGAATACAATGTTTTATTCACTGGCAAAATTCCCAGACCTTCAATATGATGGGAATAAATTATGTACATTTATATGGCACATTTGTGAATTCTTAATTAGGGAATGGCAACCACGCTCTGAAAAGATGCATTTTATGCACGGAGAAAAAGAATAAATCCATTAGCTTCTATAAATTGCAATATTTAGCAGGAATGATAGATTTATGCTTGCTTTTAATTTTCTTCCATTGTGCTAAAAAGCCCTTTAACCTTTGGGTATTGATTAGGAGCAAAGAGCGAGTAAGTTCTGGTTGCTTTAGAGGTAAACTTTTCATTTTGACAATATTAGTGAAGTGTATCTAAGCTTGTTGAACCAAAAAAGCAAAACCACAAACAAACAACAACAAAAGTAATATAATAAAGCACACTTCCAGTCAAGACAGAGGTTGAATATTTCATGGCCTTGTACAATCCCTTTTATACTACACAGATAATTAATTTATCAAACTTTTTATAGTTCTCATGAGTGTTATTTCTTATGTTACAGAGAGAGAAGAAAAATATTTCACCCTACTCTGCTAATATTACAGAACATAATTTTCTTAAAATTTCAGTTATATTTACCACCATCAAAAGAAAAATGTGCTTCATAGTTGCGGGTCAGTGAAAGCATCTGAACTTCAGTATAGAAAAATTCAAACACCCGTTGACAGTTGTTTAATACGTCTTAGCTGGTGTGTATCTTGGCAGAAATTTTAGTAGTAGATGTTTGTATATTCATGTGACTATATAAAGGAGATAGAACATAAAACTCAAGAAGAACAGAAGCTCTTTATTATAAGGATACTGCTGACAAACCAAAACTACCCAGTCACTATATGTTGAAAAGCCAGAAAAAAAAAAAAGCTATTTCATTTTAAAGGGCCTTGTCACTGTCATCTTCTTGCCCCTTTATGTGGTCAGCCCAAGCTGGAGGATGACTGAATCTGAGAACCTAAGCACCTCAAGCAAAATCTGGATTGAGAGTTGCTGTGCAGGTCCATGAACATGAGAAGTCTGCCTTCTGTTTGAATGTGAGTTAAAAACATGTAAGTGGAAAGTTGTTACATGATGTACTGAACTGTAGCTTGTACCTTGCTATAACAGTTATTGACATTTGATTGTGCAGCTGCTGCATAGTACTGCTGGGAGGGAATCACAAGGGCAGATATGAAAGGTTATAAAATTTCTGGTGTGGATCAATCTCTTGAACCCCAAGGCAAGAGCCAAACTTGGAAATGATATCCTTCAGCCAAGACATGAGCATCAAGCCTTAGATTACTTTGGAAGGCTCTTCCCAACCCCTTCCCATTGTGGCTCCATGCTCTCCAACTCAGCCCTAGCCATAAAGCTTGGTTAGGGTCTCTGCTTTCTCCAGAGATTAATTATTCCCTTTCCATCCTCATTCTAAGTTACAATATATATACATGGAAATACGCTACTGTTGCACTGCACTTTATTGCTAATGTAGGTCATTGTATGTCATTATTAAGATGGAACAAAAAGAAAGTTTTTTCAAAACGTAAATGGTGGTGATGAAGCTCACTGTTTCTAAGGCAGAAGAAATCTTTGCTGCTTGATATTTCAGGGTACAAAAATGCTGGACTGTTGCTTAGTTGGAAAACTGAAAAGTCTGATTAATGTGTGTAGAAAACATTTAGAGTGGTGATGCAAAAATTTGTTTTGCCTTTTAAAGCTCACTTTATAATTTAGAATTCCATTTATTATCCTAAAATTAATGGAGTGAAGGTGACTGACCAGCCACCTCCTCTCCACAGGGAGATAAATATGTGCAATTCAATAATATTTGTGCAAATTACATGGAAATTAAAGAACACCAAAAAATGATTAAGGTGCTTTAAGGGCAGACAAATGAAGAATTATTAAGACAAAGTGCATTTAAAGCTTTGCAAAATGGTGATTTAGACTGGAATATAAGTGTTTATGTATTAGGAGGGCATAAATATCAAATGAAAGCGTGGATTCATGTTAACAAACACTAAAAAGAGAATAATTAAGTGCTAGAACAAAAGTGATGTAAGTGAAAAGCAAAGTGACAGAAGTAAAATTAGGCTAAATGTTCAAAGGAAAAATATAAAGCACAGTGCTGTATAAATGATGTAATGAAACGTATTCAAAATGAAACTTGGTTTGAAATAAGAGGCAAGTTTGGTAGTTAAATTATAAGGAACACTCTCCTGTTGCAGAGGGCTGGGCTAGACTGAGATTACTGTTCTTCAAGAGTTTTAGAACTAAAAATTCTTTTAGGAAATCTAAAGCAAAATGAAAACCAGGAATGAAAGAGGGATATAAAAAGAGTGAAAAGGGCATTGTTCATCTACAAACCCACACATGTTCAACAAAGGGGTAAGTAGCATAAAATGCACAGAAAACAAAAGCAGTCCTGTCAGCTTTCAGCTATACTAATGAAATAGATAAAGCACACTGTATTAAAACACAAGTTTAATTTATTGGGGTAGAGTGTAGTGGATGGGATAAATGCATGCAGGACTTGCTGTTAGCTCTGTATTAAGAAGTTTCAGCTTGCACAGGACTTGGTTCATACAATGCCACAACCACTGCTAGAGCTTCTCTCACTGGAAAACACAGATCCACTTTCTCAAACCTGGTACATTTGCACAAACACATGGCCAATGGCTCACTTTTTAGTTATACTAACAACTTTTTATTGATGTGTCCTTTTCTTCACAAGTAATTTATTTTAAAAATATTATAAAATTTCTCTTTCTTATGTTTTGCTTTTCAGGTAAAGGGGACTAGAGGAACACTAAGTAGCACCTATCTAGATGCAAATTGTCAAAAGGAGCCAAGCTAAGAAGTCACATCTTTGCATTTTGAAAATACTGCAATGGTATATAAGAACACATCAGAATGGTATTTGTAAGTTAGTGACTCATGCACTAAGTACCAAGAAACAAAAGAAAACCAAAAAACAACATTCATAATATGACTACTTCAATATATTTGTTTTTTTCTGATTCTTAAAAGTACAGTCAATGTTTCAAGTAAGGGTGAAGAAGTGGATAAAATGTTTTCCTTTTGGAAATGTTGGCCCGTGTGTACCACACTTTCAGAGACATTAGTTTGTCTTTGTTTTAGGTCACAGAGCTCATCTGTGGCTGCTGCTTCTGCAAACAGAAGTGGCACAGCGCTGGGAACTGCAAATAAACGTCACAAGTGACCTTATGTTAGAGGCCCTGAGCACAGTTTACACTCTAAGTCAGGTCTCACAACTTACAAATCTCTGTTCTCTGTGCATGCACCACAAATCCAGTGATTCAGACATTTTGTGTGATGCTGTAGGTAAGAACTATCCCAGTTTTGAGGATTTACCTGTGTCTGTTGGGGTTCTTTCAAGCTGTGAACTAGGTCATGAATCCTGTGGGACCACTGCGTAACAAAACACTGGTCAGAAAGCAAGATATGCTGGAGTCAGTGGAAAACAGTGTAACCCTTTAAAAACCTAAAAAACATATGCACAGAAATTTACCTTGTTAATTCAGATATCAACCTGTGTGAAAACAACAGGACTCAGTGATCTGCTGATTCTCTTGCATGTTAAAGTATCTTGATTCATTTCTAGAACATGTTCAATTATTCATCACTGATGTGAACTCCAATTTTAAAAGTGATTAATCAGTGAGAAATAAAATCATACTAGCTTTGAATTCAGCTTAAAAAATAATTAAGGTACTCTTGAAAAATTTACAAAAGTTAGGTAGTGATTTTACATCAGCTATTCATTACTGTTTTCTTTATGCTTTATTGTTTTTATTGATGCTTTAATGTTTCTGAGTTTTACTATATCTTGTAACTTTTCTCCTGTTGTAAAATGTCAAGAGCATATTTATTAAAGATGTAAAAATAAACATGAAAAATTTCAAGAGGCCTGGATTTTGATGAAGTGCAAAATGAATTAAAAAATTACTAGAAAGATGTAGCTCAGTTTTTCTGAACTAAAGTATCCTCTATTGAAGGAATAACGTTTATGTAAGACCTGTTCTACAGTTGTTGCATATCTTACTATATTATGCACATCACCCAGGCTGGTATGAAAGAATCATTGCAAGTATCAATCTCAGTGTTAAATCCTTGAATCATAAAATGGTTTGGGTTCAAAGGGTTTAAAGATCACTTAATTACAACCCCTCTATCACAGGCAGAAACACTTTCCACTAGACCAGATTGCTCAAAGCCCCATCCAATTTGTCCTGGAACATTTCTGGAGATGGGGCAACCACGCCTTCTCTGGGTAACCTGTTCTAGCACCTCACCACCCCCACAGTAAAGAATTTCTTCCTCATATCCAGTTTAAACCTGCCCTCTTTCAGTTTAAAGCTATCACCCCTGGTCCATCCCTACTTGCCTTTGTAAAAAGTCCTCTGTCTTTCTTGTAGGCCCGCATCAGGTCCTGGAAGGCTGCTATAAAGTCTCCCTGGACTATTTCCTTCCAGATTGAACAACCCCAACTCTCTCCTCTTGTCTTCATAGGACAGGTGCTCCAGCCCTCTGATCATCTTCGTAGTCCTCCTGTGGACTCACTCTAGATGATCTTACTGATTGTGAAACCTGTTGTTAATGCAATTATCTTTATCCAGTGGCATTTATTATTTCATTTCTAGTACTTTATGAAGTGTGATGAAAACACATTCTTGATTTTTCTACTTCATTCTTGCTTTGCTTCATAAGGAGTCCAAGTTCCCTTCCCCTTGAGCTGTAAAATTTTGTCATTGACCTCAAGGAGGCCTGAATAACTATGTACATGGAAAAAATCTTACATAATTGAAGACAAGCAAGCATAACTGAAGGTATAAAAATTGCTTTCTAATGTATAGAATAAAAAAAACCTAATGGAATGTTTGTTACAAATGCTTTGAGCTAGCTATCAATAGAATGTTCTAATTAATTCTTAACCAAAACCTTTAGAAACTTTTTCTACAGTCCTCTTAGATTCTTTCTTTTTGAATACAAATAATAAAAACTAAAATGTTGAAGTTCATAATTTTTTTATCTAGCGCATTATTTTGATTATAATTAAACTACTTTGTTTGCAGCAGAAAATTTGCCAGGTAGAAATATGAAACCTCAGCTAATGGAATAACACAAGTATCTTCAAAGAAAAACTTGACATATTTTAGTCTTTGCAATATTCCAAGACTCAGAATTTTGTATTCCTGTAGCAGTCACTAGGAATGGACAGGCTCATTTCATTGATTGCACTGTGAGAAGGCTGTTCAGGTTCAGATGGAGCAGAAAGGTTAGTGGAGTATCTGTTAAATGCTTCACTGGTCTGTGACAAATCTCCAGTCATGCTCTTATCACAGCTGATGAATTTTATTTTTAAAAGGTGATAAAACTGAGTACATCCTGGTACTTTTCAGGGCTGTGGAAGCAATTGAATATACACAAAATGATAATTTAGGTAATAGCAATTTCCCTGCTTTTATATGGAAATTATAATCACATTGAATCAGTCAGTAAAAAATTCTCAGATTGTCCTACAAAGAAGTTTATGTTCAAGATATTTTTCTTTGGTTTTAAAGGATGAAACTCTGCCAATTAATAGTTCTGTGTATATTCTGGGCCATGGTAGCTAAGTCAGATGCTGTACGTGAGTGTCACAAAATGAGAAACTAATAGCAGAAATTAACCAATTGTGAAATATGGACAGGAATTCCTAGTCACTTTTACTTTAAATATTTGCACAATCATTTTAAAATTATCTTTTCCACATATATTAGTATTGTTACTTTCACTGGATTTCAGGAAACACATCTTCATTTGCTATTATCAGTTTTACTTGTTTTACTTCTATGCAGATCTTTTGCTCTACAACTTCTGATTCCAATGAGAAAAACTTTCAGAATGCCTTTTTTTTTTTTTGTTTTCCCAGAAATTATACGTAAAAAAAAAAAAAAAATATGAATCAGTAAGTCATAAAAAGTAATTAGTTTATTTTATTTGACTTTAACATTGAAACCATATTATGGGCTATAGCTGTTGACTGCCCTCAGTGAGACTTGGGACAAGTCATACCCCCACACTGAGAACTGGGCAAAAAATAGGCTTTCTGATTTGCTAGCATTTAACGTATCTGAGGAAAAGGAGCATTTAAAAATCATTTTCAGTTTTATGCAAACATAATTCACTAAATTTTAATAATTTGTGGTTTAAAGTTGAAATAGTTTGATGAAATATGAAGTAGTTTGGTTGTTACATTTTACTTAAAGGATGCATAAATACAGTGACTGACTGGCTAAACAAGAAAATAAGAAAAGATTAATTCTAGTATATTGAATTGAGCTGATTCAGTTTTGAGGTTCATTTTTACTTGACTGACTTAACAAAATGAAAAGAGCATTGGATGTAAACAAATTTATAAAATCAGTAATTATTGGAAAGCACTACACATGGTGGGTTTGTCTGTATTTATTTTCATTTTATTTTCATGCAGATCTGGTTCTGCCTGTAGCTTTAAACCCCAAGGGACTGAATTTCCAAAATCCCTTAAATATCCAACTGGAATACATGTTCTAAAGTGGATTTTCATAAAGTGGTGAGGAGAGAGTTTAAGTTCAATGTAAATCCGAAAAATATTTCACTATTCCCATTGCACCTCTGTAAGAAATCCACAGAACGTTCTAGGCTTTGTGAAGTGTTTTGTGTTTGTTTAAATGCCAGTGGTAAGGAGGTGATTACAGTAGGATTCTCTGAGTTTTAAGGTCATCTCAAAGTGTTATGTACAATTACAGAAAAAAAAAAAGGAAAAATCTATAAAGCTTCTGTATGATTAATCAAAATCAATGAAAGAGTATTTATCTATAGCATTCTACCAACAAAGAGGAAGTTTCTCACAAGGGAAAGATTTGAACCCACCTCCAAAATCAATGGGACCAAACATCAAGGGAGATTTGAAGCTGATATATGTCTGTAAAATCTACTAATATCAATGAAACTAAGACAAACACCAAAGAAACTAGTGATCTCCCTGGCCTCTTTAAAGATATGTACACCTAAGTTCTCACCTGAACAGGAATTTAAATTGCAACTGAAGATTTTCTATCCAAAATCTTTTGTCTTGTTTATCCTCTCACTGCTTTTGATTATACCCAGCCTTGGTTATGTGCTGAAAGGTGTGACTAAAACTTAATACCAATCATCATTTATGTACCCCTGCATATTAGAATATGATGCAAACTAAAGTCTGTTGACTGATCTAAGAAAGGAGAAGTATCAACTTGGATGTAATGTTTACTTCTATATAATAGTCACAGATAAAATGTTAAAAATTCTGTAACTTCTAATTACGTTGACGACACTGCATTTCTTTAACCTGAGAAAACTTTTAATTTTGAAAGAAGATTTTTAACACTGCCATAGAAGAAAATATGCGATGGGAATGTCATTTACTGGGTTCTGTACAACCTTGAGTTCTAAGAAGCATGATGAGCTACCATGAAGACTTTGGATTGAATTTTGGCATATGTTATTGATGGCAAATCAATAAAAAGCACAAAACATTCAGTTGACTAAGCAATTGACATTTTAGAAGAGTTCAAACATAGATTTGTTACAACCACCATTAGTCCTCTATGACACTAAAAAAGTTCGTGTTTGAGACCAAACTGGAACAAAATAAAAGTCCACAGCACACTTCATAAAAAAAAACAAAACAGAAATCAAGTTTACAAAGAGCAACATGGCAAGAGTTCTGGGATTATGTGGCATTACAAAATGTAAGATCTGGAGATTCAATGTGAACATGGAACCAATAGATAAAAAAAAAAATCCAATCCAAATCAGCTTAAGAAAATTTTCAATAATACAAGAAAACATGCCTTTACTTTTATGATGTGACCCGGTAAGAGGAAGAGGAAGAGGGACGCCATCAACTGGCTGCAATTCTGTAATGTGCTACAAAGTACCTCAAGGGACATGGATGGCATTTTATAGCAAAAATGTTTAGCAAAGAACATAAATTTAGTTTAATCAAAGCACATCCTGAGTAGTTCAATGCAAAAGAGATACTGCTAAATGAGAGGGATAACATCAGAATAGCCTGGTTTATTGGACGCTTGCTTGAGAGTAGAGGAATCTAGGATTCCTCTTCCTGATTTAAGGACTACTTAAGAAAGTAGTGATTATATGTCAAAGCACTCTATTTCTTTCCTTTCAACTTCCAGGAAATTATTAATTTAATCCAAAAGTTTGACTTAACTCATCTTAATTTTGTTTGTTTTCTTAGTTTCCACCTAGTATTTTGCAAATGATCTTAGCAGTAATCTTTTTTTCTTTACAAATGTGTTAATTTCCTTTTTTTTTTTTTTAATATAAACTAATGATGATTAAAGGCCAGTTGGCCTAGTAATATTAAGCAATATCTCCAAATAAAATTTCATATTCCATTTAAGATTGTAATTTTAAAACTGTGGATTTCATAGCTGAAGAAGTATTTTCTATACTGAAAAAAAATTAGTTTAGAAAACTATCAGAAAATGCTTGGAACCCATATTCAAACAAAAATGAAATACGTACAGTCTGGGAAAGAATACTTATCACTGTAAATTCAATCTGTCATGATAGTGGATGGTTGGTTATGATCTCTTTTTCACTAGGAAAATCCCTTAAAAAATAATTGCTCAAATTCATGCAGGTTTTCAGGAAGCTGAGTTTAAATAATCAAAATAATTAGTAAGGATAGAGGGGAAGTGAACTAATGATTTGAACTGATTTTCTATTCACAAACGATGTCTGATATATAATCAGGAAAAAAGATTTTTAAAAGAAAAATAAGCTATTTTTTAGAAAATTAAACAAAAAGTCCCCAAATATTTTCTTACTTATTCTTAAGGAAAAGGTATAACATGTGGGGGTAATGCAATATATATCATAGAAGGAATGTAGGCTTATCAATTGACTATCATTTTATTCTCAAATTTCTGCTTAGAATTCTACAACACGATCAAGCACAGAATCATAAGGGTGTAAAAAATGTGAATTCTGTAGTCCTAATTTCCTAATCTATACAGACAACTTTTTGCAGACTCAAACACTAAGTGAAAACATATGTCTTTGTGGCAGCAAAGTAACTCAGGTCATAAAAAGGATCCTGGCTTTCTGTCTTTCCTGTCAATCTCAAAGGTTTCTTCACAAGTGTTCAGCAAGGCATGGATGTGATCAAAATTGTCTTTGCTAAGAGCTATTAATGCAAGTTTGATAATTAGGATCTGTATTCATTTGAATTTGGTTTGTTGGTTATTTGTTTGTTTATAACACTAATGCTGGAAAGAAAGACTTTAAAATAACTAATAGGAACCCAACGTATTTTTCTATAGCAGGGGATAAGAAATAATTTTTCTATTACATAATATCAGATTGCTAAAAGTGTAATTTTTTTTAATATGATCCTCAACATGGATATTCAATCATATCTTCCTCATAAATAAGGACAAATTTTACATCACACACACATTTGCCCCATTTCCACATTTCTAAGAATGCCAAATTAATAATAATATAAATCTCTAAATGGTGAAATTTCCTTTTATATAGAAAATACATAGTTTTTTGCAATACTTACAGTCCATCAGTAGCATTTTAAAAGATATTTGCATCGCCTCATGAAGGAGACCGGCATGGGAAAATATTTTTGAAAGTTTCTGTTTTGGTTAGTTATATTGAATAGCCCACCTGATATCTAACTTCCTGTGTTAGATAATGGAATCATAAAATGGTTTGAGTTCAAAGGGATCTTAAATATCATCCAGTTCCAACCTCCCTGCCATGAGCAGGGATACCTTCCACTGGACCAGGTTGCTCAATGTTCCATCCAGCCTGGCCTGGGACAACCACAGCTTCTCTGAGAAATCTCTTCCTGTGCCTCACAGTAAAGAATGTCTTTCTAGTATCTGGTCCAAACTGACTGTCTTCCAGTTTAATACCATCACCACTTGTCCATCACTACATGCCCTTGTAAAATGTCCCACTTCAGCTTTCTTAGAAAGTCCCCTTCAGATACAGGAAGCCTGCTATAAGGTTTCCCTGGACTCTTCTGTTCTCCAGGCTGAAGAACTACAACCCTCTCAACTTGTCCTCATGGGAGTGATGCTCCAACCTTCTGATCATCTTCATGACCCTTCTCTGGGTCCACTCAAAAAAGTCTGTCTTGTACTGAGGGCCCCAAAGCAGGATGCAGCACTCCAGAGGGGGTCTCATTAAAATGGAGTAGAGGGGCAAAACCTCCTCCCTCGACCTGCTGCCCACACTGCTTTTGATGCAGCCCACGATAATGTTTGGCTTTCTGGGCTGCAAGTGCACATTGGCCTCTCATGTTGAGCTTCTCATCAATCAACACCTCCACTATATTAATTAGTAATAATGCAACAGTTATTATCTTTCATATTTCAAAGTACACATATCAGCATAGTGTATGCTTAAAATAAACCAACTTTGTAACAAAGTCCCTTTGCTTTTTTCTGCATATATGCAAGTGACACTTTATCAGGGAATAGAATTTCAACAATTTCATCAAATCCTTTCCTGGCTAAAGCTTTTTACATACATAACATGTATGTCATTCAAAGACACTTAGGCCTCTGAACTACAGGCAGGGGTTGCAAAGAAACCTCAGTGGGAAAAAATGTAGAAAGTAATTCTCTGTCTTGCTAGGAAGTATTTGCACCGTTAACTTGTATTTACCACTAAATCAGCCTGTGCAATGCTTGTTCCAATGACTCGATGTATCATTTGGACAGAACTCCCAGTAGCATGCTAAATATATCCAGCTCTTCAATAGAACTTCTGAAATTTACTGTTCACCAAGTCAGTGCTGTAACATATTGCCAGCAGTGAGAACAGCATGTGTTACTGGAAGGTTAACTAGTCTTCAACTTCAGCCTCTGCACTATGGATGATATTGGCAAAGTGTGTTAAGGTCAAATGCCTTTCTTAAAACTGTATTTGAAAATGCTTGTGATGACACAGGTCTTTAAGATATAGCTATGCATCTGTGCACTTAGAGCTAGGCAATGTAGTAGCAAGACAGGAACTGAAAATAAGTGCTACAGCATAAAATAGCTGTTGAAACAAGGAGAGAAAGTTTTTTTAGTTTCCTGTGTTTATTATAAATTTGGTGTGACATTGATATCTTTGCTTTGAATGTTTGACTAAATCGTTTAAGTGTGTCAGTTTTTTTGATTGCTGAAAATAGGGGATGCTATTCTTGTTAATCACCATTCTGTCTTTACAGCAGGCAGATTAATTTGTAAGTAGGATCATTATAGCATATTTCTCTAGCTAGCACTTGAGAAAGTTAGTCTTACAAAAGTTTGGGACAACATGCCTAGGCAGAACTATCCAAGTCAGTGGTCATTTGAAGTGTCTGAATCTCTTTGCTTACAGAAATGGTTAGGCATTTGTGGCTAGTAGTGGGTTTTCCCCCTTACATACAGTGTTTCTCTTAGCCAGGAAGTGCTTACCAACCACACTTTGCAACATTTCTGGAGCTTTTTTTTTTTCAATCCCTCCTTGAGCAAACTTCAGAATTTGATCAATTCTTCCTGATACAAAATTAACTAAAATCAAAGTTTCTCATATTTTAAGAAGAAAAAAAACAAGCCCATACTGTTTAAAAGTAATGTTTCATTAATATGTAAGAAAAAAAGGAAAAAAAGAGACAACAGTAATTAATACATGAAATAGTATGTGCTTTGTCACTTGAGGATTTTTGTTACTGTCAAAACTCTGAATTTATTATAATCCCTTTTAAGATAATTTTAGCATGCATTGTACCTCCTACCAAAAAAAAAAAAAGTAAAATATTAAATGGTGTGTTTCCACCCACTAGATCATGAGCAAGTACCTCAGAAGAGCTTGTTCCTGTCAGAGACTGTTAAGAGTCAAGTTCTTATTTGTGAAGTATTGTATAATAGTATGCCACAGAGGAACAAAATGCTGCAAGATCTGTGGGAAAGCTCTAAGTTACTGGGAAACATCCTTCTAAGCACATATGAAAGAATAAAAAGTATGCTGCTTTCTCCTTCGTGTAGATTAACTGTGTAACTCAGTAGAACACTAAACATGTATATGAGTGCAACAGCTGAAAATACAACAGGGTTATTGTGTCAAAGACATATTCAGCCTGCTCGGAGGGCATGAATGTATGTGATTCTTTGTATAAACTCATGGGTTTTGCATCCATAATTTACACAAACAAGTATTCACTGCTTTCAGTACAGAGCTGATAGTCATGCTAGAAGAAAATCTCTTCGTCTGGAAGGATAAATACTGGTGTATCTATTTTGTTCTTTATAATCAAGAAAGAGTTTGGTCTGCCCATATTCCAAGCTGATTGAAAAGGTGTATGGTGGTGATGAAAAAAGAAGCTGCTGAAAACTACTGAGTTGCTACCAGCCCTGTGCAATCACCCTTTAGGGTGACCACACGTTTGTGGATTGATCTGGTCTAAATCATCTGAAAAGTCATTGCAATATTGACCTTATTTATAAAAGTGGCAAGAAAACTTAACTTTCAGAGACCAGAATTCAATCTGCCATTCCTATTTTGTATGTATGTGATATTTCATATTTTAAAAAATTTGAAAAGTCTCATAGAAGGAGAAAGAATTTAGGTTAGACTGGCAGATGTGGAGAAACTGTGTAACAATATCAATTCTTATGCCTATAGACATGTCATTACATAGCAGGGCAGTGGCCTTTTCAAAGTGTGGTAAGATGTTCTGGACAATTACATAGTTTTTTTATAACATGATCAGATCAAACAATTGCAGACAGAATCTGGTACTAAGTGTGTTTTTGACAACTGTACTGCATGTTTACAGAATGATGATTTAGTGTTGGTCTTTGACTTTGCTTTTATTGGAACCATATGAAAATTGTAAGGACAATTTATTTTATAGAAGTACAAAACAGCCAGGTCACATCACAACTTTCTGAAATCTAATTCTGAATTTACAAGGATTGCATTCATTGGGAAACCACCATTTCCTTATTTTGTTCTGTCAACCTTGCAATATCCCAGCCCTCAAAACATTTTTTTTTTTTTTTTTTGGGTGAGCTTTTCCTGTCTTTTAAGTGTTTTGCAGGTTCCGATTCTGTAAAACACTCCATCATTCTTTCACGAACTTCCAGAAGTTTAGGATTCTATTTGGAAGTTTCCTTTTCAAGCAGCAGTTACTCCTTGCCTATTCTGTATTATAAAAAGCTGACATTATCAGAGCCTACGGTGGTGTGATTGCAGGCAGGAGCTGTTTAATACTGAAGTCTGAAAGCAAAGATGTCTTTAGATCTTATATTGCCTCCTATGTGACCAGGGATAAGGTATTTTTTAGCAGGGATTTGCATTAATAAAAATTAAAGCGTTAGGATTTCACTTCAAAGGGAAATGTCAATGAAAGCATATCCTCTCTTAGCGGCATTGGTGGCAGAATATTAACATCACTAATGTAAAAGTTTATATAGCCAGAGGCTGCAGTCTCTGTCTCTCAGTAAAGAAAAAATAATTCTTAGACCACATCAGAAGACTGTAGCACTTAAAATACACAGATAAAGAAATGAGGAGTGTCTTTTTTTCAGGGGCAGTAAGCAGATAGAGTTCACTCATTTTCAACTAGAATATACATTATTAAAAAAAAGTTTAATTTTTAATGTATTAATTCCAGACAGGCATTGACATAGAAATAAATATATTAGTAATTGTGTGCTAACTTTTTCAAGATTTACTGGTGCTAAGTATTATTTTGTGATAAATTCATTGATTTCAGAAAAACAACTCTACAAGGCAAGTCATTGCTTAGAGGACAGAAGAATCTGTGTGAAGTATAGCTTATCAAATACAATTACACAGTAAAATGGATTATTTCATTGATACTAGTCCATAAGAACATCCAATTTGCATATAGTGGAGAGATTTTTGAATGCAGAAAGTCCTTTTTAGTTGAAAGGAGAAAAATAGATTGTCAATTTTTTGGAATAAAGCACAAGGAGAAGATGTGTATCTGTGTTCTTACTGTCTCAAATAATTAAGGGATTTCAATTCCTTTATTGTAAGTAATATAAGCAAATAAAACTATCATTCACTCACTCAATGAGAAGTTCAGTAACATAAATTGTCAGCCAGGCATTGCTCAAGCATTTAAAGCATTCATTAGTCTTCCCAAATCTTGAAAATTGTTATTAAAAAAGCCTGATGTTTAAGGCGTATCATGTGGAGATTTTGTATACCTATTCAGTAGGGTTTGATAGAGCTGCTGATTTTAATTTTTAATATTGGCTGGTTTCTGTTCCTGGGCAGATTTGACTGTGATTAAGGGTTGCATGAAGAATATATATTTTTAAATGAGATAGAAACTGCAAGTTGGCGAACTAATCCACTAACCTGTAGAAAACACCATTTTCCAAAAGATGTTATGTGTGAGGCTTTCTAGGCTCTTCTAAGTAGTTTTAAAGTTCTACACTTCTACAGTTATACTTCAATAAACCAGAAGATGCTGCTGCCTGATTGCATCACTTTCTTTTACAAGATCTGATGTTGAGGCCCAAAAAAAGAACAGAGGATTTTTATAGTATTTCAGTTACTTGTGTCCAAAATTAGGATTAAAAGGCCTTGCCCAAGAACCAAAATTTATTTCATTTTTATCACTGAAGTTTCTTAGTTTCCTATGGTCTTTTAGAATCCTATTATCTTCCAGAACTAGTGTTTTATTGAATAGCCAAAGCAATACCTTGTGCCTAAAGTTCCAAACAAGTGAAGAAAAATGACACATTTGTGATTTACCTGGGCCTCTTCTATATACTGATTTAATCACTCAGTCAGCTATTAGGAAAATCTGACTCTGTTGTGCTTCTCTCCGAGAGGATTTGGTCTAGTAATTATAGAATATGTGCAATATATGAACCAAAGTGAAAGAGTGATTGACAGCCAAAACTCACCACTTCTAGAAAAGCTTCCTAAGCAGCATGACAGATTCAGAGCTGCTTTTGGCACTAGATTTTATTTATTTGGTTGGTTGGTTTTTTGTTTGTTTATTTTTAAACAATTTGTCACAACTGCAGCAGGAGAGATCCTGATTTCTCTGTAGATTGTCTGTTTTCTGTACTAATTATAAGGCTAATAAAAGTTCTTTGACTTATAAATGACAAATTAATCAAATCTCATTTGGTTCTCATTTAAGAGAATATAGGTGAGGGATTTAAATCTTGCTTCTGTGTGTGTATCATTTAATGCTGATTCAGTCTAATAACTGGGTGTAACATGTACATAGGTATTTCCATGATGGGATAACAACTGCTCCTCAGTAAACCTGCTCTTAGGACTGTGGTTCAGCTGTAAGCTCTGATCCATGGAGACTGAAGCCTAGGCTTTCCATGCACCTCTCTTGTAGTGGTATCAAGTTGAAGGAATAAATTCAGAAATACTGCAGAGTTTGAGCGTGCTGGTTCCACAAGCGAAATAGAGTAAATGTCATGTATCCAATTGTGGATGTGGAATGAATTTATTGATCTGACAGTTTACATTCCACTTAATTCCAAATTTTTTATAGTTATTATGGAGAGAGGATTTGATGTAATACAAGTAGTTTGAACTACTGTACTGTTCTTCCCATGGGGAAATTGTGGTAGAAAAAATCTGAGATGCAATTTTCTCAGTTACACATGCAGAAGTTATTGCCATATTTCAGGCCAATACACTGAAGGCTGAAGAAAAGCTCATTAAAAAACTCAGCTAATGCTTCATTTTTGCTACTCCATTTGAGTAAAATTGTGGTTTATCAAAACTGAACTTCCCAATCCCAGTCAGCTTTTCTTCAGACTCCCTTTTCCATTGCCTTGAGTATTTTTCATGCTCTAAATTCAGGTTGTTTGACCTATCTCAAATTTTTCAAAAATTCTGACCTGCAAATCTTTTAGTCCTTGTGATTCAGAAAGAAATATAATTTAAAGATTAAAAATTCTTTCAAAATTTGGCATTCCATGCAACTTTGCTTTCATTATGTATATCATTCAAAGTAATGCACCAAAGAACAAGCACATATTGACAAAATCTCACGGAACAGCATTAGCAGCCAGGACATTTAAAGTCTGTCTTTTGATATAATTCCTGCTGTCTGCAAATGTATCATTTATGTCTTAATTATGTTTCAAACAGTTTGCATGACAATTTCCAGATTACAGGTAAATTGCAAATATCTTAGCCAATTCAGTGTATGTAAATGGATTCATAATAATGTTTCTGTTCCTCAGACACATGGCATTATTTTTAACTAATGAGTAATAATGGAATATAAATATGAATTCATATAACTTTAAAAATTACTCATATTTTCATGAATTTCAGCAGAAGTTGATTTATTCCTAATTACAAAGTCACTTATCAAGAGCAGCATATTGAAGCCAAGTGGTTTGTATACAAGCACATTTGCAAGACTTCTATGTTATCTTTTATTTTCTTCGCTCTTGAAATAGGTTTACTTTTCTTAATATGCAAATACTGGATTTGGAATGGTTTAAATTGAAATTAATACTCAGTACTCACATAAAATATAACTTTATTCAGGAGATCCAGAAAAGCAAAGAAGATGTAGAATTAAACTTTTGCCTTACTGAATTAGATATATTGTCTGTCACAGTAGGTATGTCATGTATTACGTGAGAGATACTGGATCAAATAAATTACTTAGTACATCAAATAAATCATCTGGTAAAACATACTGTATTAATATTAAATCAAATATCTTTAAGAATTCTGCAGCCTACAGGTAGTTAGAAAGCTATTCTTTCCTCTGTATTTAAATTCAATTCACTAAACATGCAAAATGTGCACCATCTGGTAAAAGGTAGAAACATTCCTTTGACAGCTTTCTTTTTTTTTTTTTATTCTGTATTGGACTGCTTTATCAACTCTGGTACTGAAATAGCAGAATGGTGGTAAATTCAGCACTAGTAAGCTTTCTTACACTTTTAAATTGTGGATGAAAAGGCTTTGCTAATGAGGAGTGTTATGAGACAAACATTTATATGATGGCTATGATGTGGATCATTGCCATGCCTGTTTATTACAGCTCTTAATGAAAGGCAGTTTTCTATTACATATGTGTGGAAGTCTGCTTTTTACTGTCACTGACAATTTTTTACTTTAAGTTTGAATAATGTCTGTTTAGAATTGATGAAGTTATGCAGACATATTGTCAAATTTTAGCAGTCCTAGTCTTTTGCTGTGATGTGTTTTAATTCTTTTTTTTTCATTTGCTAGTTCATTTAAAAATTGACTTTTGTATTTTTTTCTTGTTTTGTTTAACCTTTTAATAAGCTACTATCTTTTTTGGATGTTGATCTTCAAATAAATCACATATTATTTATATGGAAACCATTTAATTATTATACAGCTATTTAGCAATAGACTGTGTTGAGAATTCTGGTCCAAATAGGACACAATCCACAGTGCTGTGTCTAAATATATTAAAGACTTCTGCCGTATTATGCAGTATATCTGACATGATTCAGTTTGAGAATTGTGAAGAGAATTGTATAGCAAGGTACGATCCCTGTTGTTTCTGATTATAATTTTAAAATGACTCAGAGTTTAGAACAGAGCAATCTGTTATTTACTTATTTGTCCTTTGCCACCACATCTTCAGATCCTAACTGTCATGGTACTGCCTAAAAACCACATGGTCAAATTAAGCAATTGATGTGTACATAGCAAAATAGTATTCTAATATGTTACATTCTAGATGTTTATCACATTTATCGACTTTGTCTTGCTAAAAAGATACATAAAAGTATATGAAGACAAATTTTACTGAACTTAGTGACTTTTTACAGGGAATATCCTTTGACGGAAATGAAAATGTTTTACTTCAGACTGTGGAGAATTCTGTGAAATTGTATATTTTTTCTACAATTACAGGAAGTTTTGAAGATACAGTGGGGTAGCTTACTCATGACATTTCTCAGTGGGCTTAATCCTCTTGTCCTACATGAATCACAAGCAAAAGAGAAGCTCATTATTGATAGTGAAGTCAGTGAGAATTCAGTGAGACTTGCACCCCTTCGGTGAAGGAAGAGCCAGAAAACCCTCATTGTCAAGCTGACAGAGGTAAGCAGAAAGTGAGTAACCCCACTCACAAGCGATTTTTTTTGTCAAGGAGGGTCATTTAACCAGCATCTGTACAGTCATCTCAAGTTGTGAGGAAGCAGGAGACAGACCCCCTTTAAAAAGGCAGTTCTGCACAAAGTATGGAAGCAAGGAGTAGTAGTTGCTGCTGATGGCAGAGTAAGAAGTACCGGGTGGCAGAAGCAAGTAAGCCCTTCAACAGGATTGGAGGCATCTCTATATATAGGATGGCTGCTGCCCAATTTATGGAGGGAGATTTGGCTTATGGATGACAGTTTAAGGTTATTCAATATCAACATACGACAGTACAGGTAACTGAAAAGGTTTCAAGGTCAGTTCTGCATTAACCAGGATGCCTTTATCAGCTGTCTTCAACTTCTGCACTGCTTTATCTTTCAGATGATAGCCCTCAACTCTGTTTCCCTCTGGAACATGAGGTATCTACATTAGTAGGGCATTAGCAAGTAGTTACAACACAACACACTGATCTATGAAGCAGTAGTATTTGTTTTCTCCCTTTCTTGGTTGTGTCTCACAAAACATCTGAGCAATATAATCCAACAACAAAATACAAACCATTTCATGACAGACAACAGAACTGAGTAGCCTAACATACAGCAGGCAATATAAGTCAGTGTCTGACAGATACGGCAAAACAGACTCGCAAAAACAAGATCAGTGCTCTGCTCATATGACTGGAAAGTTAAACAGAGAATAGCCAAAGCAAAAATGTTTTAACATTACCTTGAACATTTTCTTCTCTTGTGGCCAATTTTGTTTGCTTGTTTATTTAGAATTGGTTGGTTCATTTCAGATTAAAATACTTTACAAGTTCTGAGAGATTACCTGAAAAAATCAAAAGATGTGTTATTTTAATATGTCTCTGTAAAACATGAGAAACTGTTCAGATGAATTATTCTTATGGAGATATACTGCTAATACACATAAGGATATTTTTTCTGTGTCTTTAATAAATTCAAGTGTCAACAAGTTGTTTTTTCATTCCCTTAGCCACTGACACAGAGACAAATCAGAATCACTTGAATCTGTTTTCATTTGGATAAGAGGAGGTGAGGAAAGAAAGGCTTGATGTCTTAAGAACAACAAATTCAAAACCAATATTGTCTTACTGAAGCAGCAGAACACAATGAAGAACAAGGACTAATCTAAGAATAGGATTTGATGAAAACAATGTATATCAGATTGTATGTCTGGTTGTACAAACATGCCAACTGTGTTAACTCCCTGTGAGGTGGGTATTCACAGAATCAATTAGGTTGCAAAAGACCTCTGAGCTCATTAAGTCCAACCTATGACCAAACACCACCATGTCGACTTGACCATGGCACCAAGTGCTATGTCCAGTCTTTTCTTAAACACCTCCAGAGTTGGTGACTCCACCAGCTCCCTGGGCAGACCATTCCAATGTTTAACCTCCCCTACTGTGAAGAAATTGTTCCTAGTGTCCAACCTGAACCTTCCCTGGCAAAGCTTGAGACTATGACCTCTCTTCCCTATTGGCAGGGAACAAACTGGAATTCTTATAAACTATGAGATATTTGTAGCAGGTCACACTGTAACTAATTTCAAATGTAACTAATTTCAGGCATAGTTAACATATTTCTCATATTTATTAAGGGTGCCTGCCTAAAATTGTTTTTCAATGTGTTCATATTTTGAAATAGTGGTGATTATGGCAAAATGGCTAACATTCATGTTTTTCAATAGAAAATTGAAAATTAATACAGTCAAAAGGCACCTGTTTTTGAACTTACCTCTGCTAGACCACTAACAAAACCAGTAAGTAATTCCTGTCCAAAATTTGAAACTTTTCTTTACAGTTTTTCACCTTAAGTGCAGTTTTCATAAAGCAGAGGCTTACAACAATATTCACATAGAATCACATAATAAGATTAGAAAAGACCCTTAAGATCCTCAAGACAACTATTAACTCAGGACTGCCAACTCTGCCACTAAATCATGTTCCTAAGTGCCATGTCTACATGTCTTTTAAGTACCTCTAGGGATGGTGATTCCACCACTACCCTGGGCAGCCTGTTCCAAAATCTGACCACCCTTTCAGTGACAATTATTTCTTTAATATCCAATCTAAACTTCTCCCAGAGCAACTTCAGGTCTTTTTCTCTTGTCCTATCACTTGCTACTTGGGAGAAGAGACTGACTCCCACCTTGCTACAAACTCTTTTCATGTAGTTGTAGAGAGGGATAACATCTCCCCTGAGCCTCCTTTTTTTCCAGGCTAAACAACCCCAGCTCCCTCAGCCACTCTTCACAGGACTTGTTCTCCAGACTCTTCACCAGCTCTGTTGCCCTTCTCTGAACATGTTCCAGAACCTCAATGTCTTTTTTGTAGTGAGGGGCCAGAACCGAACACAGAATTTGAGGTGTGGCCTCAGCAGTGCCAGCTACAGAGGGATGATCACTGCCCTGATCCTGCTGGCCACACCAGTTTTGATACAAACCAGGATGCCGTTGGCCTTTTTGGCCACCTATACAGACTGCTGGCTCACGTTCAGGTGGTTGTAAACCAACATTCGCAGGTTCTTTTCTGCTGGACCACTTTCTAGCCACTCTGCTGCCAATGTATAGCACTGTGTAGGGTTGTTGTAACCCAAGTGCATGACTTGGCCTTGTTGAACCTCGTATCATTGGCCTTGGCCCATGGATCCAGCCTGTCCAGATCCCTCTGCAGATCCTCCCTACTCTCCAGCAGATCAACAGATGCTCAGTGTGGTGTTGAATGCAAACTGACTGAGGATGCACTTGATCTCTTTGTCCAGTTTCTTGGTGAATGTATTATTCACCATGTATGTTCAACTGTCTTACAATCTTTTGGGGTATTTATAAAGGGTAACTTTCAAAAGTTCCACCTATTTAGTCACACACACACACCCCCCCTCCCATTGCATCATGGATGTCTTCAGGTTTCTTGCTGCTTTTTCATGGAACAAGATTGCCATCTATTGTGGGAAAGGGGCATTGGGGGGCTCTTTGCGTCTTCCTCATCACATAGTCTTCCTCACGTTGTCAGGTTTCCTGGCATGTGCGATTAATTCTTGCTGACCTCTTACTTCCTATCCAATTGTTCTAGCTCCTACTAAGACACCTTCATTTTTCATTGGTTTGTATAAATCTAGGTTGTTCTTAAATAATTCTCTATTGAATTTACTTCTTAGCAGAAACAATCTCTATTGACTAAGTTCTGTGAAGTGTATGGCTCAAGATCCCGATCTTCATTTTGCAATATTAAACTGATAAAGGAAAAAAAATCAACTAAAATGATTAAAATACAACTCTCTACAAGGGTAGAGAGCCCGCTAAATTCTTAAACTATCTGAGATCAAGGCATATCTGTCTTTCAGTCCAAAGTTCATAACTCTCCTTCCAAGGGTCAAAACTCTTCCAGCCAAAGCTCTCTGTTCAGATAGGCCAGTCTTCTTCCCGCTGACTTGTCTTGCAGCACATGAGAATGACCTGTTTATGTATCAGGCATGGCGAATCATGTAATCTTGAAAATTATTTGGTTTGTTTAGTGTAAAATAATTAGTCAGCAGTTGCTGGTTTGTACAGACATCATGGTGACAGTCACAAGGTAAAACCTGGGCTAAAATAGATGCAAGAAATAGGTGCTAGGTGGTAGGCAGATATTTAGCCTCACACACTTGGCAGTTTGCCACAAAGATGTGATGCAGAAAAACTTTCTCCTTTTTTCCCACTTCCTGTAAAAAGGGTGCTTCATGAGACTTCACAATATTTCAAAATTGTGGAAAACAAAAATAATGCAAAGGTACTCCTGAATTGTAACCTAGATCCCAACCTATAGAAACTCATTTTGTAGCTGGATGAAAGAAGTTCTTCCAGGAATTTGTTGTCCTCTCTCTTAATTAAGCAGAAGAGAAATTTGACCGTTAGCCTTCAACATTCAAGATGGATGTACACCCTGCAGTACTCAAAGTAGAAAGGGGTAAATAACATTGTCACAGCCATAGTTTATACTAATCAAGAAACCACAAATAATTAAATTTCAGGTCAATATTTTCAAGTGACTTGAAATAATCATTCACATTTAAAAATTCTGTTTGTAGATTTTTTTCAGGGATATTTTTTGCCTTTTTTTTTTTTTTTTAAATGTATCTAGCTGAGTCGCAACTCCAGCTTTTGGGTGGCTAAATCTTTGTGAGGTGAATACCATCCTGATTAACTTATATTTTCTAAAAGTGAATTTGAGAATCACCTCATTAGTTTTTTAAAAGACTAACTACCTCAGAAAGTTCCTTCTCTGAAAATCTGCTCATTTGAAGAAAGTATTTCAATTTTAAAAGTTTGACCTTTGAAATAAAACAATTTGATATGTCAAAGACAGACATGGAACAGATCGTCAATGGTTATGCTGTAGCTGCTTCATTTTCAGTGGCATTATAGAAATCAATATCTGCTGGGCAATTATCTATCATTTATCGAACAAATACTCTCAGTCATTGATAATAGATGGTGTAATTGTTCTATGATACTAATATAAAAATGTTGAAAACTTTCTATATCTTTTGAATCACGCACATTATTTAGTAATGACTTCAAATAAAAATTTCTAAGTCTGTCTGAACATGACATTCTAGTGTATTGGATTTATTATGTGTGAAAATTAATTTATAGGTGTATTCATTTGTTCACTGAAATCAGTTTTTATAAATATTGGTCTGAAGGATTTAGACTTACACAATGGTTTTATCTGTTATCTTCATATTGTATTCAAAGAACGAAATGAAACATCTTTGATGATAAAACATGCTCTAGGATTGTGGCACTCAGTATTTTTACTTTAATCAATCCCAGTAGACATATCTTACTATACTAGATCAAACAAATTGCACTTTTGATGTAGTTTGAATCTAGTGAGGCTGAATATACTACATTTATTCCCCCTTACTTTATGGCTGATAATGAGCAAATGGATAACCAGATGGCATAACTTTTGTAAAATTTCCAAGTCACATCCTGTAGCGTAAAAAAGGACACATTCATAATGTGTCAAATCCTCTGGAATGTATCTCAATTCATTCCAATAAAGATTGTGATAGAAGCTACTGCTTTTCACATCACTATTGACTCTTAAAATACATAAATGGCAAACCTCAGAATAAGAAATGGCACTTTTTAAGTATAAATGCAACTAATTTTGTAATTATTTTCTTTATTCTTTCTAATTATTTAATAACAGAAGGTTTTGAAGAAAGCATAATAAAAATTAAACACCTCGAGATGCATAAATTTAAAAATGGAGTTTGTTTACTTCAGATAACATAAATTAATTCTAAATGTCATGTATTCTAAATAACACTTCTTTCATGAAAAAATGAGGCTTCCAGAGTAAGTCAGTACTAGGCAACTGAATGGCTGAAATCCTTATTAAAGCAACAGTAGTCAGCCTCCAGCAAAGCCTTGCCTATACAGGTGAAATCCTAGTTTTGGTTGTATCTTATATGCCTATATGGTAACCTCTGCATGGAGAGCTGCATAGGGGGTTCTCTGGAATTGGAAAATCCTCCATCCAGGCTGCTACTTGAAGCATACATTGAAACACCCAGGTAATGCCCAGCAGTTGGCTTAGACGGAGCCCAAGATGACTGGAGAACTCTCTGAAATCTCTACCTGGAGAGATCCTCCAAAAATTTGTCCGATTTTTCTGCAGAATTCTGGCTGAAAGCAGCTGGAAGTTCAATCAATTACCCAAGGTGTTAGTGACTAAGTACTTCGCACAAGTACAGAGACACAGCATATGTTGTCTCATACAGTAACAATTATATCATTGCACCCAAACGTCCAGGACAGGACTAAAGAGTTTGAGTCTAAGCAATTTGACTCTAAGCAATTGTGTGTATGTGTATGTTTACTGTGCAAATTAAATAAGATGTGAGTAACTCGGTATGTTTTATAACTACATTTCAGATATTTGCAATTTCTGCTCAGTTTGCACTGGTATTGTCAAATGGCAGAGGAGAGTTGAAGTGAAAATACACCTTATTCTTGAATTACTCTTTCTTGAACTTCAGTCTTCAGCTGTGGCCTCTTCCGCAGCCAAGCTCCCACTTCAGCCTGACTGATGGCCTGTTGTCAGACAGGGGTAAAAATATCAAGACCTGCATTTAGAAGAGAGGTATGTCTTTCTCTGCTTCTGCATCAGCTGAGTAGCAGGCTCAAAGAACAAGAAACAAAGCACAAGGAGAAAAGGAACTATTTTATAAGCCAGAGCATTCAATGAGCGCATGAAAGTCCTCTCCCACTGTTAGTCACACACAAGGCTTGAGTAGCTAATTATGACTATGTTTCAGTAGGGTGCAGATAGACACCTGCTTCTCTGTCCACATTCAAAGTCAGGTGGATCCCAATCGGTGCCATTCTGTATGAGCAAGTTAGTCTTTCCTGCTTTTTGTCAGGCCCTATGCCTGCAAATGCAATTATGTTTTTACACTGGAGTTTGAATAATCCAGGCAAGAACCTGGAGAAATGTATGCCAATCTTCACTTGTCCCTGTACACTGATGCCTTAGGGTTTTCATGAATTTGTAGATTTTTATACTTCTATGTAGTTTCTTGCATTTAGAGCAGCTAACAGCCTGTGCTAGCTGTCTTAAGGGTCAGATAACAGCTGGAACACCATGCCTGGGAAACATGGACCAGAGCTAAGGCAATTAGATACCATGTTAGTCAAAACAAGAAAGCA
>JAWWEW010000078.1:69266558-69308525 GCA_035583185.1 Anabacerthia variegaticeps | reverse complement strand
GAAGAGGTCAACATGCTTGCAAAGGGGGTTTTCCCTCTCTTGCTCTCCTGAGGTGGGGGGAGAAGATATTTCTCCTCCCTTGTTCTCCCAAACCAGACCTCAAGAAACTCAAATCCTTCTTGAAGGAAGATGAGACCGGTAAAGGGAACTGGGTATCAGCGTGAGCTGCTGGGGAAGCTGAGCTGCGGGGAAGCAGCTGCAAAAGGGAATTTCTCCCTTGTTTATAGTAGGTTGGGAGGTGAGCTGACTTAGGCCCAGTTATTACAAGAGTCAGTTTCCCAGCCTGTGGGTGAAAGGGTCTTTCACCTGGGAGGCGCAGGTTGTTGTCCCTTGTTTGCTTCGGTAAGACATGGCAGAGTGGCTCAGGGGTTGGCTGGATATGTGGTCCAGCCAGAAATGAAATGAAAGGGATGCCTTTTGGATTAATTTACTCTGCATGTTTGAAGTGGTGGTGCTTGGAAAGACCTCCCATGGTATTCCTGAGGCCATGAGTTCAACCTAGCACCAGTCTTTTCTATCTGTTACTTATCAACAGGCATTGTACTCTATTATACTCTTTTATATTTTTATACTCTTTTATACTCCTTTATATTGTGTATCCCTAAAATGCTATAAGTAAAAGAACTTTTCTCTACTTTACCCACATAAAGTTGTCTTGGAAAGTTTTTTCCCCCTCCTTAAGGCAACAACACACACACTGACTAATTAGGTGGCATTCAGCTCCTCCATAACACACTTAGTTCCTAAGTGTAGGAAATTAAGCACCTACGACAGTCACTGGAGATCTAGTGAATAGCACCAGGGGAGTTTGGGAAGATAATCAATTCATCTCAAAGTAGTCATCTGTGCTTGGCCTGCTCCCTTGTTTTTCAGACTCCATTGATTGCATTGGTTTTATCACCATTGACTTAGGCAAAGCCTCATAATAGAAACCTACTTTTAGGTGGATAAATAACATTCATGTTCCTCCATTTCCAGAAAATTTCTTCAACATTTTTTTGAAAATAATCAGGTGACATGCTCAACAAACAATAGTCATCTCTTATACTCCCTAAGCATAACAGAGATTTTTCAAGCCATATCTACCAAAAAAAACCCCAAAAAACCACAAACTCCATTGATCTATATGGGTTTTTTTCCTCAATATCCCTTAGAAGAAATTTAGATATTTGAGTAATAACAAAGGAGGAGAATATCACTTTCTTTACCAACCATTTTTTTCAAGTAGAGAAAAACTCTTATGAAAACATTCTAGTTTCTTTTTCAATTGCTGCTGGAATGTGATATCTTTTCATTTCCCCAGCAGAGGGTAGGAAAAGAAAATGTTAAGAACTCCTTATGGTCATTTCCTTTAAATCTTTCCCTTTATAGAAAGGTCATCACAATTCAGGAGCTATGAACTGTAAAGTTCCAGATGTACATAAAGTCTAAAAATACATTTTAAGCTTTGCTTGAATTGTTGATAATTGTTCTTTAGTTTTTGAATCAGTTTTGTACAGGTCTGAATTCAAACCTCCGTAAAAACTTGGTTATGAGCTAGCATTGTCCAAAACAAGAGTCTTGTTCACATCCACAGAATCTGGAAATCCAGATAGATCTCCGAGGTTCCTTGGAAGTAATGCTCCAAACAGAACCCCAGTCTCAGTGTGCAGAACCATACAAAATTTTCTCACTATAACAAATCTGGTTGGAGCAAGATTTAAGATAATTTAAATCAAACTAGCCAATGTCTCTACTTACCTCTACAATCTACACTTTTACATTTTTTGTGTAGATTTTCTCTGACCAGCATCATTGTTAGTGAACAACAAAGGGGTAGTCCTTTGCAGCCCAAAGCTGTCTGATTCAGAATGTAATTACCAAAACTATTTGATAGTATAAACTCAGAAAACAGAGGATATAAGATTTTTTTGTTTTGTTTTGTTTTTGGCAATGCCTACAAAAACTTATTTTCAGACCTGTCAAACTTCAGAATTATATACAATTCGTATTTCTGTGTTTCTCTCATATTGCTGAACTTCAGCAATATGCTGCTTTTCCAGTTCAGTTACTGTTTCTCAGCAGTTACCTGCTGAGGATTTTAATACAATGCATGGAGGAGGAGCAGTGTGTAGCATCTAGCAGAGAAAGCAGTCTGCAGAGAGAAGCTTGGCTCATGCCATGTCATGATTCATGTTTCTTATAATATGCCCTAAATTGTGGGAACCTCCCCATATCATGCAGTCTGGCCTGTGAAATCCTCTTGTCACATGATCTAACATGCAGCATCTCTTGCACTTGATCTGAAAGTAAAACAACTAACTGATTCATTATACTGTTATCTTCAACTTTCCTCGAATTCAATTTTCTATACTGTCTTTTAGTACAAAAGGTACAAAATTTTCTGCAATTTTTCTGCACCTATAATAATATTGTGTCATTTCACTGTATTTAGTTGATCTCTCAGATGCTGAGAACTTTGCTCTACCAGAAAGTAAAACTGCAATGTAATCTTTGAATATGGCTTCCATTTATCTACTCTTGGTATTGCCAGAAACCAAATTCCTTAACTGTTAAAAAAAAAAAAAAGCCTAGCAATTATAGTATTGTAAATATTTTGATTTCATATTTGATACTCACACTTTTTCTTTGGTAGTCCAATTTGCTTTCTGGTACAATAAAATGAGAATATCGAAAGCAGACAAATTTCCTCATGAATCAGGTACTTACAGGATGCAATTTAATATTTCTAATATATTTGAAGAACTATGTGAATTGTAATTCTCCAGCTTCTTATGTTAGCACACTCTTTTGTCTCTCTGAATACATTTTGAGTCCTTCTTGAAACTTCTCCATTTTTAAGATGGCTTAGTTCTGAATATCAAATTCATCTAGACATGTCTTTCAGTGAGATGTAGATAAAATGACAATATGTTACTTTTAGTTGACTGCCATCACGTGTATTTCCAAAGATCCATGTCTGCATGAATATCCATGACAGCATCCTCAATGACCCATTTTTTATGACCATGGTTCCACTGTTGGTGTTCATTAGACTGAGTATCCTGAATCCCATAATATCAGACTTGTGGGAGAAATCTGCATGTCTCAGGACTGGTTTTGGCCTCTGTGGCCAAAGATATATCCTACAAAGAGAAAATTCTCTGTTACCCATCAAGACAAATCAGACCTTATGTCCTAAGCAGTCTTGTGGCTTTGTCTTTGTTTTTTCCCCCAGTGTGCTTTCCTTACACTAGGAAGGTCACTGGGAATATACAACAAATATGCAACAAAGAAAGCAAATAGCCATGCTCTTTAAAGTCTTTGTACAGCTAAAATGTCACCTTTGGCACAGCTCAAATATACATGTAGCAGTAAATGCCATGTACATTTTCTTGCTTCACTGCTCGTCCTGCTCCACAGGATCCTCTTGGCTCAGGTGGATTTCCCCAAGAGCCCAGAGCCCTACCCTGGTCTCCATACAGGGATGCTTTGTTCCCTCTATGCCTCTGCAAACAGCTTCCTCCTATTGTTCTGCATCAGTGCCCCTTAGCCTATAGGAAAAAAAGACTGCTGTTTACCACAACACTTCTGTTGGGTTTTATCTTATGAGTCATCACTTGTAGGAGTGGCACAGGTCACCAAGTGAACTGTTGTCTACATATCAAAGCACTCCCAGAAGGAATTTTCTTCCTTGATCCATACGGAAAATATAAAGACTTTGTCTGGAACTAAAATCTGGCTTAAGATAACCCTGCCATTCTGGGTCACCCATCTTTGCTCTAATCATTTTTTTATTTTATTTGCCCCTGTTGCAGTTCACCCTTTATGATAATAGAGCTAGTTATAGCACAGTACAGTTGTATGTTAAATTGCACTTTTTAAAAAATTAAAACAATGCAGTAAGGTAGGAGATTTCAAATTTGATTTCACCTAGAGAAAATCAGGCATAACTGTACATTTATTTGATGTTTTAGCTAGAAAAGGCTTACAAATTATCACTGATTTTTGATTGTCTGCTGTGCTAACACAATTATGCCAGTACAACACACGCACTAGTATCCATTGCTTGTCTATGCCACATGGAAAAGATATCTTTTAAGAACAAGAGGAAACAATTCATTATGATTTATTAAACAGATAAAGAAGTCACAAGATTTAACAGGTATAATGCAGTAGCCTCCCACCATCCCGTTGATGTTTCCTAACTGTTCAAACCTATCTGAACAGGAAATGCTACTTATGCTTGTGTCTCCTAAATGTATTTGATAGCATAAATGCTAATTTTGAATGTTAAAATAATTCAGAATAAACAAAGGTTTCATATTAGTCTCTTTCTGTAAAGAGGAATTAACATTTAATTCCTAATAATGACTGATATCAGTAGAGCATGGCTGAAGTTATTTGCTCATTCCTGAGAACAGCATTTCAGGTCTGTCCTCCATCTGCCATTCACTGTGTGTAACCAATTTCATCTCAAAGACAAAACTTACTCAACTGGAATAACACTGGTTTATAATAGCAGAACTAGCAAATTTATGTATGATCATACATTCAGTTTTGATTTTTCATTTAGTTGTTAGTTAAAACCCTTGTGTATTCTTTGCACAGTTATGCTATTGTTACCCTTTTCTTTCAAATAATGATATTTCTCTGCTAAGACCTGAAGTATTTTCACAAAAAGAAAACCAACAAGGTAGTTTGAGTTGAACAAAATGATATTATCTCCTCTTTTGTTTCCACAGACCTAGATGGGTTTTGGTTAAATATTCTTGTACTGAAAATCACTTGTATTTGATTAGATTTACATTCAGAATATAAAGGTGTTTTAGGTGTCCTGATTTTGAATAAATTGCATTACATTATCTCAGTTCTACTTGTTCCTGTAATAAAAATTTTACACACTTACCAGCTCATAATGATCCCTTTGGCTACATACACCTGTGCAGGGAATGACCACAGCTGTGGTGTGAAGATTTTATCCCGGACAGGAAAGAATTCTACCTTCTCAGGGTAACAATATGGTGCAGAGATCAAATCAGACCTTTAAATATTCATCAACAATTTTCACTTGATGAAACTCTGTTTTATGTTCAGGTAAAATTACAGCAGCAACTGTTATCAGGTGCAGGGGATCAGTTCTGGATATAAGTTCAACTATCGTATACAAATATATCTGCTGTACTACTTACTTTAATTGGTACACTCAACAGTTATTTTTTCAAACATGTCTTTTTAAGAAGGTATTTATTAGAAATTCTCCATAATTCCAAGGTGCAAGGCAGATCTTAACTGGTTCAGCATACACTAAAATGTCCATAAGTCTCTGGCTGAGATTTTTAAAACTGCTAGGTAAAGCAAAGAAATCCAGTTTGATTTTTTTCACATACAGCAGTAATAATGGTTTTAGTGATATTTTTTAAAAAAAAATAATTATCAAGTGTGTTAAACCTCAGCAATACTTACACCACAACTTGAAATATACAGATTTATTAACACAATTTACATATTTATGCTCATGACATTTAATTTGACTATTAAATACTAATCTTTGACCTTCTTGTTTTCTAGGAGATAAATATGTGAGTCAGTAATCTCATTTCTTTAGGTTTCTTCTCTTTATTGCAGTGTAAATTTTGTATTACAAATAGTTGCATTTGGGTGGTTGTTAAATAAGTATGACAATCAATTTGTAGACACTAGTAGGAAAAGTGTTACAACCTTACACAATGAACTGCTGAATCTTTTACCTGTGTTTTACCTAAGTTGAGGAAGTGATTCAATTGCAAGTGCAATAAGTTACCTCCTGACTGAAAGGACAAGGATATACTTTCTACCATGTGCAAGTTGTGCATTCATGACAAGGTTTTCATATGATGCCTGGGAACTCTCTTATTCCAGTACCTCAGAGTGCAATACTGGGCTGAATCAGTATTAGCACCTACATTCTTACTAGAGAATAGAGAAAAAAATATTTTTTGAAATCACTTCTAGACTAGCCAAACGCCATTTTTTTATACCATGAAAAGCATTTCTAGGTTTTGTAATACTATGGGGTAACTTTAAGGTTGGAGGCTTCTTAGTAGGTGTTCTGTTCCATACTTTTCTCTCCCTCTCTTATGTAACCTAACAATTTAATAAGTTTTGGAGCATTAAGGTTCTGAATAAGTTGCATGCAGTAGACCTTTTGCTTTTTTAAAATGTTTCATAAAGTCATATCTATTAAGTGTAGCTTTGAAGATCATTATGCTGCAAGTAACTGGTGCTTCTTTGACAATACAGCATGTTGCTACCATGGTTAATTTCCATTACTGGTAGCTGAGGCCAGGTTTACATGTCTCCTTTGCTGAATATTTGGCTGTTATTCAGGGACCACAGAATCACTGCATGGGTAAGGTTGGAAGGGATAACTAGAGGTCATCTAGTCCAGCCTCTCTGCTTGAGCAGAGTCTCCTAGAGCATCTTACTCAGGATTCTGTCCAGATGGCTTTTGAATATCTCCACAATCTCTCTGGAGAGTATGTCCCATGTCATTGTTGAGGTGGACACGACAAAAATCAGGCATATATCCCGAGTGGATAGAAAGTGAAGGAACAAGGTTTTTTTATTCTTCACACAGCTGCTTTTATAACTTTCTTAAATGCACATGCACTAACATTATTGGTGCTCAATGCACACAAATAATCATCTGTTGGCCACAGTTGTAAACATCTGTCTCTATAAAAACTCATCCAGGTTTCTTATCTTGTGCCTCTCCTGAGTTCTCTCAGTCTCTGCAAGTTGTTTATCTTTACGGGTACACATCAGTCTGGCCAAGGTTAAATTCTTCTTGCTCTGTCAAAAAATCCACAGGTCTGGTGCAGTTTCCCACAGTCCCAGTGCTGTCACCTACAAAATAAAGATGTTCTTCCTCATGTTCAGGTGGAACTTCCTGTGTTCCAGTTTGTGCCTGTTGCCTCTTGTCCTATTGCTTGGCACCACCAAGAAGAACCTGGTCCCATTCTCTTGACACCCTGCCTTCAGATACTTAAAGATCTTGATGGGGTTCCCTTTCAGTTGTCTGTTCTCAAGGCTGAACAGGACACCAGCTTCATCAGACTGTCCTCATAAGAGAGATGTTCCAGTTCTCTGTTCATCTTCACAGCCCTCTGCTGGACCTACTCCAGAAGCTCCATGTCTCTTGCACTGAGGAGCCCAAAACTGGATATGGCACTCCAGATATGACCAGGTCTGAGTAAAGCAGCAGGATCACCTCCCTCAACCTGCTGACACTGCTCTTCCTAATGCACCCCAGTATACCATTGCCCTACTTGTCCACAAGGACTCACTGCTGGCTCATGGACAGCTTGTTGTCTGCCAAGACCCCCAGGTCCTTCTCCACAGAGCTGCTTTCCAGCAGGTCATCCCCCTGCCTGTCTGGTACAAGAGGTTACTCTTTCCCCAGTGCAGGACCCTGCGTTTGCCTTTGTTGAACCTCAGACATGTCTTCTCAGTCCCCCTCTCCAACTGTTGAGGTCCCTCTGAAGGACAGCACAGCTCTCTGTGGTATCAGCCACTCCTCCCATCTTTGTGTAATCAGCCAACTTGCTGAGGAGGCATCTGTCCCTTCATCCAAGTCATTGATGAACAATTTAAACAGTACTAGGACCAGTATTGAACCAGCATTGTTCCTTTGGGAACACCACTAGTGACAAGGTTCTGAACAGACTTTGCCACAGATCCCAACTCTCTCAGCAATGCCATTCAGCCAGTTCTCAATCCACTTCACCATCCACTTGTCCAGCCCACACTCCAGAGCTTGTCTGTGGGAATTCATGGTAGACAGTATCACATATAAGAACATAAGGATTTAAGCAAGGGGGCTCCTGCAATAAAATCTATTACAAATACTGTTAGGAGCAGAGGAACCTGTCATAGTCACTAATGGACAAAGTGAAGTGCAACTCTATAAAATACCATGTACTGAATCTCTGGTACAAAACCATGTAGATTTGACAGAAGAAACTGTGGTTGAAAGACATACCCTGGCTCAGCAGCTGCATATTAAAATTTTTAAATGTTGCCTACACTACTCCTAAAATTAACATTGTAAATTAAATTACCAAGCTATTCTGAGAACATAATTTTCTGAGGGTTGTATAGACATTAGCAGCAGTATAATCTCCCCCAGTTTACTATACAGCCCCACAGATGTGCAACACATAAAATAAGGCTAGAATCGAGAGGATCAAAGTTGGATGACAGTTACAGTTGTTTACATCCCTTCAACTAGTAGCATCACCAGTTTTTCAGTTATATGTGGTACCCACATGATGTGAGTATCTTCCATGCATCACCTCTCTATCAAAACCAATGTAGAATGGTAAAATTGTGGTTGTGGAAATAGAAGGATAGAAGGATAAGGATTGCTTGTAATATTCAAATAATCACCTGTCTTGCAGTCTTCTGGAAGGATCTGTGGCATTTGTCTTTTTTTAATTCTGAAGTGTCTTTTTTTAGCAGGCCTTATTCAGTAAAGCACTTTTTCATACTCAGTTCCTTTTGAACAAAGCTAAATAAAGACCTGGTTTTAGCTTGTATGGGAAAAATCATTTTAGCTTTAATCTAGCTAGCCTAGGTGTCAGGAGCAGACAAGATGGTCTGTACTCAGAGACATTTCTGAGTACAGACCCAACATTTCTGTTCATTTCCTTAAGCAGATCATATCCTTGCTATAGCTTCATCAGGTAAACTTTTAAAGTTAAATAAGCAGGAATTGAGCAGATGCTGATTGTCAAATGTATATGTAACTCTTCTGCTAGTCTAGGGTGTAGTGTCAGGGCACAGAGCTCACATGTGTCAGAATAATCTCCATAGCTCAGAACAACTGCTGAGGAAAGCAGCTGCTACAGGCACCATTTGTCATTATGTTCCAGCATTAGCATATTACAACAAGGCTTCAACTTAAAAATAATTAAAAATCCCCTCCAAAACCCCACTGACACACACTGAAAATATTAAGGAACTGTTCTCTAAGGTCTATAAATGCCAAACTCAATTCAATTTGAACTACCATTACATTTCTGCAGTAGTATATGACTGGCAGGCTGTCTCAGGCAGGATTCAAAAATTGGGATTTTTTTTCTAATCAGATCAGAGCACAGAAAGAATTGGAGGCCAAATAAATTCTGTTTATATCATTCAGAGAGCTGGAAAATGTTTTCTCTGGCAGTCTTTGGTTTTGTTATTGGGTGGTTTGTTTGGCATTTTTGCTGTTTTCAATGGGATTACAATAAATGCACATGCCTTTTGGTCATAGGCAATAACTTCCTATTTTTACAAATGCACTCTAGAACCTACCTTTCCTGAAAGACTCCATTAAATGGGACTCTATTGTTTTAGACTGAAGATATCTAATCCCAAGATTGTATCTTCTTCCCTAGCTACAGAAAATCTTCTGTGTTTGCTCTGTCTCTTTCTAAGAAATAATGCATAAGGAGAGACCTTACAACAGAATGGACATTTGGAAGGGTGAGCAAGGAAAGACCAGCTTAAAGACAAGGTGCAAGAACATATATTAGTGAATCTGTCCAATTCCATGTCATTATCATGCTTGTTTCTTCAACCAAGCCTAAAAATTGAAACTATTTCCTGATTATTTGGAGCCTGATAGTGTTGGGTTGATAGTTGGCTGGATGCCAGATCCCCTGGTTGTCTCACTCCCCCTCTTCAAAAGGGGAAGAAAAAAAGATGGAAAACTAAGAACCTGAGATAATGTATCAATTACTAGCATGGACAAAACAGACCTGCTTGAGAAAAGTTTATATAATTTATTACTAAATACATAAAAAAGCAGCATATTGAGGGGAAAAAAAAAAAGCCAAAAAGTGGAACACAGTTCCCCAGACCTTTTTCCCAGACTTAGCTTTACTTCTCCGTTACTGACCACGGTATCCCTCCATCCCAAGCAGCACAAGAGGATGAGGAATGGTGGGCTGTGTCTCAGCCACTCCTTCTTCCTCATGGTTTTCTCTACTTCAACCCGGGGTCTTCCCACAGGACTCAGGGAAACACTTTCCCCACCGAGGTCTCTCCCAGGCTGCAAGACCATCCCTGCCGGGGTCTCTCCTCCCGCTCTGCCCTGGGGGCTCGCAGGGCTGTTTCTCCCCCGGTTGCCCTCACTCAGCCCTGGCTGCCGGGCAGCGTTTTGCCCTCCCTTGCCCAGGTTTCCCCGGGGCTCTGTCCCGCCCGCCCGTGGCTGAGGGGCTCAGCCGTGCCCTGCGCTGCGGCCGCTAGAACCGGCTATACACTATCACACTAGCAAAATTGTTGTATTCATAAACATATTTTATAGGTTTTCTTTAAATGTAACAACACCCAGATGCTGCCCAAGTTGAAGTGCAAACACACAATACAAAATCTGCTCCAAACATATTTGCTCACCAAGCTACATTCAAAACCACACCTGTGAATACACAAAAAATCATCTTTAGAACAGAGGCTTTACATTGTTTCCATGCTCTCCAGACACGCTGAATTAGGTTGCCAAGACCTCATCTTCCTTTGCACTGCTGCATCTTGTCACATGAGGGATTGTAAACATGGTAATGTTACTGAAAATGCCATCAATGTGATAAAGTACACCAAAACAAGTCTTTGAAATTACATATCTGCAGATAAGTGCAGGTCCCTTCCCACAAAGGTCTAATACTTACTGGTTCACTGATTTCTGGAAAGTTGATAGTTTGGACTTCCCTCAGATATTTTCTGTTTTCTTTACGTAGGTTACTTCTAAATCACTGCTCACATATCCATGGTTTTAAGAGTCTACAGAGATGCTATTAAGTCTTTCTACTCCATATAGTAGCCTGTGGGGGTTTGTTATCTCTTATTCAGAGTTTGTTGATTGCTCGGGTGGAAGAGTGAAAAGTCTTGACTGCTGATGAATAGGCTTCCCTAGCAGCCTATATATACGAAAAGTAGAAGTCACACTGGAATTTCTGCTATGATCATTATCACAATGATCATTGTCAAAAAAATAAAACTCTTTTCCATGCATGACACTGGAACTCCATCATAATGTATAGAAAGGAGTAATCCCTTGCAACTACTTCCAACGGGCAGTTATTATTGTGCCAAATATTTTAAAACGCTGACATATCCCAAGGTTTTTTTTATGATGAAAATCATATTTACTATTCATAAGTTAAAATTGGAAAAAACTCTACTTTTCTGTGAAGAACCCAAGCCTATGTACCTACTTAATTTGAAGGGCAATTATGCTGATTTTAAATAATGCAGTAAAAATGTGCTAGTTTGCAGGCTGCTACATTATATTTTCTTCAAAAAAAAATGATCCTTGATGTTAAAAATTAAAAATACTTTGAAATATTTTAAAATATACTTGATTATAGTAGTTTTGATGATGTCTTTACTGCAAAAAACTAAATATTCAAATAATGAAATAGCTTTTAATACACAAAAATGGCCATTTTATGTATTTAGTCCACCAAGGTTTTTTTAAGTCTTACAATATAGCTTAAAATGCTAGAAATTATATGATTGTCAGATGTCAATAAAACACATATTTGCACTCAGTAATTAAAAACACTTTGCTCATGCACATGAACCTTTCCATCCTACAACCAAAGATTTACCTAGTTGTAACATCTATACACAATGTCTTAGAAAAAATTGTCACTCCTGGTTGCAAGTTGTTTCGCTTTAGACATAGGTTTGTAGTTTTAGTGAATTTAATAGGGATGACAAAGTTAATATCACTTCACTGAAGGCTTTTCTCTTCACATATGTAAGTAAACTTATTGTTCATACTGTTCCTTCTGATTGGATCTTGTTTTTTTATAATGTGCTTTCTGCAGTCATAGCAAATAAAACTCTGTCCATGCACATTCCCTCAGAATGCTGCTGCTGCAAACCTTTTTTTTCTTGATCTTTTAGATCTGTTACTCTGAGCGTATTAAAACTTCCACTAGAATCATTCACTGATATGTCTTCTATAGTCAATAAAGATTCAGTATTTTTCCTAGCTTAGTGTCATCTTTTTGCCTGTATTTCAGTCCCCTTTCATACACCAGGAGGAAGACTTTTTCCAGTATGCTTATATTTCAACCATGCAAGTTCTTCCCTTTTACCATGCATGACACCCTCCACTTTTGAATATGCCTCCCCAACTATGCATTTTGTATAATTGTTTCTCAAATTGTTTCTCCTAACTTTTTTGTCATCCCACAAAGAAACAGTTTTCAGTGTTTCAAGCTGCATAATGTGCTGTGATCAACATGTTTTACAGTGAAAGATTGTTCTCTGTTGTATCTTTATATGTTCTCATTTATTTTTATTCATATTGTCTTCTCTTAGACGAGTATTTCAGCTTTGAACTTTTTATACAAACTCACTAGCACAATACCCACAACTAGAGTTCATATACATTATGTTAGTAAGATGTACTAATGATAAATAAGCCTTAGGTTATGATTTGAGTAGCATATAACAAAAAAAGGGGAAAAAATTTTGGAAATGAGGCTTTGTTTTGTAATGTTTTTACTGAACAAGCACTTTTTCTTGGTTGTTGTTGCTTGTTTCTTAGTAGAAAACTAATGTTTTTAGGGTGGGCCCTCAGTCTACTGACTAAATATCATAAATATTAATTTACCTTTTGACAAAGAACAAGTATTAGAAAGGGAAACAAAGACTGACAAGGCAGAAGCAGAAGCAGCTGAAAGAGTGATAATCTTGACAAAATCAACATGCTTTTCTTATTTTTTTATGGTTCTAGTATGGATTTAAGCATGACTCAAGTGTCATATTTATCTTAAAAGTGCATGGCATGAACAAACCAAAGGTATTTTCAGCATCATTGAATATTTAAGCAATAAAACCAGTTTACAATAATCTTTGAATATGTTATGAACTCTGTGGAATGATGAGACTTGAAAAGGATATAAAGTACTTAGCAACCACAAAATGGCATTAATCATAAGTATTTGAAGACTCAATGTACACTCTTTTTTGAAGTCTTTCCTTCTCTAATAGAGCAGCTGTATGTTCAGTTATATGTTCAGCTATATCTTTCCCCACATGTAAGAAGTGTCACAAGAAGCACTTAAGATTAGTATAATTTAGATAATACCTTCTATTTAAATGACCAGTGTTAACAAACAAAAATTATTCACCAACATCCTTAAGCTCTCTGTAAATGTAACATATAAATTAACATGAAGAATATTTTTTTTAAAAAAAAAGTATCTTATTTCCTGCAAAATGCAAAGTGAAGGAAGAGCACTTTCGTCTCCCAATGTAGTACCGAGTGCTCAAGCCATCTAGGTAATTATGTACCTTTCAAATCAACCCAAAGACAAACATATTTCAACCAAAGTGCAAACCTCCTCTCTAAGCTAATCAGCAAATAAATATAATAAGACTGAGTTAAGTCATATTTCCTGGATTTCTCATTGCAGTCTTTCATTCCTCAAACATAAAGTCCCGCTCCGTATAAAATTTATGAGTATGCCTAATTTAATACAGTAAAAATTCCTCTGTCCCTAAATGCATGCAGATTTCCTGGCAGAGCAAATGTTAGTTCACAATTGGTATTGCACATGGAAAGTGTCATTCAAGCATTATTTTTTCTGGCATAGTATAGTCAACCTTACAAGTGGGAGAAGAAAACTTGAGTATTCTCATTCCCTTTGAAATTACTTTTGTTTACTTTGTGAATACAGCTGTAATGGCAGAGAAGACAAAAAAATTTAACCATATTAAAACCAGTAACATGTTTTGCATATGCTGTACAAATTCAGATAATGATTCTTGTTGAACACTTCATGGGAAAATTAAGAGCCTTATCATTATGTCCTTGAACAAAGAGGAGGAAGCCTCTGTTGGCTTTTAAACACTGTTTTTTTGTTTAGGAGAGAGAGAAAGCAAGTTTCAGTAGAGTTCTTCCATGGAGCATGGAGTATATGGGTGGTCATATTGTTTCTACTGTTGTTTGTTCTTTTTTCTTTTGATGTCCAGGGACATCACTACTACACACTGTTCTGCTACTCGCACCATCTTGCAGGCTAATAGTCTAGTTTGTGATGCATCTGTTTTTCAGCCTGAATGTCACTACTGCCATTTCTTTGCACATAAAAGCTTTAGACCATAGATCTATAGCATTATACAAGACCTCTTTTATACAAGACCTGTACAACATTACATCTATACAAAATTCTTCTATGGTTTTATTGGACCATTGTATTGGGTTTTTATTGGCCAGGTTTTGGTAGCAGGGGGCTACAGCGGTGTCTTCTGTGAGAAGCGGCCAGAACCTTCCCCCATGTCTGGTAAAGCCAATGCCAGTGGGCTGAAGGATGAATCCACCCCTGGCCAAGGCTGAGCCAATCAGGAATGATAGTAATGCCTCCATGATAACATATTTAAGAAGGAAACAAAAGGTATCGCACAGATGAAATTCCAGCCAGAGAAGAGTGGAGTGAAACACGTGAACAACTCTGACACCAAGGTCAGTGGAAAAGGAGGAGGAGGAAGCGCTCCAGGCACCAGAGCTGAGTTTCCCGTGCAGCCCATGACGCAGACCATGGTGAAGCAGGTGATCCCTCTGCAGCCCAAGGAAGACTACAGGGATGCAGAGATCCACCTGCAGCTGGTGAAGGAGCCCATTCTGGAGCAGGGGATGCCTGAAGGAGTCTGTGACCCCATGGAAGTCCCATGATGGAGCAGGGTCCTGGCAGAGACCTGCTGCCCGTTTTCCTGGTAGCACCTGTGGTCCTGTGGGGGACCCATGCTGGAGCAGCCTGTGCCTGAAGGACTTCAGCCTATGGAATAGTTGCCCATGGGCAACTTATGTAGGAGAAGTTCATGAAGGACTGTCTCCCGTGGGAGGGTCCACATGCTGGAGAATAGAAGGACTCTGAGTAGTGGCAGAAATGACCATAATCTCCACCCTCCGTCTCCCTGAGCCACTGGAGGAGGAGGAGGAGGTGGATCTTGGGAAGAAGGGAGGGGTGCGGGGAAGGTGATTTTAAGATTTATTTTGCTTCTCGTTATCCTACTCTGATTCTGTTAGCAATATATTTGATTAATATCCCCACTTTAAGTCACTTTTGCCCATGATGGTGATCAGTAAGTGATCTCTCCTGGTTCTTATCTTAACTCATCAACCCTTGGTTATATTTTCTCTCCTCTGTTTAGTTGCAGAGGGGAGTAAGAGAGCAGCTCTAGTGGGTGCCTGATGTCCCATCAGGGTTAACGCACTACAGTCAACTAGATAAACAGCAAGTACAACAAGATAAATAACCAGGGACTTTAGCCACAAAATACATAGTTCAAAACCCACAGGTGGCTAAGACCTGAATTAAGGCCTACCGCAACTGAAAACTATAATTTCAGCTCAAAAGAATATGAAAATTGAAAGTAAGCATATTTATAAAGTGTATTCTTTTGCTTTAGATCTATATATTTTGGCACAGTGCACAGATTATTTCTGTAAATAGATGAAATTTCTAATGTCAAGCATTTCAAGTTTTAAGACTGCAGAAATATTCTATGTAATCTTGATTTATTTGTGTGCAAAGGAAAACTCAGTACTTTCCTGTATTTAAGCTGTTATTTTATTAAGGTACATGGTATTGATATAGAATTATTAGCCATGGAGTTAGATGAACTTTGTGTTTAAAGTAATCATAAAATTTTTATGTTATTTTTCTCAAAACAGTATCTTTTGAATACATGGGGATTATTCTAAGAATTTTAAAATGCATAAAATAGCACTACTATCCATCATACTTGAGTGTCTTGTGGACAGTGACTAACCTATGCTGGGTTAGTTTTTAGTAAGAATGTTGAGTGCCTTCACGAAGCAAGTGCACACAGTGTGTTCAGCCCTGGGTATAAATCATTGCATATTAGTTTGGGTGGATCTTAACTGAGCTTGTGTTTTGTTTTGTTTTAATTTGATTCCTGCAAATATAGATACAATAAAAATGGTGAATAAAGCACATTGTTAAGCAGTCAAGTGTTTGAATGTAAAAAACACTTATGAAATACATTGAAAGATGCCTTTTGAAATTTTGAGCATCATACTGATTTAACTGTACAAACTAGTGAGCATGTTAAAGAATACAGAGTTTTTAAAACATCGAGGATGCACAGGTAAACATTTCATAATGCCTCCTTACTAAGCCTCAAAGAGCTAGAAATCCTGTACATCATAAATTAGTCAAAGAGCCCTGTAAATGATTACTGGACTGTTGACTTAGACCAGTATGGAAAGCCTATTAGCACATTCTGAACACCAAGTAAGGTAGCTAGAGGATGGAAAATACTTAGTGATTTAGAGTGAAAATTTAGGTTTTGGTAGCATATGACCAAAAGCAGCAGTTATTCTTAAAAAAAAATCTTAGAGCAGAAACTATATGAAGACAGCTGGGGCACAGTTGTCCCACAATTGTCCCCATCCGTTCCTGATTAGTTCAGGAGGTCAGCTGAGCTGCCAGGCCAGCAGTGGCAGATGCAGCAGAAGCATGGCAGAAATGCATCTGTTAGGAGCAAGCAGCAATAGCATTGAGGGATTGGACCTGGAAATGCAGGTTCTGAGCTGAGTTATGGAAACCCAGACTGAGGGTTAGATTATTGATGTTAAAAAACTAAATGATGCAAGGTTGATAACACCTGTTTTGAAAATTGCATGTGTATTGGCTATGTTTGTGGTCTGAAATGATGCCAGGTGTCTGAAGAGCCATCCAAGGCCCTGTGGGACACTGATGCTGTAGATATTCAGTGGGTTGTTAGGGTAAATAGTCTAAGTATCACATAAACAAATACATTTGATCAAGTGATTCGTGTTTTAATCCTGTTAGTTCTGAATTTAAACATGACTTTGGAATTAAAAAAACATCCATTCCTGCCTAAATTACGTTGAAGCTATTGTATTGTCAGGTAAATTCCATTATTTTTTTTTTAATTTCTCTGTTATTTGTTTTATGAAACCCAGGCTAAAAAAATAGTTGAGGGTAGATTCAATGAAAAATCTGTGGGCAACAAACAATTATATTGGTAAAACTGCTACTTAGCAATAAAGAAGTAATTTCTGAATTTGTTCTTCTTAATGCAGTGCACAGGCTGTGCTTGGGTGGTGCCTTTATGACCTCAACTTTTTTGTTTATTAAGTTGGTTTGTTCCCATGATAAGACATACCTTCACATCCTTAAATTTTAGTTTTTTACAACTGCTTTATAGTTTTACTAATTTTGACCAGTTTGACCACCAAGTTTTCATTCTGTATGTATTTCCCATCAATTTGTGTTCTTTTACTGCTGACTGTGGGATCTAATAATGTGACTGGGACACCCTTATTTAAAGTTATGTGATACTCAGGAATGAATAATGAAAGCAGGGATGGTAGGATAGCATTGTTGGTTAATGAAATGATAAATTGTAAAGAAATAAAATCAGACAGCATGGAGTAAAGAGAAACTTATTTTTATCAAAGCTACTGTGGGGAAAGCTTATAGAAGCAATTTTATTTTGTTGGTCATATGAGAGTTCTCCACAAGCGTCAAGGGTTGAAGATAAATACAGACTTCTGTATTTTACTAGAGAGATTAATGCTACTAGAAATTGCAGCAATATCGCAATATTGGTAATTATTTCTCCACTATATATTGGTGACAAAAAAGTGCTGGAGAGAGTAGTGTTTCTTGGTCATCAAAACTAATGCAGTTCTTTGGGATAATTTTAATAAAATAAGGGATGGCGGTAGTATGCGTAACATGGGAAAGTTATAAAACAACTTTACAAGCAGATGACAGAGAAGACTTAAGTAGATTGCAACACCATTTTTTTTCATAAAGTAAGTTAACCATTTATAGTGTTTCTACAGACACCCTATCTTACAGATTAAAGTTTACCCTGGTAATATTATCCGTGTATAGTTGTTATGAAATCAGCTTGCCTGAGATACTAAGAACTTAACTATAAAAGATGCCTGAATTTCTCCAAGTCAGACCTACCCAAACTCAGAGGAATTTGTATTTCAAGGGAAGCCAGCTAGGGAATTTGCCTTACTGGACCTGTTCTTTGTGGACAGAGAAGGACTTGTGGACCATGTGATGGTTGGAGGCTGTCTTGGGCACAGCGATCATGAAGTGATAGATGTTTTGGTTCTTTGAGTAGTAAGGAGTCAGCAGAACTGCCATCTTGGATTCCTGAGGGGAGACTTCGGCCCGTTTAGGATCTCACTTAACAGAGTTCCTTGGGAGACAGTCCTGAAGGGCAAAGGAATCCAGTCAGTCTGTCCTTCAAGAAGCAAATGTTAAAGGCATGGATGCCAGAAGATGACCTGATAGGGAAGATTAACTGGGCCTAATAAAACTTAATAATGTTTCACTGGGACTCAAGAAAAAAAAGGTGAGTTTATGACCTTTGGAGGAAGGGTTGGCTCACTCAAGAGGACTATTAGGATCTTGTGAAGTTATGTTGAGTGAAAATTAGAAAGGCAAAAGCTCAACTAGTAGCCAGAACTTAATCTAGCTACTGCCATAACAGACAATATAAAAATGTTTCTACAAATGCATCAATAACCAAAGGAGGGCCATGGACATTCTGCATCCTTTGTTGGATGGAGGGGAGAACAGAGTAATAAAGGATGAGGAAAAGGATGAGGTAGTTAATGCCTTCTTTCAATACTACTGGTAAGACAAATTGTTCTCAGGTACCCAGCCCCCTGACTTGGGAGACAGGTACAGGTTACAAAGGCCCCATAATCCAGGGCTAAAAAGTCAGACACCTGCTGCACCACGTAGACATGCACAAGACTAAGGGAATAAATGGGATCCATTCTAGGGAACTGAGGGAGCTGGTGGAAGTGCTTATTGAGACACTTCCCATCATTTACAGAATCACAGAATATGTCCAGTTGAAAGGGACCCACAAGGATCATTGAGTCCAGCTCCTGGCCCTGCACAGAACCATCCCCAAGAGTCACACCATATGCTTGAGAGTATTGTCCAAATGCTTCTTCAATTCTATCAGGCATGGTGCTGTGACTACTTAACCAGCAGTCTTGGCTAACTATGGAGGTTCCAGTTGACTGAAAGTTGGCAAATATGATGCTCATCTAGAATAAGGGTCGTAAGGGGAATCTGAAGAATCTTTCAGCCTGAATTGACACTGAGGAATGTTATGGAGCAGTTCATCTTGAGTGCCATGACATAGCACAGACAGGACAACCAGGTGATCAGCCCACACAGCATGAGTTTAGGAATGGCAGGTCCTGTTTGACTAACTTAGCTTCCTGTTACAGGAAGACCCAGTCAGCAGATGAGGGAAAGCCTGTGGATGTTGTCCACTTGGACTTTAGTAAAGCCTTTAACACTATTTCCCACAGCATTCTCTTGGAGAAACTGGCTACTCATGGCTTTGATGGGTGTATTCTTCTCTGGGTAAAAAACTATCCGGATGTTCAGGCCCAGAGAGTGGTCGTGAATGAAGTTAAAACCCAAATGACAGCCAGTCTCTAGTGGTGTTTCACAGGGATTAATACTGAGGCCAGTCCTGTTTAATACCTTTATTGTTGATCTGGACAAGGGGATGGAGTGCAGCCTTGGTCAGTTTGCTGGTGTAGCCAAGTTGGGTGGAGGGTAGAAGAGATCTGGACAGGCTGTCTTGATGGGTTAAGGCTGATGGTATAAGGTTCAACAAAGCCAACTGCCAGGTCCTGCACTTGGGTCACAACAACATCATGCAGCTCTATAGGGGGGCGGGGGAGAAAGTGGCTATAAAGTGGTTGTCTCAGTTTAAAAGAAACCAAAATGTCCATCAAAGAAAGTGAGGAGCCCTTCTGGACTGGGAAGGTGGCCTCTCCCCAAAAAACTACCGCAGCCTTTGAAACTAAGATACTTAATCAGAAAATGTAGAGAAAAGAGATAACAGTTCACTACTACAAATATATATATATATGTATAACAAGAACAAACAAACAAACAAAAAACAAACAAACAAACAGAACAGAACAACCAAAACTTTCAAACAAATCAAGTTCTATCTCTGCTCCTTCTGTGCGCTTATATTTACAGACAGCAGGAGATGATACCACACCTCAGGAGGCAGCGGCCATGGCAGCTAACTCAGGGGCTCCAGTGAGGCAAAGAAAGGGAGCAGGGAGAGGTGCTGGCTCCAAAGCTCTGTCTGAAAGCACTGTGGGGGGCGTTAGCAACTCTGATATAAATGGCGTTGGTCCCTGTAGCGAATCCAGGCAGCAAATCCATCCAGAAGAATGGCACAGACATGTGGAATCAGGGGCAAGACAGGAACTCATTCCCAGTGCTTTCACCAGTCCAGAAAGAGGCAGTTGGCACCCATGCAGATAGAGAAGTGTGTCAAGGACCAGGAAAACACCTCTGTTCCTTCACTTTCCCTCCATCCTCTCCCCATCCATCACATTGGAATGCAAAGCTATCAGCCATCCCTTTGTTTAGGCTTTAAACAATTAGCTGGCTCTGGGAGAAGGTAGTGGGGGACTGGGCTTCAACAAGCCATCTTGTCCTGGCCTACAACTCCCAAATCACTGTGTTGGTAAGGGAGAGAAAAAAAATCCATGAAAGACTTTGAAATTATAACAGTGGCCCAGCAGAAAAGAATCTGGAGGTGCTGCTCAACAGCTGGCTGAACATGAGCCAACCTTGTGCACAGGTGGGCAAGCATGTCAATGGCATCCTGGTTTGTATCAGAAATAGTGTAATCAGCAGGACTGTGGCAGTGATCATCCCTCTGTATTTGGTGCTGGTGAGGCTGCACCTCAAATCCTGTGTTCAGTTCTGGGCCTCACTACAAGAAAGACATTGAGGTGCTGGAGCAGAGAAGGGCAACAGAGCTGGTGAAGGGTCTGGAGACCAAGTGTTATGAGGAGCAGCCAAGGGAGCTGGGGTTCTTTAGCCTGGAAAAAAAGGAGGCTCAGGGGAAACCTTATCCCTCTCTAAAACTGCCTGAAAGAAGGCTGTAGCGAGATGGGGATCAGTTTCTTCTCCCACATAGTAAGTGATCGAACAAGAGGACATGACCCTAAGTTGCTTCAGGAGAGATTTAGATTGAATATTAGGAAAAATTTCTTCACTGAAAGAGTGGTCAGGTATTCAAACAGGCTGCTCAGGGAAGTGGTGGAATCACGAACCCTGGAGGTGTTTAAAAGATGTGTGGACGTGGCACTTAGGGACACAGCTTAGTGGCAGATTTTGCAGTACTTGGTTAGTGATTAGGCTTGATGATCATAGGGGTATTTTTCAACCTACATTATCCTATTCTATTTTATTTTACCTTCTAGAGAGTAGTGATAATTTTTTGCGTTATTTTTGACAAGCCAGTATGGAACAAATAGAGGCTTGAAGGAAAAAAAAAAAAAAAAAAGAAATATCAATATTCAGTGATCATATAGCTTGAAAGGAAAAGAAAGAAAATGACTGAGCTACAGGACTTTCAGAATTACCTTGGCTATTCAATCAAAATAAATCTTAAAGGAAATAATTATTATAGGAATTGAGTCAAACAAAAAAGCCTTGAAATGCATGTGATATGCATTAGCAAAATAGTATTAGATTGACCTTACATCTTTCCTAGAGAAGATGGACTGCTTCACAGTCATCTTATCTGTTAGAACCTCTATACAGCATTCAACATGATGATGAATAAAAAGTTATTCTTAAAGAAGAAGAGGGTTTAGAAGAAGCTTATAAAGTAGGAAAAAAAAAAGGAGATTGCAACAGGTTTTACTGAATGAAAACATCAGCTCAAATGATGTTAATGGAGCAATCTAAAAGAAGTAAGTAATAGAAGAGATCAAATTCAACTGTATAAATGAAACATAATGTACTTTAGGCAGACATTTCTTTTAGTCCTCATTGCAGAGAGGGGGTGGAACTTAACACTGTGTGGGTGTGGACAGGTTATTGTTCTATACCACCCACATCATCACTAGTTGGCATGGTTTCAGGAGGAAAACCCAGGTGGCCCACAGAAAGTGCACCATTTTGCCTCTATCTCTCCAGCAGAGGGACTGTCAAGATCAATGCCTGCACACTCAGTCCCCTTGTTACCACTAGTGATTGCCCTCCTGTTTTCTCCCTAGTGCAACTATGGGACATGGTGCTGAAAATGAAAGCGCAAAAATGCAAATCGACAGTACTGCTGAACTGACAGCTCTGGAGCAGAGGCTGCCACAGGAAAAGGACTGGCAGGGGCAACATCAATCCAGCCAGTGTGTCAAGCCAAGCAGAACAGAGGTCAGCTGAACCCAGCCAAGCCAAGTGAAAGGAGAACAGCTGAGCTGTAGGAAAAGCAGCTGTGACCTGCAAGACCTAACCTCCAGTGCAGCAAAGCAGCAGAAGCAGCAGCACAGGCACCTGCGCAGAACTGAGCCCAGCAAAGTGGTGGCACAGCCCGAGTCAGATGACCCAGCTTTTGGGGAGTGTTGGGGTCAAGGAGACCAACTATAGGATTTCGAAAAAGGGAGCAAGGAGACAGAAGAAGAACCTCAATCAAGAATCACAAGTATGAAGCAAAGCCTGCCTGCCCATGTATTGAGAGAAGGATTTGAAAAAAAGTTTAGGATTTTTAATAGTTCGACAGCAGTTCTATGTATTAGATTAGTATGTTTCTATGTTCCTGTTGGTTGTTGTACCCCGGTTACACGCCTGCAGTTGGTTGTCTCCTACCCCCTTTCTCATTGGCCACCCTGTGGTGCAGTGCGACCGTACCATATATGGGTGGCCCCTCCTTTTCCCCGCCTTTGCCTTCCTTATTTAGTGAAGTCCTTCCCCTTTTATCCCTTATTTGCCGCAGACCCTTGAAGCTCCTCCCTGAACCACGCCCTGTGTCCAGAACCTTCCCTCGCTACCCTTTATAAGTCGATGTGCCCTTGAATAAACGCCATTTTGCTTCACCCCCTTCATAATAGAGTGGTCAGTCCCTTCTTTCCTCTCAGGTCTGCGTCAGGGGAGGCTCTTTGTCATTGTTTTTTGCTGGTTTTTGGGCTGGGGGTCTGGAAACAATAGCCCCAGTAGCTCCCCTGCCTTCTTGTCTTTGTTCCCAACAGCCATGTGGTGCAGCACATGAAACAGTCACTATATTTCCTTTGTCTGAGAAAGCCACTTGGACATGACTTTCAGGGAGTGTCCACCATCTTGGTTTTGTTCCCAGTGGTGAACACCTTTTAGTGGGTAAAATACCTTCTCTTTTTGTATACTTTTGCTATGAATACCATTATTGTTGTTGTGTGTATCTTATTCCATTCCCTTGTGCTTTCAGTAAATTGTTATCTCAACCCATAATCTCTGCTTTTGTCCCTCTTTTAACAGAAGGGGCAGAGTAAGGGTTATTCAGAGTTTAATTTCCATCTGGTGTTAAAGTCAGCACACTATTAAAAGGTAAGTATTCTCAATTAATTTTTAGTATTCGGTTAGTAAAAGATGCCTCTGCTCAAACTAAGGTGAAAACAAGAGCACGTTCCAAAGTCAATAGTACAGTTTTATTTAACAGTAAATATGAGATAGAGGAAGAAATAAAGAGGGAGAGAATAAGCAGAGGCAGGGCAGGGAGGGGAGAAAGTGAGTGAGAGAGAGAGACAAAGTAAATAGATCAAGATATCACCACCACATGGATTCCAACAGCACCCTGCTGGTCCTTCCAGTCTTCTCAGTGGTGAGGGTTCCCATCTCATGCTTTTGGGGTACAACTTTTATACACTTCAAGTCCTAGATATTCACGGGGAGATGTCATTCTCACAAGTTGGTCTGTCATGGGTATAAACAGTTGTTTTCTTTCCCACAGCTTGCACAATGGCATTTTGTTGGTGTGTTAATTTCATACCTTTATCTTCTTTTAGGTCTGTAATTAATGCTGTCCTTTCTCACAGTTTTTCACAGTGGGCATATTTGTTCAGATTTGCCTTACCAGGTCTGGTTCCTGTTGTTGCCAGTCTGTGCTTATCACAAGTTCCTATTGTGGTGGCTTCTCCTATGGACATTTCCTTCTTTGACAGTGCTTTGAGACAATTAATTGCATTCTTTAAGTCCTCTCATTAATGTGTATATATTAATTGATCATAGGATGGTTGTACAAAAATGCCATGAAAAAGTAAGGTATCATTCAAGAAAATCCAGGTGTAGTTGTTCCTGTAGAACAAGAAGAAATAGTTCTCCTTCAGAAGTCACTGAGCTGATTTAATATTTAATGTGTGTGATTCTTGTCACACATGTTACATTTTAAAAATCAATGTGGGACACAGTGATATATGTAGACTAATCCCAGAACCCCACAAACAGAATGGACAAACTAGCCAACAAGTTTTCAGGGAGCAGGCTTTGGTATAACGCAAAATGAATAAAGTGGTTCTGGTTGTTCTTAATTAAAATTGCTTATTTTCCTACATCATGCTTATCACTTCACCTTATTTACCAGTATAAAGTGTTGGACAACAGATCAAATGGGTAAAAGCTGGCTGCGAATTAAATAAGGATGAGGAAAAAAAAGATAAATTCTAATAAAAAGCTGTGTGTTCTGAGTAAAATAGCAATAGCAGAGGCCTAAGTATTTTTAAAACAATACTTGATAAATTTAGGAAAGGGATTATATGACATGGTTGTCTGTGATGGCAGGTGTTGCGTAGAGGCAGTTCATCATAGGAACAAAGGAAACAGGATTAGGAAGAAATTATTGCAATAATCTTATCTGCAATTTTCAGATATGTGTCCTATGGTTAGGAGGCATGGAGCAATGAAGCAGTCTGCTCAGTGTAGCAGCAAGAAGAAATCAGCTGTAGTCAGCTGCATTCTCTTACTTATTACCCATAGCTCTACTGATTAGATTTGATGATTTCTTTGCATTTTGTCTGCCTTTAAGGACAAGGTTGACAAAACAGTTATTGATAGTATCTAAGGGAAATATCAATAGATTAGCAAATACAGAAAGCTAGGGGTCAGTGTAAGTGGAGCAGAAATTGTAAGATGATGTTGATGTTTGCCTGCAGGTAGAAAAAAGGACAAAGTGTGAGTGAAATTAAAATCTAAGAAACAGTAAGTCTTCAGAGGTCTCATGTACCCTTAGGTTTAAAACTGAATTTTCCATCACTTGAAGGAGGAGTAGTCTCTGTTGTCCCATGCTGTCAAAATTTTATGTTTGAGTACTGCTACTGTTGATGTATCCCCTTTGCTCTAGTGTTTAAAAGATGCTTCTGGGCTGCAATATTAATCAGCAGTATTCTTTAGAAATGTCAATAGCTGGCATATTAGCACTTCAAATCTATATCCCTTATAAATGGGGAGCACTTGACATTCATTCTGTACCTGACAGAAATACTTGGATGGTGACACTATAGAAGAGAGTGAAGAGAGAACAAATATAAACTTTGAATTTTAGAAAGTGCAGAAGGACTTGATAATTTCAAATGTAATGGAAAAACAGTGTCAGAACAAAGTTCTGCTCCCACTGTATTCTGGAGTGGCTTTGCTACTGAATTCAAAGGGATCCAGGCTTCATAATTAAAATATTTAAGAAAGTACTTGTTCTAGACTACACACTTAAGGAATATGAATTTTTCTGCAGCCTTGGTATTTAAAGTAGAAATGTGCCAAGACATACAAGGGTAACATGTTTTCTTAACTGTTTAGACCAGTTTCTTTGGACTAAAGATCTGTTATTGTGTTTGTAGGTCGAAACAACAGATTTCATCTTCTATTAGTTGTATCAGTGTTACTGTACACTGTAAACCCTTGACTCAGAATGTTAATGATACCAATAATTATAGAATTGTTACTTATAGTTAGTATCACATGGATATTAATCAAGGTAATATTGATCCAACCTAGAAATAAAATTGTTAGTAATACAATAAAGCTCAGTTTCTTGCCACGAACCAAGAACATTGCTTAAAACAGAATATTCCCTAGCCTCTGTCCCTCACTTCAATGTAACTCTTTTTTTTAATATCAAACATCTGTTCCACATCTTCCACCTATATCAAAGCCACTCAGTGAGACAACATTCTTAAAGAAAAGCGACATCAAAGCATCAATAGGCTTTGGAATAATAATTAAAAAACCCCAAAACACAACAGAATAAAAAAACCAAACCAAACAAACAAACACCCCCCCCACCAAAAAGAAACAAAAAAACAAACCTAAAAACACACAAAAAACCCCCATTGCACATTTCTCATAACAGAGCATTTCTACAGTGGTGGGATTGTGCAAGAAACTTTACAAATATAACACATCTGCTGTTACTATCACCACTGAATAAATTAGAGTATGTCCACAGTACAGTCAAAGGCGTATTCTATATGGAAATAGCTAAACTGTATTTATGCCAGCAAGATTATATATTGATTCGTTTGCCCACGTCAGTACCCTAATAGCACTGGAAGCAGTTCTGTTGAGTTTGGTAGACCTAATTCATCAAGAATCATCCCAAGTATGATCTGCTTTCCCACTAGTGCTGTGTCACTCTCAGGAGCTGTGCCCTCTGTGCTCACCACATGAAGTGACTATAACTGTGTTCTGTCACTGAGGCTCAGGTACATAGAAAGAAGGAGGCATTTTTTGATGACTATGCTACCATCCCAACCTCCAGTCTCTGCTTCTGTGCAGTGTGGCTGCATGCACTTGTTATCATCAAAGCTTAGCTACATGATTTTTGACAGTTTATTCAATGGCTTTGTGCTCCATCCTGAGCTGAGATACAGAGATATTTTGATTAGTATCCAAGCTACCTAAAGGCAATTTTCACAATGTCTGCATAATCTAGAAGCCAGACTGCTGCAAGTTTAAAACCAATTATTAGATTATCTTAGCACAGTGAACTTACACAACCATTTAAAACCAATGGTTTTAAAACAGTCTCACTGCTTAAATTAACCTTTCATGTCAACTTTTATCTTACTATGATTTCTTCAGCAGCTTTTATAATCAGTTTTGATTTGCCTATCTTACATGTTTTCACCTGTTTGACATCCTTGCAAGATATTTGAATGAACTGCATTTTAATGAAGTGTGCTGGAAAATCCATTTGTCTTCATTTCTGCCATTTTTGTTCACATATATAATTATCTAATATAATTTAAAAGACTAGCCCAAGAATGAAGTGCTGCTTAACATAACAGTTAGTCTGATGGTCCCTAAAGGGTAATACTGAAAATAACACAGTGATTCCGTAACATGGCCATCACAAGAGTTCAGGGAACCTGTCTCTCCATCTGATTCAAACAAAGACACTTAACTGTAGGACAAACTGGAATGGGTGGATTCATCAATGATTTCATTGGTGCAGTGATGAAAATAAAGACCTTACTGTTGATTTTTTGTTAAAGGATTTTGATAAAGGTCTCATTGGTAAAACATCATAATCAATTTAAGTAGACAACCCTCATGACTTTGTTTACAGTTCCTGTTCTCAAAAATTACCCTTTAACTCATGAGAACAAAGCATTAAGGTTCAGTGCCCCTGACTGAATTTTGAAGTTTCTCTAAACTCTGTTCATTAGCTTGTGGGTACAGCTCATGCAAAATATGAAATGAAGATTGACAGAACACAAGAAGCAGCAAATACAGGGAGAGACACAGACAGTCTAAGGCAAAAAAAGCAAAAATGTTAACAGTATGGAGCTCAGTAGGTCATGAAAGTAGATAAAGAATAATTACCTATGAAATGCTGCAAGAAACATAGCAGACACATGAGGACAGAATTTCGTGTCAGTGAGATGGAATTTTGAGGATTAATTCCTGTCACTGTTAGTGGAAGTATGTACCAATTTTCTCACAACATGCCTATGACCTATTGTAGAACATTTCAAAGCACAAGTTCGGCTAAATGTTGCTAGTACCTTGAAGAAGAGAGGGCTGTTAATTCAGAAACTGAACATCCTTCTAATGAGTCATGGATGATATTTAAACTTAAAATTTAGATTAGGGTTAATGAGTCAGACAAATGAAATATGCAGATTCAAAAGGGCCTAATTCACTAAATTAACATTAAGTACAAATCACATATTCATAATTGTGTTTTAATGGTATGATTTATTATTTTGAGTTCCACTAATGTAAGAGTACTGGTGGACCTGGGCACAGATTGTAGATACTCAGGAATATTTCCTCTGTTTGACATGGTGTGTTGTTTTAAACCACCTGCTATCTTAACTTTGCTGGAGGACTGACAGAGTCCTTCTTTATCGTAATGTTTGCCCAAACGTTGCTTCTTCCATTTTCAGCACCTTCCAAGTGGAAGAGTTTATAAGGTCATCTTGAATTTCTTCTGTAGCATAGCAGTTTTCATTAACTCCAGATAAAGGAACTGGCTGCCAATGATTCCAGGAGCAGTATCTGACTTGGTTGCTTGTTCTAGTTGGTGATTAGCCAGGAATACAGCCAACCAGTGTAACAAAATCACATAAAGTTAACTTCTGTCATAGTTATTTTTGTGTTTTAGTCTGCAGCTAAATAGGTTAAGAAAGTGTTCATGTTCAGACCCGGAAGAAGAGGCTTTGAGGATCTACAGATAGCCCAGGTGTGAATATATGGTAGCTGTATTCTCATCTGAGAAAAACAGAGGCTGGATCCCATTATCAGACAAATTCTAAATTTCCTTTGTCAGAAATTCTGCTAATTAAATACTGTGAAGGCTGTAACTTGTTCAAAATACTCAGAAACACGTTTGAATCCTTCCTAAGGTAAGATATATTTTTATGCTTTTAGAATTATAGAATCATATAAACCTTTGTGTTGGAAAAGACCTTTAACTAAGATCATCGGGTCCAACCATTAACTCAGCAGTGTAAAGTCCACCACTAAACCATGTCCCTAAGTGCCATATCTACATGTTTTTTAAATACATTCAGGGATAGTGACTCAACCACTTCCATGGGCAACCTGTTCCAATGCTTGATCACCCTTTAAAAACTGAACAAAAACATTTTCATTGTTGAGAAGTGTATTTCTTCCAGTATTTCTCTAAACTTTATTTAAGTAGTTGTCCTAGGAAAACAAAATACAAACAACTTATCCCGCAGTAAAACAGCCTTGCCCTGCTTTTTGGCCATACCCATTGCAGACATTAACCCATCACATTAGTCACAGTCAACAATAATCATCCCATGTCCATGGATTTTTCCAAAGCAACACCTGTTTTCATATTGCCAGTACTGAAAACTGAGGTGTCCTGTTCTATTTAGAAAGACGTTTGTAGCCCAGGAGAGACCCCTGTGGGACAGGTGTTTCCCTGTGGCCCATGGGAAGACCCTAGACTGGAGCAGGGAAAAGTGTGAGGAGAAAGGAGTGGCTGAGGAGCTTTATTGGACTGGCTGCATCCCACCATTCTCCATCCCACTGCTCCTGCCCTCTCAGGGGAAATAGACAGAGGAATCAGGGATGGAGGAGTGAAGCTGAACCTGTGATAAAAAGGGGTAAAGGAAGGAAGGTGTTTTAGGTTTTGTCATTTTTTTCTCATCATCCTACTCTATTTTACTTGGCAATAGGTCAAATCAATTTTCCCTGGGGTTAATCTGCTTTGCCCATGACAGTAATGATAAGTGCCCTTCTCTTTATCATTACCCCTGAGCTTTTCCATCTTACAAAAGGGACCTCTGGAGATCATCTAGTCCAATCCCCCTGCCATGGCAGGGTGACCTAGAGCAGGTGACATAGGAACAGCTGAGAGGGAGAGTCCACAACATCCCTGGGAGGCCTGTTCCAGTGCCCTGCTACCCTCAATGTAAAGTTCTTCCTTCATGTTGTGGTGGAATTTTTTGTATTTTAGTTATTGTCTTTGCTCCCTGTCCTGTCAATGGGCAACACTGAAGAGCCTGGCACCATCATCTTGGCACCCACCTTTGAGATATTTGTCTGTATTGATGAGATCACCTCTCAGTCTTCTCTAGACTAAACAGGCCCAGCTTCCAGAGTCTCTCTTCATAAGAAAGATGTTCCAGACCCCAGCAGAGTCCACTGGTTAAAATTTGAGACATCTGTGACCTTGCAAACAGACAGCTGGGCTTGCCTTGGCCTAGGATGACATAAATTTGATAGCCTTGATTATGTGGCCTCTCTACAAGGATGCCAGGTATCTTTGAAACCATACTTTAAAAAGATCCGAATTGGTTTTGTGAATTAGTGTCATTTTAGGTGATCTAAAGGTGAATCTGTAAGCTATGCCAAAACTAAACTTAATTGACCTTAGGTTTTGTACTGCCTTTCCTGAGAGTCAAGTTCTGTGATCCAGTAACTAATTTGCTACAAAGCTGAAAGGAACTTCACCGTGTAGGTACTTAAGCACTCTATAAGGACAGGGTAATAAACCTTGCTGCTGGAATTAATTGAAGGTGGGCATCTGGATATGTGCACAGTTCTGAAAGAGGTTTCTGATTTTATCTGTCAGGAATTACCTAGCTCATATCAGAGCAGAATAACAATTTCCTCTTGGCTGGTGAATAAATACCCTATAAAATGACTAATGGACTATTTAATTGTCGTATCGAAAAGAGCATGATTGTGACTAATGTGCAAAATAAACCAACTTTGGAAACCTCATACAGTACTTACCAGCCTTAAAGTAATGAAGCATGATGATGAGATCTATCCTTGATCCTAACTACTCTGTTATTCATGTCAAAGTTTTCTTCTCAAGAAATTAAATGCACTTGCAAGAATGTTCGGAACATGAATGAGCTTGACTCTTGCAATATAAATCACCAATTTTGCCCTCAATCATTAAGTTACTTGTTTGAGTTTTAGATACTATCTTATTCTAATGTGTCACCAGGGAGGGAAATATAGTTGTAGAATGACATATTTAATTCCAACATTAGAAAGACTAAAGTAAACAATAATTCTTTGTTTTTGTTTCAATGGTGCATAAAATTACAAAGTTCCAATGTTTTTAGTTGTCTTTTCTCGTGTATCTGTTAAAATCAGCCTCAGCTAATGGAGAAATATATAGCATAGCTGTCAGTTCAAATTCAACCTATTTGTTCAAGATTGTTTAATGCACAACAGTAAGCACTTTGCTGGTAGCCTGTGTGAGTGCGGAATCAGGCTACAGGGCAAAAGAAACTGAAAATTATTGCTGCCTGCTTTGTCTGGCATTCTTCAAGTATGTGAATTATGAAGCAGTTTTCAGGGACTACATTGCTGAAATTAACACTAATTGATGTTTTTATTAACCATCTTTTAGGTTCTCATTTAAAAAAACTTTAAAAGGTGTATATAAATTCTATCCAAGACAATTTATAATTGAGTAAAATGTTAGCATTTATTTGTCTACTCACTGCTTTTTGCTATATCTGCTAAAGTCAGAAACAGGACCTGCAGTACAGAGAAAACATAAGATGTTGAAATCCATGCTTTTTGTGCTTTGTGAGCAAAAGTTTATGTGCAGGATTTAGGCTCTCATGGAGCCTGAATAGTCCATGGCAGGAGGCTGGAACTGGGTAACCTTTAAGGTCCCTTCCTACCCAGACCATTCTATGATTCTGTGATTCATTTTTTGCACATAATTTGTTTGAGCTATTTTGACTAGCAGTTGTGTTCTCTAGTACTTAGCAAATCGAAGAATAGACAGAAATTACTTCTAATAAAATTGTTGTCATCTCTTTTATCAGGTATCAAAGTACTTAAGCAATTTGCATGCTATCTTATCACCCCTAAGGAATGTGGTTGAAGTTCACAGCTACGGCAGCTGACAGGCACATATCTGTTGTGTGCAATAATAGCAGATTGGTAGCCCTGGTGACATTAACCTGTCACTTTTCATAGATGTGAAGCTGATGGAAAATCATTTTCAAAATAGCACCAACTAGCAATAAGTTTTATTTTATACAAAATTCAAACATGCACAGGTTTCTTTTGCTATGCATTGCTATCAGTGTCACTCCAGAATATCCATCATACATACCCCTTCATGAATGTGGTAGTAGTTCAGAGTATTTTGTACTTGGTATGTGGTGTCTGAAGAAAAGCCTAAATTATAAAGGAGAACAAATCATGACTTTCATGGAAGGGCTCCAGCAATCCAGTTCAGTTTAGGTAATGATATATTATTTCTTGCTTTCTGGTTTGGATACTTTGAGCTTCTGACATTGGTTTCAGCAATTTGTTTTCTTTTCTGTCTGCCTCTTCTATGATATAAAAAAAGCTTTTGTTCACACATTTTTCAATACCTTTCCCTCCCATTTCCACCTATCTGAAGCAATTGTCCCCATCAGATTTACAGGTCAAACCTTTAAACTCTCATGTGACTTTTTTCTAGTACTGACAACCATCACGTAACAGTTTCCTTTCTGACACTGCTCGCAAAATGCATGATTTGGCAGTGGGGATCTAAAGTCTCATTTAGACAGTAAGACTGCTGACTTCCCTTCAAACCACAAAAAGATTGTAAGTCCTCAGAGATCTTGTATCAAGGAGGTGAGGACAGGAGAGATCCAAACAGAGCTGTGGAGGAGACAGGAAAGAATTTAGAGATACTTTGCTCAGTAAGGTAGGGCACATATCTGGATTATGGTCATAGGAAAAGCTTTGCAGTAGGAATATCTCATATCTGTCCTATTTATTTTTGCTACATGTATTTCCTCAAGGCTTCTAAATGCATTATAGTTGCACAGAAAGCTTGACCAACACATTCATCATCATTGATCAAGCCGACTTTGATGGTATCCTTCAGGTGCTTCTGACAGTTATTTGAAACAAGTGACACTTCCTGGATGTCTTGTATTTTTTTTATGGCTTCTAGTGAACACCAATAATATGAATTTCATTTTAATTCTTCTGTAAGGGATGTTATTTATAGAGCAATTTCTCGTGTGGTGTCTTTTCTCTATGAAATGATTGCCAACTCAGGCAGCAGTTAAACTTTACTGCTTAGGCCTTCCTTCAAGGTACCATATGGGTATTACTTTCTAAAAGTAATTTAGACTGCAAAGTGCTAAGAACATGTTAACTCCTTGCAAGCTGCCCATCCCTTGTTGGTTGATTTTATGAACTGATCCAACTTAATTCAACAGTTTAACAACTTTTCTGTTCTCTTCCATCTTCAAATGTGGCTGACAATTAACCCTGATCATTAGAACAGTGTCAAGTACTACTTAGAATTAACATTTTTGTGACTTAAACTATGATGCAGTGTTTTGCTAGCATGTTACTATTTGTGTATATTTGAGCAATTACCAGCTTTTTATTAAATATTTCTATTTCCCAAGTAACATATCAGTAAATAAAGAAGAAAACCATCAAAACCCACAATTTCGGAAACTCCGGGAGAAATTAATAATATAATAAGGTAGGAAGTAGGGTATGAAACTGGATATTTTAGTTTAAAAATAAAAAAGGGAATAACTCTACTAAAACATAGTTTCTAGATTAATCTATTTTAGTATTTTGTGGTAGGAGAAGTTTGTTTTTATTTTTTTCCAAAACCTACAAGTCAGTAGTATGTTCATGGACAAAGTTATGGGCCTTTGTCATGGTTTATCCACAGCCAGCCACCAAATACCACACAGCCACTTATTCACTTCCCCACCAGTGGAATAAGTGAGAGAATCAAGAGGGTAAAATCTAGAAAATTTGTGCTTTGAGATAAAGACAATTTAATAGGCATTCATTCACCACTTCCAAAGGACAAGCAAGTGTTCAGCCATCTCCACGAGATCAGGGCCCCATCACATGTAACAGTGTCCTAGGAAGACAAACACCCTCACTTCAAATGTCTCCACCTTACTCTTTCTTTCCCACCTGTAGCTTTATATACAAAGTATGATGTCATATGATCAGGAATATCTCTTTGGGCAGCTGGAGTCCCCTGTCCCGGTTGTGTATCTTCCCAGTTTCCCATGCACCCTCAACTTCCTCACTAGTGTGAGGAAGATTTTTTTGCAGTGCAAAAAGCAAAAAAAGGACTTGGCTCTGTGTAAGCCCTGCTTAGCTATAACAAAAACATCTCTACATTATCAATGCAGCACAAATCCAAAACACAGCCCCATACCAGCCAGTGTGAAGAAAATTAACTCTACTCCAAAAGCAGCACAGCCCTATAGAGTTTCTATCTATTTTGCTTTTACCAAGATTTTTCTGGAATAGAAAAATTCAGAATTTGGAATATAATCATTATTTGTTCAGGCATTCAAAGCTTTTTATGGAAACAAGTGAAGGATTTTATTTTTTTTCTCATTATCCTTGTGTTTCCTGATATATTTAAGTATGATTTGAAAAACAGTTAATGGGTAATGGATACTGATCCTGAGTTTTCACGATTCTTGAGTGGTGTCTTATGAGCTGCCTTGTATCTGTTATAGACCTGCAGGTAAATTACTTTCATTCTAAACCCCTATGTGCTGCCAGTGTGGTGTAAAGGAAGATGTGTAAACAGTTTCTTGAAAAACTAACGTGCTGGAGGGAAAAATCTGATAAACTCTATAAGACAGTTTTCAAAAATGAAGGTCTTTCAAAGCCAGAAGAGTTTGGTTTTTTAAAGTCACAAGTAGTTCTAATAACAAAATATCAAAACCAGTCCCCAGAAAAACTCACGGAAATCTGTAATATTCTGTTAATTTCTTTCCTTTTACTGTTGGATATGAAAGCAAAAAAAAATAAAAATCCCGATTTCTTTTCTTCCAGAATAATTAATTTAATCAATTAAATAAAGAGGAGGTGAAAAAGGTTTTAGATACATTGTATTAAGTATATAGTATGAACAAGATACACTTAAGAAATAACTAACACTTTCCACGATGAATCTCTTGCTATGAAATAGGCCGGTCACCTTTAACTTGCTTATTGATATTGTTCTGGGTAAAAGCCAAAATTATAGATCTCTGTTGACTATTTTTGTAATTGTCAAATAGCTTCTTTTGCAGTGATTAACATCTAGATTGTCTTGCTACCACTCTGCCATTTTGTGACTTTCTTCCCTTCTGCTGCCTGAAAAATAACATTTAGGCAGTTTCTACTGTTTATGCAAACAAGTGGTTTGAGTTATTTTAAATATAATTTCTGCACTTGTAAAATTACAGAAAAATGCAGAAATTAATCCCTACGGATTGATTTTTCATAATTTGAAAAAAAAAAAAATTACAAAGGGAAAAATAGCCCAAACCGACCTAGACAGTCTAAAAAGGGTACTGATTATTACAAGTACTCCAGGTTCAGTAGGGCAAAGATAAGACATTGTAATTGAGTTTTCTGCAGAACAGGAAAATCTACCATAGTCTGGTCCAAGCTCTCTTTTTCCATGAAAGGGGATCAGATTTTGCCACCTTCATCTTTGAAAGAACATTACTCTGCACAAAGTTGTTATAATGGATGTGCATAAAATAAGACCTTCATGTCATTTGGGCAACTTTGGCAAAGCTTTACAGTCAGGTAATGAATAGACCATACAAATTCTCTTTTGTTGAGTACATAATATATGATTTCTGGTTTGATTTTCTGTTTTTTTCAGAGTACCTTGGGCAGGTTTTATGATGATAGTTCCAAAACCACAGTGTAGCATCCTTCCTTCCTGCCAATTCAGGACAACCTGAGATGCAGTTTTCCTAGAAGAAATTTAGTGAGAGTTTTTCCATTTGCTGTGTTCACTTGAAAGTTAAGTTACTCACCTAAAGAGGACCTGTGATCTCTAATAGAAAATTGTGTCCATGGTTAGGTTATGAAGAAACATATATTTGCCTGAAAACATACTCAAAATCCTTCTCCTGAGATTACTTGTCTAACTCTTGAATAGAATAATAGCAGTTTGTGTAAGGTTCTGTGATATGAGAGACTTCTTATATTAGAAAAGAACTATTGATTAAAAAATACTGAATTAGACAATTTAATTGTCAGCAATATAATTTACCTGATACACATTACTACTTGCCATGATGCTATCTGTGTGCTCTTTTCTACTTTTCTCATCTAGGCCTGACTAATTTTTCTGGTTATTGACTGCCATAGTAAATATTTCCTTTGAAACACTTTTTTTCTCATATCACTGTCACTGGCCAGCAAAACATCAGTTTTAATCTCATTTGTCATAACAATCAAACAAATATAAAGTGGTGTTTCAGTCATGTTCTATGCGTGTAGCCTTCAAACTTCAGTCTCATTCCTTCATCCGTTTTTATCTTTACCTACTTCTTATTAACTCAGGTGTCTGGGAACATTCTGACCAACTGTATTGCAACTGACACCCTTAAGGTATAAGCTGAGTTTATCTCCACTGCAATAAATGCCTAAAACCAGACACTGACATAAACCTTCTCAAAACTCATTGTCATGTTGCTGTTCTCAGCTATTTGTGTCTTGTCTATTCCTCACTAACGCTTTGAAAGTCCACGCAATAGCATGGTATTTTCTTTTTTTTTTCTTTCTTTTTTTCTGTGTCATGAATTACTCTATTGGAAAATAAAGTTCAAATAACTTTTTCAAAACATAGTTGCATGTACTTTCTTTTTTCACTGAATGATGTTTTATTTATGCATACAAAAATCCTATATATGTGAAGCTATATAATAGGTTGAAGTTACAGTCTCTTTTGCATTTCTGAATCCTACCTGGTAGACCAAAAGAACATGCAGGTGTTTCATATATTGCCTGAAATATAAATAATGAACACTACTGGCTTTATTTTAATTCAAAAGGGGAAAAGGTGTATTTATTTAATAAAACTGACCTGTAATCTACATTAAATGAAAATCTACCTTTACTGATACTTTAGTGAACATTTAAAATAAAGGAACTTGGGTTTTTTTACTAAATTATGTTTCTATTTTATGTAAGGTGGGTTTTTTTTTCCCTTTTACTAAGTTTCTTTCTTGACTTTTAGTCTAAATTGTGTAAGACATACTACAATTTTGAGTCAGGTAAATGAAGGTCACTGTATTGACCAGCTGCAATGTGTTTCAATTCACCGTGAATACACAGACACTTATATATGTGAATATTCTATCTTTAACTGGCTAATCCTTATCTTACTTAGGAAATTATTATGTTAAAAATGACTGGCTGTTTCTCTGTTTAGTACATGCTTTAACATGAAAGCCTAGAACATATTTCAGCATACATGAACTAAAGCATTTAAAACTGTGGAGTGAAGCTTTATATGGCTTACTAACAAACCTGAGTTATCTTTGGTAAGTTTCTTCTCAACGAAAGAGAATTGGCATCAATTAGATAGGAGTCTTGAAAATTACTTGTCGGTGACCACCCTTCATTTTCAATGCCTATCTCTACCCCAGGCCAACTCAGACTCTTCATTAAGCATGCCCTGAGTTTATTGTTTAGCAATATTTTCCCTTTCAGATTGCAACTGCTGTTCTGCATGTACAAACCTCTCCCCCTGTGAGACTCAGTTGTTTGATGAAGTCAATATGAACAAAATAGTTTCAGGATCACAGCTTTACCTCCTTGGGGCTTGATGTACAACCCATTTACAAATGCAGCTCAGCTTTGGTAACAGAAAGCTGTGTACTGGAGGGATCTTACAAGTTCAATTCTGTCATCTCCTTGCTCTTTTACCTTACTCCTTTCTCTGTCCCTTCAGTTAGACAGTCAGTAGCCTTCTTTCTGAGTGCTGAGACCCCACATTTAGTAAGTCCAAGCTATTTTTCTCTATGTCCCCTTCTCTGTCCTGATTCAGTTCACCCTTATTGTCCCAACCATTCTCTCTGTACTAAATTCCGGTCTGAAGGGCTTTAAAGTCTCTCAGTGGCAAGAGGACTTTATTAATAAGTAGTTTTATATACTATTGTAGTACTATTTATATACTATTGTATTGTAGCAAACATACAGAATCATAACTTAGAAGTCCAAATTGTGCTTGAGACTTGGTGTTCTTCCACAGATAAAATTAGTTATGAGTAAGAAGTGAGTGGATGTGCAGATTTTTCCTGGATACCGAAGTGGCTGACCCTGGGATAGAGAAGGACTGACCTGCAGTGCAGAGGAAGTATATAATTCCCAAGCAGGAACTATGAAGCTCTATGAGGAATATCACTTTGGTACCACTGTCAAAAAGTTACCAGTTCTCAGATGAGAAGTATTAGAAGACTGACAAGGCAGCAGAGAGATAATTTTCATGTATTCAAGGATAATTTTTTTCTTTAATTTTTTAATTTTTTTAACTAGAAGAAGTCATTACAACACTAAGAGGCTCCATCCACCAGTGAAGCAACTTAGATATTAAAATGAATAAATAAAGAAGCTGACAATGTTGAAGGAAGCAGAAAAGTAGAAGGAAAAAAAAAAAAAACAAAACCTGCTTAATCTTTAAAGTTAACCTGTGGAATATTTTCTTGTTTTTGTTTGTTTGTTTAAAGGAACCAGTTTTGTATCTCTAAAATCTCCACTACTATGAACTTCAGAAGGTGGAGAATAACATTTGCTCCATTTTTAAGCTTCAGAGAACTTAATAGATGCTCAGCATTCTGTGAAACAGTGTGAAAGCACAAGCTTCACCAGTTCATGGAAGGTGAATCTTCACTTGGTCTTTCGTCTCTATCATCCTCTAAAACTGTCTCAAATTTCTCTGAAAATGTTCAGTGCTATTTTAAGAAACGCTTTCTAATTATTCCCTCCATGGAGCTCCGTTTCTGTGAAAAGACTTAAAAAAAGAGGGAGGAAGAAATCATAACTTTAGCTTGTGCACTAATCTATAAAGTTGATACAACATGTTTAGATACCTCTTCTCATATGTGTAATAAATAATGGCAATAACAATAATTATTACATCTCTAGATTTTGAAATTCCACATAAGGTTTTTGAGAAAGCTGCAAGATTCTTCACAATTCCATTTTAAGAATGTGAAGAGAAAAAATAAAAATTCTTCACAGTCTGGGAAAAAATATTACCCTTGGGTCATTTTAGGGACTCTGACAATTTTCTAGAAAGAAGCATATGTTTGGGTAAAGGAACTAAAGTTATACGACAGAAGTAATAGTGGCACTGGTATAGTGAGAAACCTAGATTGAAGTTCTTCCCCAGGTAGAGAGTCAAATTCCAGAGCTGTCAGATAAATGTTTGCAAAATCCAGCAAACAAATACCTAGATAAAGTAATCTGACCATATAAATAGTTCTAGCAGTACCTTTAAGTGAAATTTGTAGTAGGTGAACCAAAAATGATGATAAGGAAGGTCAGAAGAACTCTCTGTTACAATGCCAGTGTTTGAATAACCCTTTATTTGTACTATAATTAGAAAATTCATAGCATGACTAGCTTTCAGTGTTTTCTCTCATGCTTCTTCTCTATACTATAGTTTTCCCTCAACTTTTCTTCTCAAAAGGTGATATTTATGGAACAAATAAACATAAGTTATACACTCAGATCATAAACACCAGAAAATATTGTAAAAATGTTATAAAATTTGATTTCTCCTAAAGGATAAAAATGGAGATTACCTATTTTGAATAACCTCTGTGTTTCACTGACATACTACAAATGGGAACATAAGGGATTCATTTATTATAACACACTTTTTTTTTTTTTTCTGAAACAGTAAAATGAACATTTTTCTTTTCACTTTGATTGTGTTCAGCATTAATTAAAATGTTTTGCATAGTTTCTCTTAGCAGTGACATTTAGAAAATTGGACAAAAGACACCGTGTCTGAAAGTGAATAATGTCTTTGCAACCATCAAGGTGAGACAAAAGCAATATCAACTCTAAATCATCATAATGAAATAAATTAACATGGAGAGATAATGCTGTGCTGAAACAACTGCTATTTCCTAACCAGGGCCAGGTTCAGTCTTCATAGCTATACTGGAATCCATTTTACATAGAAATATAGAATATGAGTATAAAATCTCATCATACGGTCTTCCTTCTTTAGGATCAAACTATTGACATCCCATAAAAGGGTAACTTTCTCTGACATTATTGCCCACAGTGCCATTGAAAATTATCTGTGAAATAATACAATTTTTAATGTGAATTGCGGCTCCTCCCAGAAGCAGAACCAGTATACTAGTGCTGTAACAGTGCTGAACCAGAATACAAATAGCAAACAACCCATTACGTGAGTGAATGTGGCTTCTCGTTCTTTTGGAAACAGAGATGAGCTGGAATTCCATTACAAACTTGACACCATGTTAGGCTGTTGAATAATTTAATTTCTTTTTCCTTTCAAAGATTCCAAGATTTTTAAATGCTCTTAAAAGAATCAAAATACAAATATAATGTGAGTTTCTGTATGCATAGTAAAGTGAGAAATATAATTCTCCTTTTTTTCTTATTTGTATGTCAAGCACACATGTCTGGTGCTTGAGAATAAAGAAAATTATAACTAACAAAATAAAAATTGTTCAAGTATCTCCTACTACAAATAAGAACATGGAGTCTATAGCCAAATTTTATCTGTACTTGTTCCATAACAAAAAAAAAACAAAAACAAAACCCAAAAAACAAAACCCAAAGCAAAACAAACAAAAAAAAACTCCAAAACAAAACAAAAAGAACACCAAACCAAACAAAAAATCCCTGTAGGTATAATAAAATATGTTAAGTTTAGGTGGGTATTTGTGCCTAACATGTAATAGAAAGAATTCAGTCAATTCAGTCTTAAGGACTCATACACGTTCACATCAAAAGATGTTTCATTTTGGCTGAGCACTTTTACAGCACGTTTCTCTTCCTGATTAAAAAGGTGAAATATTTATTAGAGTATATGAGATTATAACAAATTGATTCTACTCCACTTTGCAACAAAACTTCCAAATGCTGTAATTCTTTGTGAGGGAGAATTAATCACACTGTATCTCTTTTTCCCAGGAGCCAGGGTTTCTTGTAATCTCTGGAAACCCAGACAGCTGAGAAACTGCAAGGCAAGAGGGGAAAGAGACAACTGAGACTTCAGGCTTCCAGGTCAATCAGCCTCCTTAGTATCTCACAGCAGAGCCAGCAACTCAGGACCTTGCACAGCCACACTGACAGGCAGCCACATGGATGTCCAGGGAAACCTGTTTTATCAGGGTGTGCTTTCTAGCAAACAGCTGCTAAGAGATACATGACCACACAGAAGGCTTTCATTTTCACAGATTAGAAAAGTCAGAAAAAACCCCTTTTTCATATAATGTATTCCTTTTTATTTTCTGGTCTGTCCGGTGTCTCAGCATACATATACATATACCCACACCTTCAGATAATTTCTGTTAAATCCAGGAACTGAAGTTTAACTTTGAGATTATTATGTGACTTAGGGGGTGACTATAAATATAATAAATTCTGGGTTTAACTGTACCCCATAAAAATCTACTAATATAGCTCAGAGATTTAATAATTTGATTTCAAAATGTGCAACAGAGCAAGATTTGGCCTTTTTTTTGTTTATATATGCTTGAAATTTCAAGGGAAATTAAGTTCTTAAGCATTCCCTAGCCTTTTAGTAATAAGAATATTGCTTTGAGTCCTTAATGTTGCTATAGGCTTTCATTAATAATCACTGGAAATAGAGAAAATGATGATTCCTCTGTTTTCAATTGTAACACAAAATCCAATCTTGAGCTGAAAAGCTTCTGTCTGTTCTGCTTTCCTGCATACTGGGAAAAAAGTAGCCTATTAAAGCTTGTAAAATGTTAAAATGTGAAAACAAAACTCTTGTCTTCAAGAGAAATGAAAGATGCTGGGAAGCAGTTTGCTTTCTCATGGCAAATATAGAGGGAAGGGTGAGAATTACCTCTGTTTCTGGATGCTACCTCTGCTGCAGGCAGGAGGGTGCTACTCTTGCCTTCCTGCACCAAAGTTCTTGAAACAAAATTTGAGTTGCAGTTAGCTTGGACTTCTGGAGAGAAGGTCATTGAGTGCGGCAGCTGATGGGGGATCCTCTCTGCCCCTGTCCTATCCTCACATGGTCCCTCAGGTCCCGAGATGCTGGAGAAAGGACCACACACACACGGCTGGTGGGCAGGAAGCAAAGAGGATTTTATTCCCAGGGAGTGGGTTTTTATAGGGCTCTCAGGGGGGGATGTGATGTCACATC
>JAWWEW010000078.1:69240701-69262123 GCA_035583185.1 Anabacerthia variegaticeps | reverse complement strand
TAATATTAATGAAGGCATCTTTCTTTAACAGTTAAACTAAAATGTCCTGTTCAAAATGTAAATAAATAAATAAATAAGGTTCTATTATCGACTTCCTTTAACAGCACATTATAGTAATTGACTCTACACTGATGATTCCTGCATTACAATCCTAGCTCTAAATCCTTGCCCAGAGACACATGAATGGTTATCATTCAAATGCTCAATAGACAGTCAAAGAAACAGACACTGACATTTTGCATGTGGAGAAAAATGTGAGGTGAGGTGACTGAGGAAAAATAGCAAAAATAAAAGGCCGTTGCAAGTGGATTTGAGTCACTGATAAATTCATTGCTTTGCAATAAGGAAGTGATTCTGCCATTTTCTGCCTTCCTTTCTAAGTTAGACTCTTGCATATTCTCTGTGATATTCTCTGTTCTTGTGTGATCCTCACAAAACAGAGATGGTACAAACATAAATGCATAATGCTATATTGAATCTCTGCCTGGATTCTTCAAAAGCAGATGGTGCACAGGCTGTTTTAAATAAGGCACAAGCCAAGACAAGGCATGAAACTCAGAAACAAAAAATCTTTTTAGCTAACTAGTTTGGGATCATCCAAGTGTCCATTGAAATAAATGAAAACTTTCCTAATATCTGTGCATGGGGGTGAGAATATTACTAATTGTCAAAGCCAAATGTGCATTTCTTTCTCCCTACTGAATCAGTTTTTCTGGATTCAAAAAAGCCAAGCACAGTCTCCCCTTTTGTACTTCACCTGTTCCAAGGAGGGGATTGAGCCAGTATGTAGCCAGATCTGGCTCAGGGTGTCTTTTTCCCTAAAAGCAAACTGAATTGTCACTACCACAAGTGTGAAGGGTGCAAGCTGGGTTGTCCTGATACGACAAAGATGGAGAAAAAAAGGGGGGCAAAAATGAGTCAGGGAGAATTTTAAGAAAGGTATTTATCTTAACCCAGTAGTAAAACCTGCTGCTTCTGGCTGATACCAAATTCTCCTCCTCATTTTAGCAATTTTTTTTTCCTTTTTTTTTTTTTTTTTTTGTCCCCCGTGCTCATGGTTTCTGTCTGTATGGTAAAATTCTGGCTTTATAGACCTCTGATATACAAACCAGACAGCAGAACCACAGCTGCCAGGTCTCATGGTTCAGTCCAGTGTTTGGACTCTTAAGGGGAAAATCTCATAACCCTCTTCCCTCCTTCCTGGCTGTTTTATCTGACGTGACAGTTACTCTGACAGAGCTGCCTTGAAGGTAGTTCTGTTTATGTTTATAGACCCTGACCCAGGTAGTTCACCCGAAACTTGTGCCTGTGTGCTTGAGAAAATATTTAGCCCAAACTACATGTTGGTTGTACCATAAGTTGATCACCTTGCAAGCAGGAAAGGGTTTTTTTCTACTATCTTTGGGTAGACTAAGCAGTTTTGATGAATTCACAGATACAGATTTTATTTTTGGCCTGTGTATAAATTAGCATTAATGAGCATTTTTTATGTATTTTGTGCTGTACCTTCATTTGATCGGCACTTGTCCCTCAGTTTCAGTCTGTATTATTTCAACATACTTCAGTGTAACATGATAAAATAAAATTAGTTCTGAGAAAGAAGTGTCTCTGTCTATTGTATCCACATACGCAGTTTTCCATTCAGATGTGAGTTTAAATATCTGCAGTCTGGCATTTAAAATATGACAATGTCAGAAGGTACCAGGTCAGTGAAAAATGAAATATTTAAAGGAACGGATCAATTCAAACAAAACTCCTTTTTCACAGACGTAGTAAAAATGAAAGTAATTATTTAGAATATTTTTAAGGTTTGGATTTTGGTTTTGGGTTAGTTTTTATTTTCCTAGTCTGAAGGGGCAATACAGAAGAAAAAAAAAAATAAAAGAAATTACAGGCCATATTGGAAAGTTTTGGTGGGCTTAGAATAGAATGTTCTAGGAAACTAAGACTGTTTTAAAAAGAAAAAATATTTTGCAACTGATTGTATTCTTTGTGTGTGTTATACACCATCACATTTGAGTGTTAGTTGTAAATCCAACTTTTCTGTTTACCATGTGCATTTAAAACTGCCATCTTCTACTGTACTGTTTAAGTCAATGTGATAGGACTGATGAATCTAGCAAACCATATTTTCCCCCTACCAAATAAAATATAACCTTAGATGGAAGGTAAATTGTGTGATGAGAATAAAATATATTTACCTAAAAAAAAATTGCACATAACTCCACTTGCACAAAAGAAATGAATGTGTTTTGAGCAAGAAGTAATTTTCCACAGAAAACTTATTTTTTACAAGATAATAAATAATTGTGAGTATATATAAAGCAATTTTTTACAAACTATAAAATTCCAAGGCAAAATATTATGGAGAAATTCAGTGACATTTTTCAAAGCTGGTAAAAAAACTTTTTGTACAGTGATGCAAATATGATTGCTCCAGAGTAATGTCTGGATTTAGTATTTTAGCACTTTAAAAGTGAATTTCTAAAATGGATATGGATTTTTTTTTTCCAAATTTAGTAAAATTATTTAAGTTTATCCACATCAGCTTGAAATAACATTAGCAAAAAAATTCCTATATTGGAAGTCAAATTGTTTTCAAATCTATCTATTGCAGTTTATGTGAGATGATCAAGAGTACAAGTTGATAAAAAACTTTATACATGCTTTTGGTTTTGGTTTCATAATAAAGACAAGACTGATAGAACATTATTTTTCCATTTTAAACAGACTGCAAGCAGATTAGAAACAAAAAAAAATAAAAGGAAAAAAAAAAGAACACAATTCGTTGTTTAATGAACATCACGAAAACCTATTAGCAGAAATAAACACTAAAAATTAACAGACATTAGGATGGCTTAAGACTCCAAAGCCAGAGGCAGCCAGTGAAGGTCATGCATTTATTCCAATCTGGTGTTCTGCCAAAGGAGTTTTTAATTCAGTTGCCCCCACAATTTACACTTAATAGTTTTGCAAAGCACTACAATTCAAAATTACTGATTTGCCGTGCTCAATGCCATTATTTGGGTTTTCAATTTAGAACAAATCCTTTAAAAATGTTCATATGAAAATTGAGTTCTATAAGTATTTTTTTTTCTGAGCTCCTAATTTGTTTCCTGTTTCCCTCAACAAAACTGGCTGAAGGAAATTTGAATATAACTGAACAAGTAAGGATGACAAAACTGATTTTTTTTTTAAGTCCAGAAGGCAGCATTTTGTTTGATTTCATTGCGTGAGAGGCTGCTTGTGTAAACATCCCTGATTAGTTAACAGGCACTAATTTGGATGTGACAGGTAAAGCTTAAAACAGTAATTATACATTTTTTAATGTTTCCATCTCCTCTGCTTGCCCCATTTTTTTTTTTTTGCCTTTCCCTTCTTTTAATCTTCCTTTTTTTTTTTTTTCTGCCAGAATAATTCAAATAACAGCACAAGGTTTTAGTTGCAATATATTCTTAATAAGAAGCAATTTTTAAAGCAAAGTCAATTTGAAACTACTAAACTAATAAAGACTACCATAATCTATAAAGTAGATACATATAATTAGGGTGCAATTAGTGTTTTATACCATTAAAGATGCTAATGACAAAACATCTTTTGAGAACCTTTAAATAAATGAATAAAAACTGTCTAAGCCATAGTTTATAGGAGAGTTTCACCCCATCTGAAGAGGTTTTTACCAGTTCTTCCCTGGGGGATTAGGGAGGACATACAAGGAAATATATTATGTAATAACAGCCACATTCAAATTTTTGACATGAAACAACAGAAGAACAAAAGGAAAGGAGCATTTGGGTTAACTTGGCAACCTCATGTAGATCAAGACACAGATGTATTTGGACAGTAGAGTCTAAAAAAAAAAGTCTTAATACACTAGTATCTACAGGAAGCTAGATAATTTACAATGTTAATAATTATTCCAAGCAGCAAATAGAGAAAGGCCAATCTGAGCAAAGGTACTTTAATCATATAGCAAAGAAATTGGCTTATGTGGAAAAGAACAGAATACACATACTGGTAAATCAGAGGTCTTCGGAAGTGACTTATATTGCCAAAGAAAAAAGAAAGAAATAAAAACTTTCTTTACAGTTAAGATTGATGGAACCAGTATAGAACAATTAGGATTTTATTTAGCTGGGGAGTAGTTGGGTGGCTTCTCTTGACAAACTGAGGATGGTAGTTCATCAAAACCAGAAAGAATACTTAAAAAGACACAAGATGAAGGTGTGAAGGTGAGAAACCATCAGTTCAGTCATAGCAACCATGAAAGTACTCAGACCTTTAGAAAAAGTATGGCTTTTCCACTTCTGTGTTTTGGGAAGCTTTTTTTTTTTTTTTAATGTGAGTCTTACTCCAGAAAACAAAGGAATTGTTTTGTCTGCATACCTTTACAGACAATGTTTCAGAATGCATTTGCCATTGCAGAAAAAACTTAATTATAGAATCATTAATGTTAAAAAAGACTTCCAAGATCATCAAATCCAATCTTTTACGAAACACTACCTGGTGTCACCAAGTGCCACGCCCAGTCATTTCTCAAACACTTCAAGGAATGGTAACTCCACGACGTTCCTGTGCAGCCTCTTCCAATGCTTGACCACCATTTCAGTGAAGACATTTTTCCTGATGTCCAACCTGAACATCCCATGGTGCAGCTTGAGGCTATGTCATCTCATCCTGTCACTGGTTGCCTGGGAGAAGAGGCCAACACACACTTGGATACAATCTCCTTTCAGGTAGTTGTAGAGAGTGATAAGGTCCTCCCTGAGCCTCCTGGTCATAAAAAGAGATCAGGCCCGTCAAGCAGTCTTGTCTTTCCTAAACTTATGCTCGCTGGGCCTGATCCTCTGGTTGTCCTGTACCTGCTGTGTGATCACAGTCAAGATAATTACTTTTTTGGTCACCAAAGTCAAGTTGACAAGCCTGTAGTTCTTCAGATCCTGCTTCCAACCCGTTTTGTAGATGACTGTCACACTGGCCCAACCTCCAGTCCTGTGGGACCTTACTGGTTAAGAAGGACTGATGAAAAATAGTGGAAAGTGCCTTGACAAACTCTTTCACCACTCCCTTGACACTCAGGGTTCAGAATCCTTTCCAACCCCTGAGTGTCTAAGTGGCTTATCAAGTCACTAACTACTTCTTCCTGGATTGCAGGGGGTCTGTTCTGCTCCCCGTCCCTGTCTACCAGCTCAGGGGACTGGTTGCCCTGAGGATAACTGGCCTTTCTGCTGAAGACTGAGGTAAAGAAGGCATTAAGTACCTCAGTCTTTTCCTCATCCTTGGTGAAAATGTTCCCCACAGCATCTAATAAATAATAGAGATTTTCCTTGACTCTCCCTTTGCTAATGTATTTATAAAAACACTTTTTATTATCTTTCACCGCAGTGGGCAGATAGAGTTCTAGCTGGTTTTGCCTGTCTAATTTTCTCTCTACATGACCTCATGACGTCCTTCTACTCTTCCTGAGCTTTCCTGTCCCTTCTTCCAAAGGTCATGAATTCTTTTTTTTTCCCTGAGTTCCAGTGACAACTCTCAGTTCAGCTAGGCCTGATTTCTTCCCTTCAGGCCCACACAGGGACAGCCTGGTCCTGTACCTTTAAGATTTGCTTCTTAATGTATGTCCAACCTTCCTACACCCTTTTGTTGTTAAGGAGCATTGCCTAAGGAACTTTCTGAACCTAAACAGGCCAAAGTTCATCCTCCAGAAGTCCATGGTAGAGATTTTGTCAACCAGCTTCCTTACTTCATGAAGAATAAAACACTCCTATCATTTCATGTTTGCTGTGCCCATGACAGCCTCTGACCACCGCATCTTCCACCAGCCCTTCTCCGTATGTAAGCAGCAGGTCTAGTGAGGCACTGCTCCTGGTGGGCTTGCTGCCCAGCTGTGTCAGGAAGTTATTGTTCACACACTCCAGGAACCTCCTAGACTTTATCCTCTCTGCCATGTTGGGTTTCCAGCAGACATCTGGCAAATTAAAGTCTCCCAGAAGAACAAGGTCTAGCAACCATGAAATTTCAGCCAGACACTTACAGAATGGTTCACATGCCTCTTCATGCTGGTAGGGTGGTTTATAACAGACTGTCACCAGGAGGTTGCCTTGTGGACTTCCCCCTGATCCTTACCCTACTCAACCTTGTCATCATTATCCATGAGCTCTATACAGTCAAAACACTCCCTAATGTGGAGAGCCACCCCACTGCCTCTCCTCCCTTACCTGTCCCTTCTGAAGAGATTATAGCCATCAGTTGCAGCACTCCAGTCATGCGAGTCATCCCAGCATATTTCCATGATCGTGACTATGTCACAGCTTCCCTCCTGCATCGTGCCTTCCAGTTGTTTCTGTTTGTTCCCCATGCAGCGCACCTTGGTGAAGATGCTCTTCAGTTGGACTATTGATTTCACCCCTAATACTGGCATGCCATTTATCTCTAATGAGCCTGATCTTATCCCTTTCCCCTTTCAAATGTGGTTTAAAGCCCTCCCAATCAGGCCTGCCAATTCATTCAAGAGAATCCTTCTCCCCTTTTGGACAGGTAAACCACATCTATCTCCAGCAAGTCTGGTGCAATTTTAGCAAAAAAGCCAAAATTCCATGGATGGCATTAGTCGTTTAGCCTCATGTTGATCAGGTGTGTTGTCCTGTTACTTTCAGCATTCTTCCCTGCTACTGAAGGGATTGAGAAACAACATCAGCTGTGCTCCTGTCCCTTCAACCAGTTGTCCCAGTGTCCTGAAGTATTTTTTGATTGCCTAGGCCTTCTCAACCTCATCACTGCTGATCTGGACAACCAGAAGAGGGTAATAATCAGAGAGCTGAATCAGACCAGGGAGTCCTCTAGTCATATCTCTTACTTCCCAGTGGAACAGATCTGGTCAGCACATAGGACTCTCAGTTCCCCACAGAAGGAAGTCACCTACAATTTAAAAGCTTTTGTTTGATTTGTTAATAGCTTAATAACTGGATTTATTAGTGCAGATTTTTTCATGCTTCAGTGCTCCTTCCCCTAAACCTACAGTATAGTATATATATGTAGACAATTTGTAATTCTTACTGACTTTCTCCCAGACATGGTAAGTTATTATTGAGAAAAACATATTTTTTGTCCTTTTTGTTATGCTGTGTAAATCCTTCAATACTTTTGGCCAAAGTACATAGCTGGCAATGATAGTGTATTTTGTTGAAAGGGAAGATTCACTTCTTACTTCTATACAAACACGTGACATTTTCCTGGATGGATTATTTGTAGGAGGAAAATGTTATAAACTTCATTAAAATTCAGTTACTTTGCAAAATCTCTTCTTTCAATTAATTGAACTGTAATCTGTTTGCAGTTATGATTGTTCTAATAGTGATGTGGTGGTCTTTTTGTTGAGACACTGTGCCAACACTCCAGAGATTCTGTACTGATGTCCTGTATGACTTTGGAAAAGTAATTTTCGTCAGTGCTTTCAAAAGTATCTGCATCCCGCCCCTGAAGTCAATGGAAATTCAGACTGCTAAAGGACCTAGATAATTTTATGCCTAGTTACTGTGGTAATTTTGTACATAGTATTTTCTTTACTATGAGAATAAAATAATTGTAAATAATTTTCTTTCAGAAATTTCAGGATGTTGAAGTTGGCTGAAATAAATGTTACAGTGGCCCTCATATATGTAAGCAATTTTAACATTTGGATGTTTTTTGTGAATAACTAGAAGTGGGAGAACTATTGTTATTATTTTTTAATTTTGGAAAGATTTTTTTTTAATTGTAGCACCCTATTAATTTTATTTTTTTTTTTAGTTATAAGGTAGTTTGCATGGCTGGTATTAATGTGAATTGCCACACATGGTAGTACTAATTATAATAAACTTTACAAGATGGGGACAGATAAAAGTAACTGATTTGGATCCTAGAAAATACACTCAAATACAAACCTGGGGCATTCTATATTAAGAGTATCAAAAAGAGGTGAAAATCTCTTTGACATCCCTGTCCAAGGGAGCTGCAGGTTTGCTAGATCCAGCTTTGCTTCACCCACCCTCTTGTGCCTATTGTCAGCAGATGAATGTCTGTCACCGAAATAAGTGCATGCCTCCTCCTGTGACACTAGGGGATGTCCCCTGAGAACCTTTTTCACAGAAGGATTTTACTCTGAAGGCAAGGTGGCAGGTATAAGATCTACGTTTCCTTGTCCTCACAGAGCAATGTGACATAGCATTTTGTCCCTCCAAACCACAATCTTTTACTCTGTAGAAATTCAGGTATTGTGGAAAACAGCCACCAGTTTGAGATAATGAAATATGCATGGTCATGATAGAAATGTCTGTAAATATGAACTGTAACTTGTTGATTCTATAACATCATTTAGTTCTGTGTTTTAAAAAAAAAAATGTGGGAAAATGAAGGAAATTTAGGGTTCCTTACACTGAAATAAGAAGTAATAACACATGCATAATGGTAATTCCTCAAGAGCAGCATTCATTCCAAATTTCTGTCTTAAAAAGAAGATTTTGATCCTTGGACAAGCAAAGATAGGTGTTACAGGTGATAATAAAGAGTAATGTATTGTTAGAGGTAGCACAGGTCTGTATACATTAGTTTCTAGTGGATACTGTGATAGAAGGAAGAAAATTGCCACAGAAGGGATGTGTGTAATCCCAGGGTGAGACAGCACAAATCTGTCATGCTTCTGTAATGGTTTTAATCAGTGAGGTAATTCAGGAATGTATGTACTCAAACAGAGTTTGCCTGTTTGTTATACACAGGCAGATGAGTTTACTCACTTAAAGTAGCTCTGTTTTTACTCTCTGAATGAACTCAAGTATTCTACATATTTTAAACTCCTTTTCTCTCAGGGTGCTGCAGTGTAAATTTTAATTACATAGCACAGTCATTTTTGTCAAAAGATCATTAGGAAAGTAGAGAACTAAAGGAAATACTTTTTTATCCTTTATAGTGCCTAGTGCAGTACAGCCTTGATCCTTTGCTCATATTATAGGAATTATAGTAAAAATAATCAATATACAAACCCACTATAGATGTAAGATATATTTAGGTCAGTCCAGTGTATGTGATTTGCAAGTCTAACAACCTGATGGAAGTAAACTGCATGATTTGAATTGTGTATGATTTTTAAAACCAGAACAGCTGTAATTAAGATCATACTCCTAGAAGTGATCATGTCATCATGTGACAATATTGTGTGTCCAAAGGGCAGACCTGTTGTGCCAATGTCACAGAAAGCATTTAATCTCTTATTATCAGTGGGAGGGCATGAGGAAAGATAGGGTCATGACTGAATTCTGACTCTAAACCAGAGAGCCCAGTGAATGTGTCCTGCACATGTTCCCAGGCTACCAACCTGACTGTGTGGGGGTTTATATTCACTAGAGGCACTTGCCCTTGAAAACTGAGAACCTTTCTAGCTGTAATTGCAATACAGCCCTCCACACTTCTTTGAGCTACAATGAAATTTTGCAGCTTTCACAAGTTGAATGTGCAGTTCTGTTCTGTTATGTTCATGTGACATAGAACCTAAAATTACTAATTATCAGAGTTCACAAGTGTAGGTCTAGAAACTGAAATAATTGTGGATACAGAATTTGTATTTTAGTGAATGCATTCTATAGATTTCAATGCCTAAATCTTCTTGTTATCCAGAGCAAAACATTGCGATTTGAAATTTCTGCTTGCCATCCTCTTGATATCACTTTTATTATTTCATATATTGCAGCAGAGTGGGAGAGACAGAATAGCCTCTGGGATCTCCGGTGCTTCATTTCTGTTCATACATTAGTCAAAAAAATCAAGTAACCTCATGCAATGATATCAAAGCAGCTGCAATAACAAAACCAGGAAAACTGTCCGGCCACACTCAGGAGCACAGAAGCTGAATATCTATTGAACAGTTGTGACCTAGTGGGCACCAGAATATTAATTTACATCCAAACACATTAACTGGCCCATGATAACTGGCAATGAGGATATTCTCCAAAACACACCTTTTTCTCTCATTATTCACCAAAGTATGCCCTTGGTATTTTTATATATTTATGCTAAATGTTGTGATCTGCTTTAGCCAAAATGCAGGCATAAAATAGGAACTGCCAGAAAAAGGTATAAAAATTGCACTAGATGATCAAATTTCTTTCTTATATGTGTTTTCTTAGCAGGCATTTAGATAACTCTCAAAAAAAAAACATTCTAGAATATATGTATGAAACATTATTTAAATTTTTAACTATGTTACATACATAAACTTTGTGCCTGTTAATTATGTTTATACTTTATAAATACTAAGTTCCTAGTCTAATGTTAGTAAAGCATTTAAGCTCTGCCATTATTAATGCCGTTATTGAGAACAGAGCAATGAACTATCTTATTCCTCAGTCAAAAGCTTGTAGTTTTCATTAAATGGGACCCTATGGAATTAGAAACATATAGCTGTTTTTCTTTCCTTTAAAAGTAGCTTATATTCCCCTCTTTCAATAAAAATTAACATATGATTTTTAATGAATAAATTCTCCTTGTGGTTCTTTTTTTTTAACAACCTTTTACCTTGGTTGAGGGAACTCCTTAGGTATGGGCATGAAAATTGTAAGGTTACAGTACTATGGTATTGTTACAGACTTGGCATGCCACACTTTCTGCTTGAGAGACTTTCAAGATAATATTTACACAACAGTAAAATTGCAAACACATCAGAAACCAGAGAGGAACGAATGCAGAACTCAGGGAGACCCTAATAACCCAGAGAGTAGCAGACTACCTTGATATAAGGGAAAATCTCTGCATTGTCGCAGACATTATGAAAGGAATATCAAATGTGATTTCTTGGCAAGTGCTCATCAGTGATTGTCTGAGTGAAGTGAGTTTACAGAAATGTGCAGGTAACCTTCAGTTTTAGGCAGGTTTTCTATAGTTCCCAGAGAAAACACAATATTCTAAATGCTCTATTTGTTTTCTTCTCTGTTATTTCTGCTCTGGACATCTGAGGTTGAATAGTCTCTTGTCAGTGCCAGACAGATAAAAACTCATTTTGTGTGATTCATATGTAACATCAGTGGAAGCCTGAGCTAAAAGCTTTGTGGAAGCAGAAGGTGAAGTGGGAATCACTGATATGACATGCTGTTTAAAATCTTATGTTACAATTGACAGAAAAACCTTCTCAGAAGGAAAATCAAAATCTGTTGTCTTCCTTTTCCTCCTTTAGTAAGTGTATAATTTGAGTCAGTTCAAATATATTAAGCTTCCAGTGTCTCCAGCCCTCACATTTTTTCTAGAAACTTCCTGACATTTTATGCTTACCTTAAATTCCTGAGTACTTGTGATGTGGAACAATCTTAACCTTTTTTCACTTTGTTTTTATTTTAATTCTTAATGAAAGCTTTTAGGCCTCATGTCTCCATTGCAAAGTTCAGCATCTATGTGCACTGAAATCTGAGAAGAATAAACCATCTAGGAAAAGAATCAAAAAGAAAAAGAAAAAAAAAAAGGCAGAAGAAACTCCAAAATTATATTACTGCATTAGAATCAAATGGCTTGTAAGATGATAAAATTACTTCTGAGGTGACTGTCAATAATGGTGTGTGAATATCAGAGTTTGGCATCTTGAAATTTCAGCTTGATTTTATATATATAAGGTTACACATTTAAGAGACAAATGTGGATGGTGCATGTACCCTGCTGTCATTTCATAATGCCTCCATAATAGAAGTGGTCAGCTTTACACAAGCTATGCCTAATCATGTGAGTTCATAAGTATTCTGCTCCACATGGTATTCTTGTTTCAGCACAGAAATTGCATTTGCATATTGATTGCAAGCAGTAGTATTGTTGATCCTAATATATCTATTGTTTTTGTTGCTGGTTGCATCTGTTTATTTTTCAGGCAGGAATATTTTCCCCACAACATTGTTTTATTTACAGATTTATGATGAGCCTTTTTTATTGATCTCCTCTTTCATTCGGTCTCTTCATTGTCTTTGTTATTTTACAGTGAAAATACTGTAACATAATGAAATAATAGTAATAAATAATAGAAATTATTACCTTTAAAAGAAAGCAGGAATAACTATAGCTTCACAATTCTGAATGCAGAAAGTTTGTTTGCAGATTTTTTCAATAGGTCTATGATATTACTGCTTCTAAGAATCTGGATACCAGAATATTTCATCTGCCATCACCAAGAACACCTGCCTCCTGCAAAGTAGAACAATAAATGTGTCCCCTTCTTGTGCTGTTGCATCTGTACCTGGTGGAGGTTCCCCGGCGGCAGCTCCGGGGCTGTGTCAGAGCATCCCCAGTGTGGAGCATCCAGGGCTGCCCCGCCCGCCCCCAGCGCAGGGCACGGCTGAGCCCCTCAGGCACGGGCGGGCGGGACAGAGCCCCGGGGAAACCTGGGCAAGGGAGGGCAAAACGCTGCCCGGCACCCAGGGCAGCCTCTTGTCCCTGGGATGCTGACCGAGGAACTGTCTCCTCTCAGGGTTAGAGGAGGAAATCTACAAGGAAAGGATTTCCTTGCTCTGTATCCACATAACCACTATGCACTTTCTTAATTTGTTTCTTAATTAGCAGTGGGCCAACTGGGTCTATTTTGAGGATTCCTTTCATCAGAAAAGAAACAGACAATTCCTTGACTTAAAAAGAAAAAAAGAAACAAAAGAAAAAATAAAAAACAAGAACAAAAAACCTCCTAAACCTACAAAACACCTTTCTGTATTAGTTACATTGCAATAAATCATTACAATAAATAAGTCCCTTAGGGTACCACAAACACTGAAATTGAAACTTCTAAAGTAAAATGATGATGATTTTGTCTGTTGTGCAATAGAAATTATCCTGAGGTTTTTATGTCAATTATTTCTGCATAACCATCTCAGACTACCTTTTTTTTTTGGTGGTTTTGTTTGTTTGTTTTTGACCAGAGTGTAAAAAGCTTTCTTAGTCCTTCTGCAGCCTGAAATGACCACTGTGGGTCAGAGATTGCCAGAAGTTTAAGTCAGGTTGCTATTTAAGCCACTTAGTAAAGTTTTCACAGTTAAAATGGAAATTCTGTTGAACATCACTACAACTAAATTCTTTTAACAGTGAGAAATTTGCTTCATTGATTTTCTGTTTCTCCTTTCTGTCATGTGATCTACTTCTAAGAAAAACACTCTTCTTCCTATCTTCATTGTTGATATTTTAATACAAAATAAATTAACATATCTTGAGGGACTTGATTTTACCTTATTTCTGGCATGCCTTGATAAATATGTTTGTTTCACTGCTAATCATCCAGTCCAGAGATGGGATTGTTCTTTAGAAAGAGGAAGAAGTTCTGTTTCTGCCATATTTGGCACTATTTGTATAAAACATGATCATTTTATGAAATACAAGATATCATCACTCAAGTGGAGATAAAGGCACTTTTATGTAATAGGACTAAAATTCTGCCATGTTGGAAGATGTGATGTAAACCTGAATAGAAATGAAGTGGAACAAACTTGGTCCTCTAGGTACATGGGAGATCTTCCTCTTTAACTGGAGTTTTAAAAGTTAAATATGAAGAATGATAATTTTTTTCTGTTCCAGTCTTGGACGTGTTAGACACTGTAGTAGTAATGTCAGGAGATTAAAAACAATCGTCAGCTTTCTGTACACATTGATACGTTCTGTACCCATTGATACTCTCTGTACTCTTTCTGTACTCATCATCATGTGCATCATATTGAAAGATTCCATCCTTTGACCATCATTGTGAAGGATAGGGGTATTTTTTTTTTACCAGTATTGCCCTCAGAATCTCAAACTCATCTATGTCTGTGAACTGACACTTAGATTCTTTTCTTGACTCTTAATATTTTCTACCTGGATAATCACAGATTAAAAATCTATTACATGGGTGATAATGGGAAGGAAATCAGAGATGCATTTAGGAAAATATCCTTTGGGATGATAAAAGCAAGAAGTAGGAAGTCCAAAAATAATAGTGAATATGAGTGAATATAATGAAACTGTATGATCTATCTCATAAGTAACTATCTTTAAAATTATATTCACAGGAATTTACACAGGAAGACTAAAGAGAATTCCTTTAAAATCTGGGCAAGATGTGTCACATTAGCTACATTTCTGTACCATATTTTATTGATATCAACTGATGGCAAAAGTTTATATATTTGGCTGAATAAATGAATACTTAATTCCAAGGGAGCCAAATAATTATTTGTTGTTGTAGTTAGAGTAGTAATAGTAGCCCTGTTGTTGCTGATGTTCTTATTGTTCTTAATGTTATTATTTTCATTATTACTATTATTATTCAAAAATTTACCCAAGGACTTTATTTTCCTTATGATTTATTGTGGTTTTGTTTGGTTTTGGTTTTGTTTTTTTCCCCTTCAGTGGTAAGGACAAAAAAATAACATAGGAGGGTATTACTAGAAATTTATATTGCTGCCATATCATAAGTGGTAGAGAAGTACCATTGCTAAAATTTCAGTTTTCATATTTTAGTATTATGGATTTGAATACTCAAGTTACTGTGTATTATGCTCTTAATCTTTTAGCAAATCTCCTATGTTTGCTGTTTAAAATGAAAAGAATTTTGTGGCTGATTAAGGTTTTTAGATTCCCTACAGCCAAATATTCTTGCTGTTTTATATGTAGTTTGTATTGAAGATATGATATCATATTTGACATATTATTTTGAGCTCTACTCACCAGAAAGCACCATTATTAGGTTTCTGTCACAGTCAACATTGTTTCCTTTTGCTGATACCTACTGAGTATACTGGCTTTGGAGAAACATCCAAAGTGAACCTCAGGGATTGTCTTCTCTACTATTAACCATTGTGGAATAGCTTCAGAATCGAAGTTTGTACTGCATCCATCTTCATTATCCTTTTATGTTAACATTGTTTCACAAATCTCTGTGGAACTACTCCTAGTCTGCTCTGATATGCTTGAAGAAAAATGGGTCAATTATTTCATGCATGTTTTTGTTTACTTATCCAATAAGCCAAGGATAATCATGCTTATTTTTTATTTCTGATTGTAAGGTGATCTTAGTCTACAGTGTACAAGCACAAATGAACAAAGCAAGCCTTAACTTGTACAACACTATAAAATTGGCAGGTGCTAGGAAACTGCCACTAAAAGGTGAGGAAAGAGGCCAGTTGTTTTCAAAATGTGTCTGCAGGAAGATGTCAACATGAATAAAATATATGTACAGTTCACCTTAAGAAGACACATTTCCACAAAGACATGTGAAGGAGCTTACTGAAATGATGGCTTTTTATTAAAAATATGGTAGCAGAAAGAAGTAAAGTCAAGAAAACACGGCTTCATTGAGGCTTAAAATTGCCCTGAAAGACAATGTGATTAATAATATTGAATCCAATTCAAAGAGCTGTTTTACAGAATCATAAAATACCAGGTTAGAAGGGACCCTCAAGGATCATCTCATCCAAACTGTCCTGTCAAAAGCATGGTCTAGACAAGATGGTCCAGCCACTTCCATCTGGAACTTAGAAGTGTCCACTGCTGGGGAATCCACCACTTCCCTGAGGAGATTATTCCAAAGAGTTGATTGTTCTCATTGTGAAAAATGTTAGTCTTGTGTCTAATTGGAATCCCCCCAGGAGTAAATTGGACATATTACCCCATATTTTCTATGTGGTTTCTTGTAAAAAGGGTGTCTTCATCTTTGCAGCCATGCTTTAAATAGTGGAACATGGTGATGAGGTCTTCCCTATGCCTTCTTTTCTCAAAGCTGAACAAACCCAATTCTCTTTGTATTTCCTTCCATGCAGGTTTCCCAGTCTTTTGATAATCTTTGTGGCCCTTCTCTGGACCCTTTTCAGTCTGTCCACTTTTTATTTTTTTTTCATAGCAGGGAACAAAACCAAACACAATACTCCAGGAGTGGCCTGAAAAGTACTGAGGGGAGTGGGATAATGACTTCTTTATCTCTTCTGGTGATGCCCTTGTTGATGCAACCCAGCATCCCATTGGAATGCTTTGCTGCAGCAGCACAGTGTTCACTCATACTGAGTATGTTTGTCACCAGGACCCCCAGGTAACTTTCCACAGAGCTGCCCCCCAGCTGGCTAGATCCCATCCTGTGCTGCACTCCTGGATTATGTTTTCCTGGGTGCAAGACCTTTACACTTATCGTTGTGTATGGTTCATAACTTCAGACCTTCGTAAGGTTCTTGCTTGCCCACTCTTCTGGTCTATCTAGGTCTTCCTGCAGTGTGGCTCTCCCTTCTGTAGTGTCCACTTCCCCGCTCAGTCTGGTATCATTGACAAACTTCATCAGGGTACACTTGATCCCATCTTCCAGATTTCTTCTGAAGTTATTAAGCAATACTGGACTTAGTCTCAATCCCTGGAAGACCCCACTTGTGACAGGTTGCCTGTAAGAAAAGAGACTGCTTATGACTTCCCTCTTGGTGTGGTCATCCAGTTCTCCACCCACTGCATGGACCACTTGTCTAGGCTGCAATGCATGTTTTTCTAGGAGGAAGCTGTGGGAAACTGCATCAAAAGCCTTGGAGAAACCCAGGTTGACAATTTACACCACTTACCCCACAACCACTGAGCTATTTACTCTGATGTAGAAGGCAATCAGGTTTGCCCTTGGTGAATCTCTGCTGGCTTTTCATGGTCACATTCTTCATCTGACTTGTGATAGCCCCTAGAAGGATTCATTTTGTAACTTTGCTAGGGACAGAAGTAAGACTGATGGGTGTATAATTTCCCAGATCCTCATTTAAGCCCTTCTTATATGTAGGGGTGACGTTAGCCTTCTTCCAATCTTCTGGGATGTCTCCTGATCCTCACAACTTCTCACAGCAACATCAGCAGGTGTCCTTACATCCTCAGGTGGAGAGTGCTGAGGCCCAACGATTTGTAGGGGTCAAGCCTCTGTGACAGTTCCCACACCAACTCTTCCTTCAATTACAGGGAATCAGTGCTGTCACCAACCTGGATCTTTGTTCCCAAGGCTGGGGGTTTACCAGTGCTGGTAAGGATGGAGGTGAAGAAAGTGTTTGAATCTTTGCCTTGTCAGTATTGTTGGTGACTAATTCACCTTGCCTGTTTAACAGGAGACCAGTATTTTCCTTCTGTTTCTGATTCTTCTTTACGTACCTGAAGAACAATTTCTCCTGTTTTTTGAAATCACTTGAACCCCAGGGGTCGATAGTCTTCCTTGATTCTGCTCGTGTTCTGGCTTGTGTTGTTATTTGTTCCCCAGTAATGCTATCTTTTTACTTTTAGATTATCATACAGTATAAACATATGTCACCTAAAATGGATTTAAATAGCTGCTAAACTTCTGTTGGATGCACAGACTAATGAAGTCTTGTCAACCCCTTGTCACTTCAGTGCTTCATGGCTCAAGTTGACCACTTATAAAACAAACAAAAAATGAGAATGATAGTATGAAATATATGTAAGAACAGGTTGCTACAGTTGTTATTTTCCATAAGGCTCTGGATCATGTAATATGATTTGTGATCATGTTCCTGTAACACTGTTCTCCTCTATGTTCCCTTTAATTTTTTGGTCACTGTATCCCATTTAATGTACACTTTGGAGACAAGGATGTCACATCATGGCACAATATGTATTGAAAAATAGGCAATGATCGATATTGTTTTACTGATTCCATTCCTCAGTATCTGCCATCATATTGTTTACACGACTTAAGAAAGTAAATACATTAAATTTATGGTATAATGAATACATGCAAGAGTTTTTCTCATTTCTTATATTGACTGAATACAAGCTGTTTGACACTAACAAAGGGAAGTTTTTGAAAAGATTCTGGATTTCCTCATTTTTTTGTCCTTCTCAAGCTGCTTAGTAAGCATTTAACCAGGCAGCAGATGGAGAGATGACAAACCAAGTCATACAACGTCTCTGCATACAAAGAGTTTGCTGATTCGCAGGCTCAGTTGATCTCATCTCAGTCAGGTGCAAGAACAGCTGAAATTCTTTTATTGCAAAAAGTTTCAGTCTTGCAATATTTTATCTGGAAGTAATAATATTTGGGGGGCGGGGGTAGGGGATTTGTTTGTTTTCAAAATAAAATTGCTGACAGCTTATGATGTCTACAGAACTGTATAAGGAAAAAAAAAAAGAAACCCAAAGCTCTCCACCCATTTTAACCCATGGTAATCTGATTATGTAAAGCCAATGAGATAAAATTAACAAATAAACAAACAAACAAACAAATAAAACACACTTCTCTGTGTATTTCCTATATGTATATGCTCTCAGACTTTAAAGAAACAAAACCAGAACCTACTGAAAGTGTTTAGCAAGCCTCCCATTTACTCGGATAATTTTCCTGACAGGACTTATTACCTGCATCCCTCATCATCTAGTAATAGAAATGTTTGATTTATCTATTCAGTCTTCAATCCATCATGAATACAATTTAATTTCTAACAGGAATAAGTATTGGATATTCCTGAAGGCTTCTTCTCTCTTAGTCAATACCCCTTTCCGTAAATCAATAGTGCATGAATTAATAACCTAAAATAAGTATTTAAGTAGAGCTTGGGGTGAAGCCTAATCTAACACTTGAATGTGTAAGACTGGGTTACGTTTGGAAATAGGTAAATGGCCTTTTTCTCTTCAGAATGACAGTTATAAACCAATAAGAAAATATCTGCTGCGGTTGAACCCAAATGATCATGTTGTCTATTTTAGTATAAATTTTAGCATAGAAACCAAACAGGTAACAAGCTGTCTATCAAAATATAATTTGTCATCCCTGTTATCTAAAACACAGACAAGAAAAGATGTTTTACACGAGTGTAAAAGAATGGAACAGTACTTGGTGTCCCATAATAAGCTGGCTGGTCTAAGGAACTAGAGAGATAGCAGCCACACTAACAGTAGGTCTAACCTATGAGAGCATAGTACGTGTTCATCAGGCTGTCCTGATGGATGGGACTTACACACCTAAGAAACTGGAAAGGTCCTTAGTCCTGCTGTGCTCTGAAAATGGCAGGTACTCATTGCCTGGTAATGAAGAAGAGAAGACAGGACCATTTAGCTCTTAAAAGTATTTTATTTATAGGGAAACTGGAAGGCACAAGTTAAAACTGCCTCTCAACTTGGCTGTAAAGAGCACATCAGAGCTTACTAACTGAGATGTCTGCTGAGCACCCAGCAGCAATGGTGGCTTTTAATGAAACTGTAAAGCAATTTAAGTTACTGGCATCTGAAAATAAGTGACATTTCCACATAAAAGTGTTCCCTAGGACAACATACAGGAATGAATAATGGCAATAATAAATCTGCTTCAGAGGAGGAGAGGCAAAGGCAGAAGCAGTTATTTCTGGCAAAGTAAGCAGCACTTAATTTTCTTTCCTATACAAAACATCGTCCATTCATATGTATGACCAACCCTCTATTCTAAGTGATACATTATTGAAAATTATTAATACAGGGAAGTATTTTTTAAACAGGAGGAGATGTCTTGCTATGAGACAGAAATGTCTGTGAAGCATTTGGAAGTTACCAGTATCAAAACATTTTTCTGCTTATAATTTATTTTGTATCAGCTTATCATAAATGCAAGCTACCAGAAAATTTATGCCAAACCCCATTTTGGTTTAAGGTTTATTCAGTCACAATCTATGCAGAAGTTTTCAGAGAAAACTAGAAAATAAAAATACAAAATATTTTCTTCTTTGCCTTTTCTTCTCAGAGCACCAAACCAGATTGCTCTTAACTTCTAACTCTTCAACCAAACTTTCTCTGCTAGCATGTCCTTCATTATGTGAATTCATTCAATCCTGTGAAAAGGGAGCAGCTAATTATTTTCCAAGATGCATTAGCTAAGAAAGAGGTTAGGACTATCTACAAGTCAAAATAAAAGATATTATTCCATATAGAGAAGGGTATTTAATTTATGGGGTTTAATCCTTATTATGGAGAAGGTAACAAATATTTTCTAACACATATGAAGATTGAACAATGTCCATCAAAAATTTGTAATTATAGCTAACCCTGCTTTGGGGACACAGAGAAGCTAGGGGCTTTTTTAGTACCTCCCACTCTATTTCACTATTATTTTAGGAACTTAGAATTAAGCTTCAAGGGCTATCTGGAGTACTGTGGTATTTTCCTTGATATTTGCGAATACTCTATTTTCTCCAAATACTGCAAAAATCTATTTTAATCATATGAAACACTGAAGCTTACAGGGAAATAACTGCAGCACTTTACTCTGGTAGAACGGTGTGTGCTTTCTAAATAAAGTCTTTCCCTAGAGTAGCTTTTCCAGCACTTTGCCCAATCTTGTTTTAATGACTAATGTTAATGAAAATACCAAAGGGAAATAGTAAACTTGACAGGAAAGATTCACTACACAGAATGGAGAAAGCAAGATGAGAGCTTACGGGAAACAGCTTTCTTGGTATATCACTATTGAGCAAGAAATTCGAAAACTTTGGGTGAGTTTCTACCAGCCTAGGAGTCCAAAGTACTTCCAAATTTCCTTTCCTTAGAATAATGTTTAGAGGCAAGTGGTTGGGGCTTTAGATTGCATTTTTTTTTTTTTATTTGGCATGAAACTTCATATTGTATACATATGAAGATTCAGAATCTGTGATTTACAAGCTTTACTTAAAAAAAAAAAAAAAAACACAAAAATCTATCAAAAGATCAAAGCAGAGAAACATAAATGTGAGGTTCAAATTACCTAAATTAGATATATTTTTATTAAAGAAAAAGTTTTTTTAACTGTGTCAATAAATGGAATATAGTGGAATCATCAGAGAGAATTGCATCTTTTAAGTAGTTTTATGTGTACCTTTGCTTTACTGAAAATATGAAGCTACATTTCTAGGGAGAACCTAATATTTCATGCTAATAAGTCACATTTCTGAGTTCTTATGTTTGCACTTGAAGCCAATAGTCTAATGGCCATATGTTGGTTTACACATCAAAACTAGTTGTTGCATGGAGTAGTGGTGGTGCTGGGATACAGCAGAAAGCTGAGGCAAAAACTGACGCTGAGCAGCCAACATTTCCCTAGATAGAAGACCAAATGGCAGAGTGTTGCAGAGGTAATAATAATAACTGAGCCTTACTCACACAAAGTTTCTTTGACCAGGGAGTACAAGTCATACCCCTCCTTCTACTTTTGCAGTTATGCAAGCAGAAATATAAAAAGAGAAATTAGCAAACGGGGATGGAAATGTAATGTAAAGCCAAATACAGGACTCTGACACCCTTCTCCAGCTTCTCAAGTCCCCATTTACATATTCAGCTGATGCTTAAAGATTTGGTGTGTGTTTTGTAGATTTTTAAAGTTTTAGAAGTATAGGTTTTCTTGCTCACATATTAAGTGTTGTTAGAAGTTACTAAAGTGATTTTCTCTCAGATTCTCAGGCTTTCTGAAGGTCATGATGTTTTTCAGAGACAAC
>JAWWEW010000078.1:69217455-69240601 GCA_035583185.1 Anabacerthia variegaticeps | reverse complement strand
ATGGGAACTGGGTACCAGCATGAGCTGCTGGGGTAGCTGAGCTGCAGGGAAGCAGCTGCAAAAGGGAGTTTCTCCCTAGTTTATAGTGGGTAGTAGGTGATCTGACTTGGGCCCAAATGTTGCAAGAGTCAGTTTCCCAGCCTGTGGGTGAAAGGTTTTGAAACAGGCATTTTGTACATACAAGGCTTTGTTTCAGGGAAATAGCTTCTGTCAGTTTTGTTGATTCCTTCTTCACTTCCTATGTCCACCTCATCTTTGTCCTTTGGCATGTCTGGCAGAGAACAAGGGAACACAGAGCTACAAGAAACTTTTTTGCCTTCAATAACAAATTTAGATTTTGTAAAAAACTAATTCAATCTGTGTATGATTCAGTTTTGTGAACTTCTATCCAGATGAGTTCCTCTGTATAGTTTATATTCCTGATGCATTTTCTGCTGCTCAAGTGCATGAGTACTGAATTACAGGAAGCACTGACACAAATGTTTGTCCTGAGTACTTGGTCTTGTAATTGATATAGAGGTTACTGTTATGTTTTATGTTACCTTCTCTATCTTTTGTTAATAACAAGAGCAACCCGATGACAGACTAGTCTAAGAATTATTTGACAGCATCGCTGAAACTTTTTTTTCTTTTTAACAGGTTGTTTCAGCATAGGATTATCAAAATTATTTCTTCTCTGGTGGACTAAACTTTATCTGTTTGGTGTTTTTTTTTTTTAAAAAAAAACCTTTCCATACCACCTGCTGTGATGGATGGGTGAAAGAAGAAATTTGATAACTTTCTGAGCAAAGAATAACATTTTGCTCAGGTCTGCAGAGACTAACTTATATGAATCTAATTGTTTTGTTATAGCCTTGTCCTTACGCTCTGCCATGTGAATGCTTCAAAATATAATCTCATTGTCTGGAAATGCAAAATCAATATAAAAAGAAGCGAATCAGCTAAGATGTGAAAGGAAGAATTTTTCAAGTTAGAAATTAGCATGTCATCTTTCCATTTTGCCTTATTAGAACTAAATGATTTTTATGTAAAATGTATTTACCATCTCTTTAGTCCATTAATATCCATTTAATAATAAATAAAAGTGGTATCCATTGCAATAGTTTACTAGGACTTTTTAATCTCTCTTACCTGAGGGTTTTTTTAATAATGTAATATTAAGAATGATATGCAGATTATACATAAAAATGTCTCTAAGTTATTTATATTTTAAAATTAGACTTATCTTCACAAAGAGACAAAGACTAGTCTGGTATCTTCTTGACCAATGTACTTCCAGTATTAGATAATTCAATTCAAGAAATCTCACAGTGTATGTGGGCATGTAATCTGTTCCTAAAGGACATAATGAAAGTTGTTATTTTTGCCTGTAAAGAAGATTTAAATTTCATAAGTTGAAATGCTGGAGTATTTTAGATTAAGGAAGCCTGCACTTACTTTCCTGCTGTGACAGAGATTTATGGACTTTGCACCAAAAAGATAGGTAAAAGGAGTCCGATCATAAAACATAATTTCCTCTGTTGATTAAGTGGATGCCGCTACAGAAGAGGTTGCAGGAAGGTGACATGCTGTGTGTGTGTGCTATATAGGCATCTGGAAATGCCATACTGATGTGTTCTTACTCACTGCACATTTCTTAGACTCTGGGGGCTTCGTCCGACATAGGATGACTGACCCTGAACTCTCAGGTACAGACAACCACGTATTGCTTTTCTTATGAAATATGCCTCATCCTTCTTCACTAAGCATCTGCTCTATAGCTGAGCTTTTAATGTCTTTTAGGTTGATAAGGCTTTTTTTTTCCCTGATTAATCTGGTCATTAATCCATCTATGAATGAATTTTTGCAATATGCTCCCCATCCCTTTAGCAAGAGGTAGACTCACTACCACTATGTCTGTGTCTCTACTGTCTACCAGACCACAAAAGAAAGCAGGGGCTAAATCACATGTTCTCTGTCCTGTGTCAACACTGCAGGCTGTAGGATGCCTGCAGCTGAGATAAGACTTTGTGCTGTTTTTTTTAAGGACAGTGGTATTCAGCCAGTACTAATGCTGAACTATTACAGTGTTTGGTTTCTCAAATTCTGGGGCCAAACTGCTTGCTCAGTTGTTGGATACATAACATCCTCACAGGTGCCTCTGGGTGTTCCTTTCCAAAATCTGCTGTCAGGAGCTGAAATCCTTGGGAGTCTGCAAAATGGAAGATCGTAGCTCCACCCCAACCCTGCAAGGTGTTGTATAGATAAACATGATGCTTCAGCTCCACAGTAGCACTGACATATTAGGCTATGTAAACCTAATAACATAAAACTTTAAATTATTTAATAACCCACCCCCCCCCCCACTGCAAATCTAGATACACAAAACAGACATAATACCTAATGTTTTTAAGCAATGTGGTGTCTTTGAGTTCTTTGAATGGTGACTTCTTTGGCTGTTGTTTTTTTTTTTTTTTTTTTAAATTATAATTATTACTATTTATTTTATTTAATATCGCTAAGAAATGAAATTCCCTGTGATTTTCCTCTTCAGTCCACTGCATATAGTTTTATTTTCATACTAAGGGAGAAGAGAAGTAGTATAACTCAGATTGTCCTGTCTGTATCCCTGATTTTAATTAGGTTTTTTTTTTTTTTTAATAACTGTATCATTTTGTGCTTGCAGTAATGAAAATCCTAAATCCAACTCTTTAACTTGTGTTGAAATTTCTTAATAAATCTAATTACTAATATGCAATTTTTATCACAACCTTCTTACACAGTGGCTTAGTTACTGCTTTATTACAGATGAGGGAAGAACACTTTTTATGCTATATTAAGGTTTCTGTATATTGTCCAAAGGAAACAATGGGAGTTTAAGCACAAGGGAGAGGCAGCAGTTGCTTTCCTTCGATTGATTCACAGCTACATTAGCTTACCTTGTAATCAGCAACACTTTGCAACTGGCAAGTTTAAGCATGTGCTTCTTCGAACTTCATGGTAGGAGACTAGTTTAAACACAATCTTTCAACCCTAGTTTCTAAAAGTATTAATTTAGAGTTGTTAGCTATGTCTGATTTGTATTACATTTAAGACTCTTTTGTATCACCCTAGAAGTGTTGAGGACAACTAAATATGATTGGATTTCTGCATACTTGAAGGTATCTTTACTGTCTTAGTGAGGCTGTAAAGTGATCTAGTGTAAACTGAGACGGTGAAATCTTCATTCCAGTCAGTGACAATATTCACATTGATTTTAATAGAACTAAATTTCACTCAACTTTTAAGGCTGGAAGAGGCCATAATAATCAACTAGTCAGAACTACAGCATAATACAAGACAGAATTCCTTCAAGTGTTTCCTGCATAAAGACTATAATTTCCGCTTGAGCTATTACATATCTTTCAGGAACATACAATTTTCATTTAAAGTTCTCAGTGATGAAGAACAGAGTACTTCCCTAGGTAAATAGTCCAAATAGTTGATTAGATTCACTGATAAAAATATGCACCTAGTCTAATATCAATCATCTAGCTTCCACCTTCAAATATTGGATCTCGTTATGCTTCATTTGTTAAATTAAAGGGCTATTTGCAATCAGAAATCTTCTCATTGTAAGTAATTGTAGGCTGTAATCAAGTCACCTCTTACCCTTTCCCTGGATATACTAAAAACTCTGCCAACCACATTTTTCAAACTGCAGGTTTTTAAGGTAGTGTTTTTTAAGAAGCTTTTTGTTTGACTGTAGATTTTCAAGTTGTGGACACATTAAAAATAGTATGTACTATTCTAAAAGATATTCTTTAATATCAGGATATTGGGAGGAAGATAGTAAGTATAGTAACTTTTCTATAAAACTCTTCTATAAATACAGCAGTCTCTAAAGGTATCTATTTTATATTAATCCCACTGCCAGGAGTCAAACCAAAGGTGGTTGTTCAGAGATAAGGAGCAAACAATAGCAAAGACATAATGTATAAAGCAAGCATCTACAAACTACTTAAGACTATATATGCCCATAACATGGAAAATAGTTATATACAGCTTGGCATATTTTATATGTGGCTAATTTTTTCCAAAGCCAACTCTAAAATCAAAACTTAAGTCTTAACAAGCTTGGTTGTTAAAGATAGCGTATTGTCAGAGCACTGTGAATAAAGCACAGAATGATCAAGACACCCAAGGTCTGCAGCCATTAGTCTCATTTCTGACATAGGGAGAGGGAAACTTAGCCATAGCTGAGTTATATAAGGTAAAGGTACAAAAATATGCATCTGGGATGCAGTGGTGTGCTGCATATACAATATGTAGTACACTGTGTACTCGTTGTAAATTGAAAGTTATCATCCAATATGCAGTTTTTGCATCATGTAAATCAGACGTTTTCCGAGATACTTGTGGTACAAGGATGCATATGGATCAAACACAGTGAGTTCTGTTGGTTTGGTACAGTTGGACAAAAAGGGAATTTTCTGAGACACCAGTTGTTGAAATAGCCATAAGGGCAGGAAAGGAGCTCTGTCACACACATCCAGCCAAAACACTCTCAGGAGCCTCTTGTGACCTTTGTGAAAACTCTATGCCACATTTTTTGAGTATTTCCTCTTCTCTACATCTCTGTATTTTCACAGCACTCTCTGCTCCCTTAGCATTATGCTGCACCAGCAGTTCATCTTGAGTTAAACATATACATAGTTTTCCCAAAGGCCTTCTCAGACTTCTGGCTTTCTAAAATTCAAGCTAACCTAGCTGGTTAGTGTAATTTTCATTTTTATTTTCAAACGTGATTTTAGACGTACCTGCACACATAAGATCAATTGAGCCTGTGTTACCAAGTAAGGCACATTTTATCCAAGTTTTGCAAGACTGATTTGTTCTTAGCATTATTTACTATAGATCTGAAAAATTTAAAAGCATTGCTGTTCTACATCACTTATGTAGACATCAGTGTGTAACAGTACAGAATTTTTCATCTTTTTTTCCCTCTTTTAAAGACTACCTGTTCTTCTCTTCAACCTTGTAACTATTAATTCCTGTCACCTTTTTGGGTTTTGGGTTTTTTTTATTAAATGCCTAGATGTGTACAGAGTACTTTAAATATCCCACTAGTTCCTTACTCAATGGTAGGACTGTATCTGTAATGTCAGTTAAAATATAAGGCAGTATTGTCATTCTTATGACTGCACTACCCTGTTAGCTCATTCTGTAGTCAGCCACATTAATTTCTATTTTGGTGGTCTTCATCTGGAGGCATCAACCCTGTCAGTCTGAATCACCCTTTTTAAAGAGATAAAGCATTCACACTGATTTATCTGCAGAATCATGGTCAATTGAATTTCTAGGAGACTTCTGTGAGGGCCTGCAGTGAGATAAAGCATAGAGATGTGAGTAGGGTTTAAACTACTAAGTGGAAAAAATTGAAAAAAAAAAAGAAATGAAAAAAACAACCTAAGGCGTATCAACTATTTATGAAGCAGATAGTTTGCCAGTGTCTGAGGTTCTTCAGACTGGAATTAAACTCATATATTGAAAATGGCTGCCAGCTTTCTGAATAAGTAATAATAAAATTGTATATTTGACGTGAAACACAATTATAAGTAGAATTCCTGCATGCTCAGTAGGTGCTCTCACCTAAAGGGGCCCCTACCCCCCCTGAAGTTTTTTGTAATGAGGTATGAAACATCAAGTCTTGTGTTGGATCCTGCTCCTGACTGTTGACTATCTCCAATACATTAATCTCAAGTCAAAATAATGTCTTTTTGCAGTTATTCAAACAAGATCTACATTATTATTCATGTTCTATCCTAGCTGCATGATCTTGGTCTCCTCTTGTGTCAGTCCCATTACACTTTTCAGAACATGAGTGACTATAATGTTTCTTCAGGTACAGCATGGGAAAAAAAATAAACATCATGCCTAAGTTTGCATGTGTGTGTTGGTGTACTGAGGCAGGAAAGACTTGGACAGAATGTTGGAAAGCTTGCATTGCTGTAAGATCAGAGCTAGCATTAAAAGTTACAGTCCTTTTTCTAAAATAGCTTATTCTGTTTGCAAAGGTATATAATCTGGGTTTAGAAAATAACATTTTATCAAACATCCAGGTATTGTAGTGTGTTTTTAAGGCACTGTTAGACTTACGTGAAGTATCACTATCACACCATTGATATATATGCAACAAGTTAATATATTTAGTATGTACAATAATAAATGTAGTTAAGATATATGTATATAATTAAGAGGTTTAAATTTATATGATATGAACATTTAAGGAAAAATCATTTTATAGGGAGAAAACCTGTTAGTTTTTTCTCTGTAACTCCCTATTGACTTATTGGTGATAGAAGATAACATCCATAACACAGACTGAACATTTAAATCATAATCTCCATTCTTAAGCGAAAGAAATGCAAGCCTGTGTATACTGTTGGAAATTTTGTGTGTCCATCTTCGGGTTTAGATTTCTGATTAGTTTTAGTGTCTGATAATCATAGATTTGTTAAGTCTGAGAAGGCATTTTGTGAGGCTGTGACTTTGTCTGCCACTCAATGCTGGGTAAACACAATTCAGCCTGCATTGCTCAGGGCTTTATCCAGTTGGGTCTTAGAAACCTTCCAGAATGGACACTGCACAGTCTCTCTGGGCGGTCTGTTCCACTGCTGGACTGCATACAAGGTGAATTTTTTGTCCCTTTTATCCATCAAAACCTTTCTACTTAATGCATTTTTTTGTGAATATGGCAACCCAAGTATTGTTTCTAGATCCTTGAAACACTTCTTATGCTACTCTGTATCTTTATACAACATTGCAGTTGAGGGAACCCTAACATTTCAGATGTAACAAAATGTTGTGTGGTTTTGGGTTAGTTTCTTTCATTTTTCTTGGTTTATTTGTTTTGTTGGGGGTTTTGTTGTTGTTTTGTTTGTTGTTCATTGTGTTTGGTTTGGGGTTTTGTGTGTGTGTGTATTTTCTTTTTTTTCCCCTAAAATTCTTATTTTGTGGGAAAATGAACACTCTAGAATGTTTTCTCTGGAAAAGATGAAATATCAGTGTGTGAAAAGTCTGCAGTTTTGTCAACACAGTTTGGATTTTCACTAGTGGTTTGACATCCTTGAGAACAAATGAGAGTTTTGCTATAAATCTTTTCCAAATATTTCAAGTGTAAACACGGCTTTCTAAGAGACAGTAAAGATGTGACATAGTTAAGAAGGCAGAGTAGATTTCTTTTAACAGGTGCTTGAAGGAGAAGAAATATTTGAATGGGTTTAATGTGCCAAAAACCACTGTTAGAAAACAACATAGAATAAAATAAGGGAGGAGCATCTCAGGAAAAAGCATGTTTGTTGGATTATCAAGTGACATTAAAGATACTCTTAGTAACAGCATCATCACATATAGCTGCACCATTCCTTTAACATCATATATACCCCAACTAGCAAAGGTGTTTTGTGTGTAGAAAAAGAGAACAAGTTCAGCTAGGCAGCTCAACATGGAGTTTCAGTAAGACTCACTAAAGAATTGGGGATTATTTCCATATTAACAATGCAGCATGTGCAAACAATTGGTAAAAGCAAGACAGATTTTTATGTAGACCACTACCAATAGTTTTGGGTGAAAATTTAAAGTAGCTTCGTTCCACATAACTGGAATAGTACCAGCAACATGGGAATGAGTAAGGAGGTATTTTGAAATGAAAGTCAATCTTGTAGTCATACACTATCATGGGTACTTGCCAACATATTCATTCTTGTATTTGTTGTCATATTTGATTATACTTGAATTCCGGTAAATCCTTTAGCTGAATTGCAAATTATGTCTTTATTTGGAAACTAATATGCCCCCAAAGGCATTGTGTACCTTCTTGTGTGCAGTGTGTGGTGTTAGTGACTACAGAGAAAAAGCAAAATACTTTGGACTTTCCTCTTGGCAATTAAATAATTGTGTGTGATCATTTCAATACTGTTACCATTGAAAATCATTGAAATTCGTTTTAGTTTGTAATAAAGAAATACAAGTCAAATTCCTTCTGGGAGAAGAAAAGAGAGAGTGTATGCATGTAAATGTGTATTTTATGTATGCTACATATATTATTCAAATATTTCCAGTCTATAGTCAGTACAAATTTATTTCTAGAAATTGGTAAATAATTCAGAGCATATGATATAACACAATACTTCTTTTGCTCCCTAATACTTTGGAACCAAGGCAAGGTTTGCAAACAAGTAGTGACTTTTTTTTCACATTGTCTTTTTGTAAAATTTTCACTGGAAGATAATTTTTTTTTTTTCCTTTAGATTTCAAGTATGTTTTTCTCTTTGAAGGTAGTTAAAAACAATAGTCAGCTGATGAGGAATTTTGTTGTGACTGCTGATTTACTTGGCACTGAATAGTTTCTCAAAAGAACTTTGAGATGGGAAAAATATGTTCAAGCTCACAGATTTCATGTTTCAGGAATCTAGGTCATAAGCAGTAAGTAACTACCATGACTGAGAGGTTTGTATAGTGGGACTGGAAAAATCCTGTGAAAAGATGCTACACTTTTTCTCTGAAAATCTCACATGCACATCACTGACATTGCTGAGATATTGCCATTTAAATAATTGATTTGTTCTGCTTTTTACTGATTTGATCTTTGGTATTCCTTTGCTGAGGAATATTTCATAAAAATGCTAGGTGGAATTCAGTATTTCATCAAGCTTTCCTACCTAAATATATTCACTAGGAAAATGTAATGAAACAGGAAGTAATTTCCATTAGTTAATAATCTTATTTGATCAACATTTTTGTCAAGCTCTACATAAAGCTTAATATTTTTATCCACACATATATATGTAAATACATATATCCTAATAAACTTCTTCAAACTCCCTCCCCCTCTTCTCATTACAAAACTGAAAGTAAAAAAATCTTTCTTATCTTTTTCTTATTTTCAAAAACGTTACAATTCAAGACTAAGCATTGTCATATATCACTGCACAGTCTGCATTTGAGAACATGAATAGTGAATATCTGTGTTTTGAGACTAAAAAGCATTCTGGATACGTTTTGAAGCAGGCAGATAGAGCACAAACAGCAGGAATGCTTGTCCTTTTAGCAGATGAGATTTCTTTCAAATCCTCAGCAGCAAACTACTCTTTTTAAACAGGGAGTAATTATTCCAGACCATTCTGACTTTAAATCATGCTCCTGTGACTGCATCTTGCATTGTGCACTGTTTGCCTGCTTACACTGCCCTCAACCCTCTGAAACACTTTCGACTCATTATTCTTCCTTCTGTTAAATGAAAATAATTTGCCATCTAATCACTTGCTTGCAAGCAATCACTCACTCACTCGATATGCCTGGCAGATTTCCTTTTTAGAGCTGTCAGGTGTCTGCACAACAGGAACTTGCCATGTCCTACTGTTGGTTCATCTACAGAGCCACTGTCCAGGACCTGGTTAAGCTGCTGCTGATGTATGTGTTCAGTGAAATTATTTCAGAGCCAATATCAGGTCTTTCTTTCAGGATGCCCATAAGATAATTATAGCAAATGGTTCCAAATAATGTGCTAGAACACTTAGGAAAATGCTTTATCCAGTCCTACTCTGTCTAACAGCTACTGTTATCAGTCATTATAAACCCCATCTATTTCCTAATCTTACCAGATACATATTTAAATTGCTCACACTGCAACTGAAATAAAGTATCTGCTCTGATGTCTGTAATTTTGATCCATTGTTCAATGATTTACTGAGAGTTGTATATAATTTCAACAAATCAGATATGCAACTTCTTTTTTTTTTTTTTTTTAATAACAGTAGCAGTATTCTAGAAGTGTTCAACTGAGATCAACTTCATCTCGTAGTAGACTGTACATCTGCACCTTTCCTACAAAGGGAGTAACAGAGAAGGTTTTATGAATACAGTATCTTTTTGATAGTTCCTCACTGTCTTTCTTGGTGAGCTTTAAAAAAAAAGTACTTTCACTGTTATAGGCTGCTATTTACAGCAACAACAACAAAAATCCTCCCCAACCAATGAAAGTAATGATGTATGCGAGGTTTATTGACTGTATACTTAACACCGAAACATCATTAGGGGCCGCTGTGGGTTAGCTCCTGTAGTGAGCTAAACACCACACAGCTGCTCGCTCACTTCCCCTGACCCAGGATGGGAAGAGAATTGGAAGTGCAAAAGTGAGAAAACTCGAGTCAATATGTTAATAAGTAAAAGTGAAAAAGACAAAAACCAAAAGAAAAAAACCCAAGTGATGTAAATGCAATCACTCATAAGCAGCCAATGGATCCTCAGCCAGTCACTGAGCATTGGCAACCCCTAAGAAACTCCCCTCTGGTTTTATTACTGAGAATAGACTAATCCTCAGTCAGTTTGCATCAACTGTCCCAGCTGTGTTGCCTCTCAGTCTCGTCTTCCTCAGCCCACTCACTGTGAGGGAGAGAGTGGGAAATTGAGTAAGGCTTGATGATGCATAAGCACTGCTCAGAAACATCTAAAACATTGGTATGTTGTCAACAGGGTTTTGGTCACAAACCCAAAACTTAGGGCTGCTGTGAAGATAATTAACTCTCTTCCTGTCAAAACCAGTACAGGAGCTAAGCATGTTTGGTATCATTTGGAAGCTTTTTCAGACATACAAATCCCTTCTGTTCTGCATGGAAAATGTGAAAAAAACCAAACCCAAACCAAACCTAATGCTTTTATATGCAAACTATATTTAGAGAATAAAACACAGGATTTTTTTAAGACAACTGACCAAAATGTAGCTAAATCTTTATTGACATAACTAGCCTATCAGATTTCAGGGGGCTTAGTGTAAGTTTGAGGTGAGGAAAGGATTGACTCAAGTCACTTTATTTTGGCTAATGGGTCTTTTTTTTCTTCCTTAGATCTGTACACAGACTACTACTTCTACTATTTCAGTTGAAGAATACATTTGGGTACTTCTGTGATGTCAGTCAGAAAGGAAAAAAATTGCCAGCTTGGTATGAAAACTAATAACTTCTCATAAGGCTTCTCATTAATTGGGCCCATTTTCACTGTGTGAAAAGTAAATTAAATTTCTAGTTAATTATTTTCTAGTAATTTGCATAATGCACATTAATTTTCAAAATCAAATTTCTTATTTTGTGCCGATTTTTTTTCCTACTTTTTTCCCTAAGAAATACAACAAATTTTGAGAAAAGCAGGAAATGGAAGATGCACCTACTAAAGACAGCCTTCTTCCACGTAAAACTGATGCTATTATCCAGAAATGCAAGAGGTAGACTAGTATATAAAAGATTGACTTAGATGTTATATTTTGATCAAATCAAAATTATGTTACATTTGCTAATTAACATTTTATTACATGCATTTGTTTCTTCCTAATTAGATAAGTGGAACTCTTTGTTTACAGTTATATAATTTTGCTTGGAGGGTAAACTGCAGCGAGTGTATAAACCTCTGAGCCATCTTTCAAGTCCTGCTCTCCTGAAAGGATCACATTTTCCTCCTATTTCTCTATCTCATATATGGAACCCTATAAAACCATTAAAGTACCCCATTTGAAGGGAAATGGATAGGCTCCAATTTCCCTTAAAATGGGTTCATTTTTTAACTTCTAAACTTTCCCTTAGTAATTTTCAAACATAATGTATAGTGCCAGTTTCTCTCCCTTCAGGCTGTTGCTAATGTGTTCACTGCATAGTTGTTTAGAGTACTACAGACTTTGTTTAAACTACTATTTCTATTGTCTTTATTGCTTGCACTTGCCATATCTTATATTGCAAAAGAATTTTGACTATCTAATTCTGACGCTGCAGGGTGAGAGAACAATTAGAATATACATTTTTATACCTATTTAGTTTTGCAAACTCTGTGTGCAAACACATACCTGAGTTGAATTTTAGCAAGGATAGATTTTAGAGAAATATAGAAACATGGGTCCAAATCTTGAAAGTTACATTAAGTGTAACTGTCATTTAATATTGAATTCTTTCTTGGACCTGGCCAAGCAAGTTAACAAAGATATTTCTTTCTGAAAATTGCCTACAATGATAAAGTTTTGTTGTTTTTTTTTTTTTTTAACATTGCAAATTCATATTCAAATGTTTTTCTGGCTTCATTTGGCTTAATATTTGAGCACCAAAGCCTAAACAAGTTTTACTGTTTTGAGACTGAAATATAGAGAAATATTACTATGTTTTACAAAAAGTGTATATATAGAGGTTAAGATTTGTCTTGCCTACACTGTGTTATGTGAAAGCCAGGTGTTTAATTTCAATCAAATCTTTGGGTTGTCTCCAAAACTAATGCAGACAGTCCTGTACCCTACAGACATAGAATATTCAAGTTGTCCTGTTTTAATTTCACTTCTGTTGAATTTGGAATACTGTAAGTCAGACTTAACCATTACATTTACTATTGATATAAATACATAGTTTTAGCAGAATCTAAATATATGCTTAGTCATGCTGTAATACAAAATCTCCCCCAATGTACATAGAACTGCAAATAGAATACTGATCACCACTACAGAAGTAAATGTTAAGTACATCTGTTGGTTAACTAACATCTTATGCTAGGATAAAACATGGGAACGATGTTGTGAGTCACCAAATGTGAGGAGTTTTATAGGTTCTCCATTTGCCCAGCATTGAACTATACTGCAGCAAATATTCCAAAGCCTTGAGCAGAGGTCATGACACCTCGTGAAAACCCAAAATTATATTAGTGCTGTTCTTAGAAAAAGTTCTGTAGCGCAACTGACAGAAAGAAAACTATCAGATTAAAGACAGAATGATACAAACCCATAGTTATCATTTTGGGTATAAACCTTAAAGCTGTTTCCTTATCAACTTTCCAAGTAATAAAACTAGAAAAAGCAACATAATATTTGGAGCTCATGAAAATAGAAATGGTAGCACAGACTGATATAAGAGCGAGATATAAGGTTCTTTATTTATGCCTTTCTCAAGGATCTTTTTAATTCAGGAGGGCTTGTTTTCCACTACCGGTTGATTTTTATTGTAACTCCAAAGGATATCGTAGCTCAAAAATTATCAGATCACATGTACAAAACATCTGCCAATTTTGTGCTGGTGACCAGCATGTCTGTAAAATAAATGTTGCAGTTCAAGATTCTTCAGATTTCTATTTTTGTGGCCTTTCACAGCAAACTTTTATTTATCTTTAACTTTTACGCTGGTGTAGGCAGGAACGACCACAGATTTATTATAAATATTTATTTGTTGTCTCTATCCCTGCAATTTTAATTTCTTCTATGCAACTTGTTGGGGAGGTTTATAGTATGCATAGAAATTCATGTTATTACAAAAAAAAAGATTCTTCAACTGGAGATACATGGACAAGGTAATTAGCACTATAATGGCGCATATTTTTCTATTCTTGCTATCAATAACATTCTTCATCAGTTGTATCTTCCTTAGAGATTTCAACATCTGAAACCTTTTTCTTTCTGAGGCAGGGCTCATAGGAACGATTAACCACTGCTAAGAATGTAGACAAACAAAAAAGCAGCCACAGTTTTGTGCTTAGTATTCTTTATGGGTTATACTGCTAATTGTAAGCTCTTCTGGGACCTAGAGCAATGAGATTCTGCTCCTGTTTAGATCCTTTGGCAATAAGATAATATAAACAGAAATAATGTAGAGAAGACAAACAATGAAAATAATACTAGATTTTGCTAATGTTAAGCATTTTATCTGAACTTTAATGTACTTCTATTTATTCAGAATATATATTTACTTAACTATACCCCAGTGAAACAATACTGATTTCATTTAAATATTTTCTTTCTTGTATCAAAGCAGGAAAAAAATGGCAAAAAGTGTTGAAAAGGATTGTTAAAATGGTATAAATGGTTCCTTTAAAGACTCCTGTTTCCATATGCTGTAATTTATTTTTTGTGTACACAAAGTATCTGGAAATGTATAAATTTTAAAATAAAATGGGCCATATGAACCTCTGCATAAGACAGAACAAGTTTTCTGAAGTTCATAACTTCCAGGTTATAGAAAAACATTTGATCTTGATGCAGTACCTTCAAATCATGAAACATTAATTAGTTACTTGTGCTGTTAAAAACATGTCTTTTATTGTCCTAGACTCACCATGTTCAGTCTCTAGATATTGTGCCTCATTAAAGAGTCATCTGTTTTCAGAAATAAGTTCGTGGGCTGGTACTTCAAGGCTTAGATTAAAACACCTCTTAACCCTCTCATGGGTAAACTATGCAAATAGAATTTGCCAAGTTTTTCACTAGAAGGCAATTTTTCTATCTCTCATGTTACTCTGTTGCCAGTTATTCAGTCCCCTTTTTTATGACTGATGTCAAACATGAAATAATTTAATCAGTAAATTGCTGGGTTTGTCACAGACATTTCCAGAGGAAGTAGCTCCTCTTTCATATGTGATTCTACTCTACATGGCTATCTATGCATGGTATGCACCCGTTAATCTGAAATGTAATACCATCAGCTAATTTTGAAAGTCTTTCCATTGATGCTGTGTGATGCTGCCTCCCACCTTTACCTATGGGAGTTGAATTTTCTTCCTAGATATTGGAGCTCGCTTTTGGCAGTATTAAAAATTTATTATTATTCTAAAAATTTTTACTTAAACTGTAGATAAAAATAACATGAAGCCAAGAATAGATTCCTATGGAACTCTATTAACATTATCCTTGTTTCTCATTAAAATAACCACTGAGATCTATCATTAAACTACTTTAAAAATGATTAATAAGGTTTCCACTGCTATTGTATGATGCTAATTTCATTCAGCCTGTTATGCAGAATTAAGTAAAATGCCCCACAGAAGCCTACTATACCAAAGAATTACATTTATATATCAACCTTGCAAAAACAATAAAAAACAATATTTGTCTGATTTTTCAAATGTTTCCAGAAACCATGCTGAATGGTGTATTATCATCCTCTAAGCCTTTGTCAGTTACATCAGTCTGGGAAATGGCCTAAGAAATATGTACAAGTGGACTACTTGTCTTTTTAAATTTTAGTAAATGAGGGCCAACAAATGTTCACCTGAAGGAACCCAAATTGGTGACAGGCGAGTTACTGACTGAGGTGTCCAACCTCTTGAACGTAAGTAATTATGTCATCAATTTTTGAAAACATTCCAGGGCATATCCAAACAGGTTCCACCTACATATTGCAGACCAGTGATGTTCACCTTTGTTTCTTAAGGAAAAACTGATAAGATTAAAGAATAGAACTAGTGCCTTCTTTAGTGACAGAACTCACAAATCTATGGAATTCTTTGAAGGAAGTATTGAGCCTGTGCACAAAGGTTAATATGACATTCTTCAATTTCCAAAGTCAATCGACACAATCCCTCAGTAAAGACTCTTAAAGAAACAAAGCTTCCATGAGATAAGAGAACAAGTCCCCACATGGATAAATAACATATTAAAAGATAAGAAACAAAGCACTGAAATAAATGCTTGGGGTTTGGTTTCTTTGCCTTTTTTTTTTGTTTTTTTTTTTGTTTTGTAAGTGAAGAAAACAGGAGTACGCCCTGGAGCTTCTTTTCTCAATATCAAAGAAATAGTCAGATGACGAAGCTTGTTAGTACTAGCAGATACTGCAGAATGGTAAAGGGGAAGGCCAGTTGCATAGCCTCAGTGATATAACTGCAGAAGTTTAATATAGAAAAATGTAAACCATGTGTATCAAAATATACAATCTTCAATATGTTTGGGTGGACTCCACACTGTACATTAGCACCCAGGACTGATATTTTGGGTTTATGATAGATTGTTCTTCTAAAATGTCAGTTCATTTTTCATGAACAGTAGGAAAACAAAAGCGACTTTTCAGAATTAAGAAATGAAAACAGTTCTTGTTTCTTGTCTGAGAGGTGGTGTGTGAACAGGCTAAAATAATAGATTTGGATCCAATCTCTTTCTGTTTTAGTAGGTAGACATGATCTTCAGGTGAGATAAGGATGTTTCAGCATCACATTGCTTGCATACAAAATTTTGGTTGATCTTTCAGTGGGATAATGAAGCTGGAGTAACAGCTAGCAGAAGGACAGCATACAGATATGCATAAAAGTAAAATCAGTTCTATCTGGTACTAAGAAGAAACACCTTTAGCTAGAATAAATAATAACGAAACAAATAAGTAACGAAATTTAAAAAAAAAACAAACCACAAAAAAACCAAAAAAACAAAACAAAACCAAAACAAAACAAAAAACCCATTGTGTTTTGGTATTTATGAGAAGAGTTGAACAAGAAATGCAGTAGGGGTAAAAGCAGAGAGACAAAATTATGAAACAAACAAAATGAAACTTTTATTTTTATTTGTTCTATCTGTGTCACTTCCTGGAATGGAAAAATTGTAATTTTTGCAAATAGCAAAAAACTTCATGCACCAGAGAATACACCATTAGGGATGCAATATTCCATATGTAGAAGACAGTTAAAGCATTCTAAGAGTAAAAATATGTATATTTTCTTATTCTAGAACATTCTCCATTGTATTCATTAACATTACATAATTTCTTTCTTATGGCATCAAGACTCCTGAATAAATAAAATAGTATCAGTTTTCTAAATCCATCTCTTTCATGGACAACCTCCACAATTCTAATACAATTTGCTTTCCTATATATTTTCCTAGTTATCACAAATGATAAGGAGAAACAAGCACAATGATTGGATGTGTTTTAGGTTAGTTAATGAAGACTTATAAATATTTTTAAGATGAGAAATACCTGTGTGAAAACCACATGCAACAAAAATGCTACACTGTAATTTTGTTGTATCTCATTAACACATATTGAGATTCCTGTATTGTCTATGTAAGCTCTGAGAAAACCTTTGAGTATCTTAATTCCATACATAAATCTAAAAAAAATCCCCACAAAACCAACCAACCAAACCTTTCCAAATTATGATTTATTCTTTATAGAGGTCAATTTCATTTTTAGAACATGTAAATACTAAAATAAAAAATAAAATATTATATAATATTATATTACTATAATGATATAATAATATAATAATACAATAACATAATAATATAATAATAAATAAAAGATAGTTCACCATATCAGCATTTTACTGGATAAACCATTATCAGTATTTATGACCTGCTTTTGAGTAGGAACCATCCTGAGGATGCACAGTTTGGCTAACCCTTTTACACTGTTCTGAATACTTTGACAACAAGCAAACAAAAAGGCCCCTTGCTTTTCTTTGCTATAATATGCTACTCACCCATATAAGGATGAAGCTGAAAAAATGAGCTGTAAGTGTGCAAAGCACAACTCTGTCATGGAATGAGAAGACTATGTTCCATCAAGGCTCGTGTGAGGCAACTCTTAAAATATAAGAAAAAAAATATCCTTTCATGATTCACTACTGTTCTAATATTCATGTTCTTTCTGTCCTTTATGTCATTAATATATCCTCTAGATCTGGAATTAAATTAGCAAACCTATGGTACACTAATACTTTCTTCAATTCTTAGACAGTACAAGTTACTTAAATAATTACTATTCAGAAAATGCGTATTAGCAAAAGTGCAGGGTTTGACCTATTTTGAGTACAGGCAGTCACAAGGAAAAAGTTCAATAATGCAAGAATTTGGGAGTTGTAATTTTTTTATTACCATTTGTATTGCCAAGCTGTCATCTCTATTTAAATTGTATTCACTCATGTAAAACCCTGTGATGATGGCAGCCCTCCCATTTTCCATTAGTAAACTGCTTTTCACTTTTGCTTTAATCTCAATTAAAACTATTCTATTTATTTGCAGAGATCATTATATTCTTCTGATTTAATGTATAAAACAGACAACAAGATTTGAGTCATCATCTTGTGTTGTAGTGTACAATGTTAACGTCACAGCTACCTATCAAGCCCAGAACCAGCAATCTGAACATTGAAGGATGACAAAGTATTTTTTTCACTAATGACATTTCCCATAAGCATTCACCTTCAGATTAGTGGTACACCAACGTGCACTCTTGGGAGAAGGGTTTTGTTCCAGCTGGTAAGTTCAGTCCCACGCTAGCATTTATGTTTTTTTCCCTTTTGAAGGGTGGGTGGGAGTGAATAACACTTTTGCCTAAAAAGAATGAGTCCTCTTGATTATTGCAGGATCTTATTTTTCTCTCTGAAGTGAAAATCAGAAACTTGACTTACATTCATCCCACATTTGTCAAACTTTCTACTTACTCTTCTACTGTGTGTTTAGGTACAGGGAATTAGTTCATGCCTTCTCTAGTCAAGTCAAGTAGTATTACTAATATGAACATTTTTTCCTTCAAGTAATGATTCAGTGTTAAAGTTCCTAATGAGAAAACTGTCTTAGCTGTACAGTTCCAGTGTGTTGTTTCTGTATTCATTCTGTACTCTGTGTGTTACCAACAGTGGTCTTGATCCTCATAGGTAAGATGCCACTGAGGTTAATCACTGTTGTGTTCTCTGACAAAGTATACCTGGAACTGTGCTCCCGATCTGGCACGTCTTTTGGCTCTGTGCCTCCTCTGCAGACTACCAGGATAAAGCTTGACTCAGGCTATCTACAAAATTCATCTACTCTGCTAGCAGTTAATCTCTCATGGTCCTGATGGGAAGGATATGTACATGTCCCTGTTGCCCCTCTGCAAGGCCAGATAGGATAGCCTAGATCTGAGAGTAGAGACAAGTGCTCCTCTAATTAGCATCTGCTCGTACATGGTCCAAGGTGCAGATTGCACAAAAAGGCACTCACAAATAGTAGAGCAGATAAATTAAATGGACGGGCAGCAAATATAAATGCAAGCTGCTTTTCCTGTGTTCTCTGAAGGCACACTTAATACAACTTTTTGTGAATACATATTTGACTGGGATAAGACTGCTTTTCTTACAAAATGTCTCATATGCTTTTGGGACTGAAAATTGTGTTTCACAGGGGGAGCTGGTTTTCTTGTGACATACTATCAGTCAGTAGTTGACAAAACTAGTCAAGTTTCTCTGTGTCAACAAGCCTGAGAACTGCTTTCAGTCACTCAACTTTAAGCACGTTAAACAAAGTTATGATCTTTTTCCTAAGATTAATTAAAACAAGAGAGTGGAAGGTAAAATGTACTCTGCAACCTAGGAGCCAGAGATCACAACCTAATATGTAATGGCTGCATTTAATGAGCAGTCTGAAAGTAGTTTAGTTATGAATAAACATAAGGGGGTTGGCTATGGTTCTAGATTTGTTTTCGCCTTGCACACAGTGGAGGTCAGGAAACATTGAGTGACAGGTTTTCTCTTCAAGACAAGCACTGAAATTTAAGCTATTAAAAATACAAAGAGCTTTTTACCATTCTGTTACTGGATTATTGCAGTAAACACAGCTTACCCTCTGGACCAGCTTGCACTATTGTATATACCAGTAAGATATCTTTGCAACTGTTAATCTGTCCATAGGTATCATTTCAACTCACAGCATACATATAAGGAGAACACCCTTTTCTCATAAGAAATGTTACCTAATGCTTATATAAGATGTACATAATTCATATGAGAATTCTGTATATCTACAGGATATGGGTAGGAACATAATTTCAGAAACTGAAGGAACAAAGGTCAAAAAATTGGGACCTTGCCTTATATTGTAAGGGAAAATGACATGTGACTGCTCTACTATGCAAAAGAATATCTCATGAATGACATTATTGTGCTAGGTTCTCAGGTACTTCCATAAGGTTCAAGAGACTGAGAGTCAGAAAAGTTTGTACTTTGTACCCTTCCTTAGTTGCTTTACATGTTTCATTCAGAGTAAAATGACTTATCAATTTTTCTTCGAATAAAAGCTTAGATGTGAAAGATGACTGTCTCTAAATTGAAAATTACTGTTCTTGCATTTTGGCTAAAAAAAAAAATTAAAAAATCCTGTTTCAGCAATTATTCATAGAAATTCTGGGTAGGTACTTAGTTTTTACATTCTATTCCTCCTTATTTGTATTTCTAATTGTGCTTTCCATTTTCTATCATGAGAAAATTTTGTATGTCTTCTTTTGGTGTCTTGATAAACTACGGGAGATAAATATTGCACAAAATCCTCAATTTACATAGAAGAATGAAAGAAATAATCCCAATAGGATTTCTATGGAGTTTTTTATTTTACTGTAATAAATTAAAAAAAAAAAATAATACTTTCTATTAAAAAACCATCTTTCTTCCAAAGATATCTATTTTGCAGAAAGTGCGGGTATTTTAATACACTAATTTTTGCTGGGATATGTTTATAGTAGTAACAGGACACACACACACATGACACACAAAACTAAGCATTCTATCATCCTATAAAAATTTTATGATTTTGTAAAAAAATTGTTTGCTATTGTGCTATATAAGGAGAAATACTTATATGCATAAAATATCCAGATTTACATTAGCTATGTCATTACTCAGCACAACAGTTTATGACAAGTTTCACATTGTGAGTGCAAGCACGGAGAGAGGAAAAGGGGGCTGGGTTATGCTTTTAGGGTTTGGCCAACTGATAATATGACCAAGTGATAGGTATTTTCTTGATTATGTCATAGCTTACCTGTGGATAAAATGGAGACATGATAAGTAAAAAGATCAGGCATTCAAAGAAATGACTAGAAATCTGAAATACTTTATTCATAGCTTGGGCTCAGCAGATGCATACAGGGAGTCTCCATCGAAAGATTTTCTGGCCAGAAAGCAGTCTGAAGAGATCAACAGCTACATATCACCACACTCAAAATAAAAATTTCTTCCTGATACCTGAGATAAATCTGTGCTCTTTTGGTTTGAAACCATTCCCTCTTGTCCCATCACTGCATGCTCTTGTGAAAAGTCCCTGTCTAATTTTCTTATAAGGCCCCATTTAGATACTGGAAGCCTCTAAGGTCTCCCCAGAGCCTTCTCTTCTTCAGGCCAAACAACTCCATCTTCCTCAACCTGTTCTTCAGTTATTACATTTCTTCCTTTCCTCCAATTTCAATGACATCTTGAAGATAGTTTAACCTCATCAGAAAAGTTAACAACTGTATTTATGAATAACACCTCCTCCAGTAACGCAGGCTGAATACTTGACACATGCAGGTAAGAGCACAGTTCTAACTTCAGAGGAAAAAAAGAACACTGAGGATCAGAACTAAAGATCTGTATTAAAACCAAGCTATTAAAGGGCAGCAACAAAACTTCTGATATGAGTGAAAATATTTTATGGAAAAATTAGTAAATTGAATTCTAAATTTTTCACTTAATTGTTGAGAAACCCTTTTCAATCAGCTTTTGGGAGAGTTATTCTAACCCATACAGACCCATTTATATAAACACAAATATCAACACACATATGTATTTCTTTTTTCAAAACCTGACAGACTTTCGCTGCATTTCATCCATATAACGAATAAGAAATTAGTTCCATAGTAAACCTGTAGGACCCTGGAGGATCTCTGAATTGTCACAGTTTAACTTGGATCTTTACCATCACAAAATTAACTCCTAGAGCTTTCAAAAATCAAAGATCTTTTAAATAACCCGAAATAATTTTAGGGGCCGTTGCATTTATCATACTAAATGGTCTATTAAAGAAGAAAGATCTTCAATTTCTTTTCTTTACAGCTGTTAAGGACAGTAATTTTGTTGGTGGTTTGGTTTGGTTTTTTTTCCATCACAGACAGATAAATTCTAGAAGGAGAGCTGCATATGAATTATTATTCATCCTTTTATATTTTAAATTTTTGTTTTCTATATTTTTTTTAAGCTCATCTTCATTATGTTGTTTCTCCTAGGTGAAAAATCTAAGGAACTTTTTTACCAAGCTGAGATGCTTAATAGGAGAGAATTCAAAGCAGTATGCTAATACAGCTTTCTGAATTTTTTTGTCCCCAGTTAAAAGACAGTGTGTCCTCTAGCATTTCACAGGAACTAGACAAACACTGGCACAGTTGCACAGCAAGGAAATAAAACATCGAAAGAGTTGTAGGCCACTGATTTTTATAGGATTCAAAAGGCAATTAAAATCCATAATTAAAATGCATGATGAGGGTCAGTCATATTATGGTCTTTCTCTCAGGTAATTATTTATCTCTCAGCTGTGGCCAATTTTGACTACATCATCTTTACTCTCATTTATGACACATACTTCCCAATCAAACCAATTTTATGGTCTGAAATAAGCAGGTCCTTCCCTATATTTACTTTGAAGAAAACTCCTATAGGAAAACAGTGCACTACATTTAGATGCTGTTGATTTTGAATCAGAGCTGATCATTTCAAACCGAACATCACCCGGCCCCAGAAAAAAAACCCAAAAACAAAACCAAAAACCAACCAACAAAATGCCCACTCAAATATTTATTTTTTTTTTCCTAACTGCACTGTGCGTAAGTCAGTCTGGCAGTTCAGCTGGGATTTATTCTTTCTGTCAAATATATCACTATAATTACCTGAGCATCACACAACCAATAAATGACTGCAGCTTTGCCATACTTGTGCAAAAGACAGCAGTGCTAAGGAAACATCTCATTGTGCTCTGATTTAGTTGACAATGTGGTATTCAGTCAAAATTTCAACTCGGTAATCTTGGACATCTTTTTCAACCTTAATGATTCTGTGATTCTATGATTTTTTCCATTGTGTGATGCAGAGCTCAATTCAATCTTTCAGGAAAGGTCAAAGTTATCTACTGTTGGAAACTTTCCTCCCAGCTCCAAGCCAAGTGGTTGAAGTGGCAGCTGCTGCCCCATTAACGGAAACTGGTTTATGTGCAGAGAATAAATGTACCCAGGAGAGACTGCCTATACCCACTGAGCCTTACTCTGAGATGTACCAAGCATTTTCCCTAACACAATCTGCTGTATCTCCACCTTGTGGTGGGTTGAGCTTGGCTGGATGCCGGGTGCCCACAAAGTTCTGTCATTCCCACTTTCTCAGGTGGACAAGGGAGAGAAATAAGATGGAAAACAACTGTTGAGATAAGGCAGTTTACTAGAGAAAGAACAAAAGGCTAAGTGTACACAAGGAAAACAAAAAGAAACAAAATTACTCTCTACTTCCCATCACCAAGTGACGTCCATCTACTTTCCAGGAAGCCGGGCTTCAGGATGCGTAGCTGTTGCTCCAGAAGGCAAACACTGTAAATAACAAATACCCACACCTCGCCGCCCTGCCCCCCTGAGCC
>JAWWEW010000078.1:69204734-69217101 GCA_035583185.1 Anabacerthia variegaticeps | reverse complement strand
CCCCCCCCCCCCCCCCCCCCCACTTACTCCTCCTTTTCTTAGGTCTTTTATCTGATCTACATCATATGGTATGGAATATTTCTTTTGCCAGTTTGAGTCAGCTGTCCTGGTTGCATCCCCTCTCAAGATTTTGCCCACCCCCAGCCTACTGATGAAGGGTTTGCTGTTGGAAAGAAGCACCGATGCTGTGCCAGCATTGCTGAGCAGTAGCCAAAACACTGGCGTGCTGTCAAGACTTTTCTAGCTACCAATGCAAAGCACAGAACTGTGAGGGCTGCTATGGGGAAATTAACTCAGTCTCAGCCAGAACTAATACACACCTGATCACAAAAGGTTCAGTTTACAATATCTGATGTTTCTATTATAATTTAAATTGTCACATTAAGAAAAAGAAACAATCTCTTGTCTATTTTGGAAAGAGGGGTTGGACGAGATGACCACTAGAGGTCCTTTCCAATAGAAATTTTTCTGTATATCTGTGAGCTGGGAAAAACAGCCTTGCATGTAACAGAGAGAATAAAAACAAGTGTCCAATACATGCAACACACATTAGATAGTAAATAGGAGTCTAAGGTGGAACTGCGTACCCATAAATAAAGAGTAAGGTCTACAACTTACTAGTAAACTTATATAAATAAGTTTACATGAAATCTAGACCAAGGAAGAAGGAAATTTCAACATTTTACTTCCCCAGCGAAGAACTTTAGAAAAGAGAAAAAAAAATGCAGCTTTCAATTTTCCAGTTGTCAACATGTCAACACCTGAGAAGGTCGCAAATTCTACACAGCAAGTGCCAGCACAATATATACCTACTATATCTCAGATGGCATCCAGTATTTTCAAAAAGTAAAAATAAAAAATAAGAAGTCATCATGACCAGATAATTGCTTTGGAGGAAATGAGTAGATGTGTACAATTTTCCAGATTGCTTCTATTCCTCCTCTATTTTGTAACATCCTTTTATGATATTTCAAAAAACATCATAAATCCATATATCTGATTATACTGTTATACCACATTTGAGCCATTATTGCAGAACAGGCTATTGCATAAAAGAACATTGCAAAATATTCTTTTTATGTGCAGATTATGTCACTTTCTGATATGACATGCCAAGCCTTTTGGCTTCTTTTCTCCAATCAGTACAGACCAACATTAATCTCTCTCTCCACCAGGCTGGTTTTCAACTGAGCTAGCCATCTTTTCGTCTTTCACATTATTATCTTTTGCAGCTTGATTTTTTTTTTTTCAGAGCTTTGAAATTCACCATTGATTGTAATTAGTCTTAGATGAGTTTTTTTTTTTTTTTTTTTTTTTTTTTTTAAAAAAAAAGCTTTCTGATCTTGAGTATTTTCTTGAATAATTTTTTCAACTTTAGTAGAGGAAAGTCAAGTACTTTTACCTACCCCCTTCCTAAAAAAGGAAAAAAGGCTCTTGTGCCTCCCTGACTCTCTGTGTATAATGTTTAATTTGAATTCTGTTGTAATAGTATGAAAACAATTCAAAAATGAGGCAGAAATGACCTTACCAGCACTCCAAGTTGTTATTCATTCAGGCCTTCTAATATTGGCTTATTAAAGATTAGTAGGCACATTGTGTGTAAAGCAGTCACAGACCTTTTCCCATCATGTACAGGATAATGTTCTTGCTTACCCTACTTAGAAATTTAACTTGGAAATAAAAGAGATGACAAAAATGTCACTTTAACTAATACACTCCATGAGTATATCTTTAGTGTATAAATGGATAACTATTCAGAATTTCTTACACAATGAATAAAACTCAAAAGCTCCAGTATCTTCTGAGATACAGAGCTGGTAGAAAATAAATTTTCATTTTGATGTTGAGGGATTTAGAAATATATCCTATCACTGTTGACAGATTTCTTCAAATAAATAATAATAATAATTTAATTATCTATTTATATATAATTCTTTAATTTATCCTATCCTCTCTCTGAAAAAGGAAAAAAATAAACAAACAAAAAAACCCCACAAAAAACAACCTCCCCCCAAAAAAACCGAAAACCAATCACACACAAAAAAAAAAAAACCCACACAAAAAAACCAAAACAAAGCCAAATTAAAAAAAAAAAAAAGTATATATATATAATTCTTTTAACATTTCGGAATTGGGGTCTTCTTCTGAGACAATGATATTGATAATGATAAACTGTGTTTATGATTTGACTAATGGGAATGAAAGAGTGGGATCTTAAATTAAAAGAAATGCAATATGTAAAGAGTAGAAATACTGTACTTTTTCTAAAATACTGTACAAACTTGGGAAAGAGAAGAACAAGAAAAAGCATAAAAGTAAAAAAAAAAATTTCAACATTGTGCCATTGCTTAACTGATCAAAATGGCAGATATGGGGGGAAGGCTGGAGGTCGATGAAGGGGAGAGACAGAATGAACTTCTGGAGCAACTATTTGTTCACTTGGAGTCTCAAGAGTTTCTTCAGGTTTTTTTTTTCCCCACCAGTTCTAAAACCTTTCCATTTTGATTTGCTTGGCTCCTGTTTCAGAAAGGAGTAAGGACTGTAGCTACTACCAAAACTAATGAACACAACATACATAAAAAATTACTTCAACTTCAAAGGAGAAATATTTTGCAATGTTAAGATATTTACAAATATCCTAAAGTGTAAAAATTTGCCCCAGTTTTAGAATATGAAAGGTACCAGAACAATTCATGACAGTTGGACAATGAACTAAAACTTACAACTTTCTCATCTGTATTTTGTGTTTGCATTTTTAAATTTACTCCAATTGTAAATATTACAACCATGGAAGGCTTGCACCACAAAAATAATGGGGTCCACATTCACCAAAAGTTGCATCTGTAGAGAGATCTCCCTCACATACTATGCAAGGGCGAAATCCACGTCCACAAAATACCAATGAAAAGTAAATACCACCAGCAGAAGCATACTGTATGTGCTTGTGGATATGCCCCACCAACTAGAAAGTGTTAGTGGTGAAAGTGATCAGAGCGCATACATAATTTTAAGTATGTTGAAAGCCTAGTTGTTTCATTTGAAGACAGGCAGGTGTTTAATCATCTCTGCAAAAACAATGTGATAGCCTGGAGTTGAAAATCCAGAAGGATTCTTTGCCTTTGATAAAGCACAGGGTCATTCCAGGGCCACTTCAAATGGCCAAAATTATTTTTCTTGCTTCAAATTAATATTATTTCTGTGGGTTCAACAATGGTTTGCACAATTTCTGCTCTGTAAGACTGCAATAGTAGATATAGAAATATACTTCAACAGTTTTGTATTCTGACTACTAGTCACTCCATGAATTCATTATATACAAACAAGAACAGAAATATATCTGGTTGCTCCAGTCACTCTGAACTGCATGTCAGAAATTTATGTGATATAATGTATTTTTCTATTAGATATTACATCCCATAGGATGTTTAGGTTAATAGATGTGTTCCTTTTAAAATGGACTCAGTTTGTAAGCCAGAACTTTAAATAACACTGTCTTTTTCATGTCACCTTTTAACACTTGCATCATTTCCCACGGAGCTGTCTTTTCCATTCCTCTTATCACCTTAGCAAATGCAAATGAAGTAATTATCTAGTTAAATTCTGAACAGGCATTATTCGTTTGAGAAATCTTTACTTTGTAGTGCTAAGGAAGCATTTTTCCCCCCACCTTTGGCACTTTACAATAAACTCATTCTGATATAAATTGATTGCTCTGGGATTATCTTGGAGTCATTAAAATAATGCTGTATTGACTTTCACTAATGTCTTTAATTAGCAATTTAAAATTCCAACATTTTGAATTAAACATGCACAGGTATAGCTTATTTTATCTGTATATAATTTTGATATGACTGATTCAAATCTCACTTTGAATGTTACATAATTGTCTCAGAACTGGTTTTGCTGGAGTAGAGGTGTTGCAGCAAGGAAGGGAGCACCCCATAGATGTTGAAATAGGAAAACAAACTCAGCGTAGAGCAGTAAATGGTGAGTCATCCAAGAAGGACTTATCTACAAAAGCGTTGTAAATTACAAATCCAAACAATTCATTAAACTCTCTATGTTACCCCACATGTCTCAGGTTAATTTTTCGTCCAGTTTGTAAATATATACATAGCAACTGAAGGCAATATTCTTTTCATATGCAACCAGTTAGAAAATCTGATATTTTATGTGAAGATCTTGTGTAATTTGACAAGAAGATCTCCTCTGGCTACAGTTAGTAGTGAAATTGGTGTTGTGATTTCAGATTTTTAGATTGATCTAGGAAATATTTTTATGGTTAGAATATTTTTTTTTCTTTAAACTTAGCAGATAAGAGCAATCCTAGAATCTTTTATGAGGGCTTTCTCACAATCTTAAATTTAGAGAGATATTTAACCCTATCAGACAGATTTTCTCCTCCATATATACTTCTATACCGCTTTAATTAATTAATCTTTTGGTAAGAATGTAAAGTATGCCACAAATAGGTCACTTCATTCTGTGACTTCTTCACATTCTTGGCAACAGTGACATTTCATGGGTTCTTCTACTTCTTCCGAAAATAAAAATGTTCTAATTTCTTTCTGGACCTCAAAAGTGGTCTAGACATGATCCTGGGCAACTGGCTTTGGGTGACCCTTTTTGAGCCGGGGAGTTGAAACAGGTTATCTCCAGAAGGCCCTTCCAACTTCAGCATTTCTGTGAAGATTTGAAGGTGACTGGGTTGCTGGTAGATATAATTAATAGAGTTTTAGCTACTGTTATTTTGTTTGTTTGTTTGCTACAGGAATTTAACATGTGTTAAAAATGGAATAACTAACAAGATTATACCACCGTTTTATAGAGCTTTTCTCTGAGGAAGTGTTTTGACCATGTGACAACAAATAGTAGTCTCCTGCTTTCTTAGGACATGAGGGTGTCCTAAGGTCACCAGGGTTTTCACTGTGTGGTCTGATGGGTAAAGCCAAAAGAGCACGGAGGATGCAAGATGTTGTAGTCAGTGGCCTCTCTGAAGGGTTGTTGGAGTTGTGTCTATTGGTGTTAATGCAAATTCATTTAAAATGTTCTGACTCAAAAGCTGTGTTGGCAACTTTGAATCATTATTTTTAATATTATGATCATGGAAATCAACTAGTTTTTTAAAAAGTGCAACTACTGCCATGAGAAGAATGAAAAATCTAGGGATTTTTCATTGGAATATTGTTATTATTAAATGTCAAGAAAATTAGTGAGTAAGATCCATTGAATGAGAAAACACATCTCTACTTTCTCCCTCTTTTAGACTGTAATTAATGGCTTCAGTATTTGCTAATGGTCTCTTTACACATATATATACACACACACGTATATACATACAAAAAATGGCTCATAAGTAGACTTATTATAGTAGTTAAAGATCCAGTACCATGAATTATTTTATTAAGATGCAAATTTTCAAGTTAGTGTTTTATTGTGGAATTTTTTTGTTTTGGGTTTTTTTTTTTTTCCCCCTCACACCAATGGTATATCAAATAGGTTAGTTTAGTGTTCTGAACTAATCAACTAGTGAACTCTAACCTGTGTTGGAAATAATTTGTAAGTGCTACTGCACTTTGAATTAAAGTAGGGATAAAGATGTATATCTGTTAATCATAGGAATTTATATAATCTGTCTGTATGCATTTGTGTAGTTCAAGAGCTTGACAGATGTTGACTTTGAAGATGAAATGCACCTAAAATGTGGGAGAGCAAGTACATTATACTTACAGTTTCAATGACTAATGCTTCTCAACTGACTCATTAATGGGTTTTCATGACCTTCTTATAGACTGTGATCTGTACATGGAGAGACAACAGGTTAATGAAAAACAGTTTAGTAACCATGTTAGCAAATGTTCTCAATTTCTTTCAAAGAAAACTAGATGGAGTCTGTTCTTAAGATTGTTGATAATACTCTTTATTGTTTTTATTAACAAAATGGCAAGGAATACTAACTGTGGATCAATAATTCAGTAGATAGCTACTGTAGACTTATGCCATGACCATCAAACAGAATCAATGATGCCTTCAAGACTTCAGCTGAATTAATAAAATAGGGAATTGCCAGAACTGTGTATTGTTATTATTATTATTATTATTAAAACAAAAAACAGTTCTGAGCACCTAAATCCATTGGAGAACTGTATTTTACTGCTGTCAATCTTTGACAGTTATCATAGACATCCTTTTGTTGTAGGTAGCTAAGAATATTTAAATTTCTTAAAATTATTGCTGTAACTTGAAATTAAATAAGGGCTTTTGACTCCAAGTCCAGGATTCATAACATTTTTATTACATTTTCTAATACATCCTTTGTTTTCATAGAAGTGAAAGGATGAATCAACCTCAACCACGATATCTCAAATAGCCTTTCTAGCAGCCCAGAAGCCTGTTCCATTTTCCCTTGTCTGCTCACTCTAATTTCTAAGGGAATGGTTACTTATTTATTCTGAGATTCTCAGCACCGATTGCTAGCAGTGGGAATTGATCAATACCAATATTCATGATGACTTTGATAGTTTTATAGCTATGTTTTTAATGTAAAGGTAAGATCATTTTATTGAATGTAAAAACTAACCAACTATCAAATAGAAATTGGATTTTGGAAACTAGCACCACGTGAAAAGATTGTTTTATGAATAATCTGTTGTGCTCGTTTAAAGGTAAACTGGCAGGAGAAATGAACCCAACTCAAAAAGAGATTACAAGTCAGAGTTACAATTTAATGAAAGGATTACAATAAATACAATTATACATAGGAAAAAATGGTTGCAACCCACAAAAACAGATGGTTTTGCTCCAGGTTTGCACCCTGAGGCACAAACAGAATGGAGTTCGTTAGCCCCTGTGCTGAGCTGTGCTGACCACCATGTGGTCCCCCAAGTACAAAGTAAAAGGAAAATAGGTTTGGTGAAAATGATGGTTGCAGTCTGATCAAGAGTGGCAGTCACAGTCCTGTTGAGGTTCTGGTCTCCCTCCAGATCTGAAAAGTGGTACCAGAAGTCCCCAGAGCCCAAGATTTTATACACTCAGGTTCAGGTGGAAATGCCCAGTACCTCCTGCAGGCTGAGGAGTTCCACAATGGGTGACTTACTCTGTGAGTCATGGGATGCTCCTTGATGGCCCATTAGCAGACATGACCCCTCCAGCTGGGTGTGAAGGTCCCATTGCCTCCCCGGAGGGGAGTTATCATGGCTGAGTCATTGGTGTGAAGACAGGAACACGCTCCTATCCCACAGGGTTCTTTGACACCCAGCTTGTAGTCTGAGGTGTCAGGTGTGCCCTGGGCAGCTGCTGCAAATGATCTGTTATTAACAGTCCATGTAAAATGACATAGGGGGTGTAGAATACACAGTTTTAGTTACAGTGATAAGCTGGTCCCAGCTGCTGTAACTAGGACATCTGTATTCCATGCAGTCATCTTAAAAGTATAAATATATGGATATGTATTAATGGACTATATTTTCAAAGATAAATTTAGTTCCTAGTCAGATTTTGATGTCTACATCACACTGTACATTTTTTATTCCTTGCATATCTGACAATAAGAAACTCTGCAATCTCCTTCAGAGACGACAGACAGAACTGTCCACTCTCTGAGCTCAGAAAAAAAACATGGCATTGCTCAGTCATTTGCTCATTGGAATGGAACAGAAGAAATTAGAAACACTACAACATCAGCCCAAAAGTCTTAATTAAAAAGGAAAAAAACCCAAAACAAACTCCCAAAACACCCACAACATCCTAAACATCCAGAACTCAATATTTCACGTGTAATCCTTAAAGGTTTGGTTAGCTGCAAAAGAAGGAAGTTTATTTCTCTGATCCACCAGAGAGGGATTCTTTCCTCCTCCCTACAAAATCTTCAATTTCAGGTAGTCATTTCCATTTCCTGAAAGCACTGTCTCTTGTTTATAAAACACAGCTCTGTGAGACTGCAGTTTGCTGACGTGTTGGAATCCGTCTGCAAAATAAGTTTCCAAAGGTGATTTTTGCAAGAACGGTATCTAATCATAATGAGTCACCATCTAGTCTCAATGAATCACTGGATGTCACCAAGAATATGGAAGCAGTGAATATAAAAATATGTGGTCTCAGTGGCATCTCTGAATGATGATCTTACAGTTTATTATTGCTCTTTGAACTCTCATTTCTCCATAACTCCTACCAATTACTTTTCCCTTTTAACTAATTTTTTGAGTTTTAAAAAAATGTAAATATAGAAGCAATTTTAAATCTAGAATTAAACTATACTATTTTCTGATACTTACATGATTAAATTAATAAAGCATATTGATTCGAGCATTTCTTTGGTTTCCAATTACACAAAAGAAGCAGGAGCACTTATCATCTTGACTGCATTTCTATACTTTTTTCTTCCATGAATCTGGATTACTGGAAATAGTAGTTGAAAAATCTGTCATAAATCATCTCTGCACTCCTGACCAAGCTCTGTTTTCAGTTCCTCAGCATTTTATAGTCCTCGGTGCTTCTGAGGAATGCTCATGAGGTAAATGACCAAGTGCTACTGTGGCATTAAGACAGAAAAATATTTGGTTTAAGAAGACAGAAACAAACAAGGATGTTCTGGGCATGCGTGTGATTACCACAAGTCAGTTTCTATGTATTTTTACTTCTGTTAAGGTAATAATGATGCCGAAGATGAAAAATCTTTTGTGCATTTCACATTTATCTTTTTACCTTGAGTTATTTGCTTTCACTTCCTTGCTGAACTGAAGTGGTTTTATCATAAAAAGGAATCATTGTTTTCATAGACAAGTAGATTCTATGAGATCCATTACAGGGTTTTGTTGTTGATACCGGGTGTATAGAAAATAAGGATATAGCATGTTATATTAAAATATGATTTCTCTCTCTTTCTCCCTTATTTTTTTTATCAAGAAGAAAATTTAATAGTTTACCCATCCTTCCCCTCTGGAATGATTTGCTGGCAGTTCAGAATGAATTCTACACACAGCTTGTCAAAGGATCATTTTGGTTGGTTTTGGTTCATCCATATAAATTGAAGACTTCAAAGATTTTTCTCACTTTGACCTGCATTTCAAAATCCCTGCAGGAAACTGCATAAAAAAAAAAAAACAAAAAACCAGAGTGATCAGAGTGAATAATCTCAAACCATACAGAAAGGCTCAGAACTAATGCCTCATTCCTATTTGCTTATCTATACCTGCTAGCTTGTGGGCGCCTTACTCCAGAAGAAGCACTTTTCTGACAGTTTTAATGTAATTTGTAGGCCTTAAAATCCTTCAAACTAAAACTTAAGATCAAATTGATGTTGTGTGTGTGCTGCCTTGATCAGAATCTCTGCAGTAGAAATAGACCTCCTATGAGGCAGACTTGTACCTACAGGTGTGTGTGTGCCTGTGTTTGCCATGGCTGAGAAGAAGAAGCTGCTTAATGCAGAAAGGGACAGCTCTATAGACATCTGTGAGTCTGCTTTATATGAGACAATTCCAGTCTGGAAAACAGAGTACAGAAAGAGTTTTTCAAGCTGTCTATATGGAACTGGTAATATTTGAAATATGTGTTTTAAAAAGGTCCCTTGGAAACTCCTAATTTGACTAAAGATTTTTCAAGAACCATTTTCACCTAAATTCTTTTGTAAAATTACTGGAACAGCATCTGTGCAATAACACTGGGAATTATAAGGGTAAAAAGTGAAATGCTTCCATTAGCTTATAAAGATATTTTGTGTAACATAAAAAAATCCTAAATTTGGCTTTCATTCCCATTCAACATGAAAGTAAAATTTAAGACATCACATTTTTTATGGGATGGAATTTAATTTTTTCTAGTGTTTATTTATTATACTTCTACCTGGCTAAAATCTTATTTTTCTGAATATTAAATGAAAGGGATAATATGCAAAAGATTAGTTTTACTAAAATCTCCCCAAAAATTTGTGAAAAACATGCTACTGAAATTATTAATTATTAAGGTAAATATAAATGCCATTTAAGACACTGTTGGATTTTGTCCCTTAGCAGTACACATTGGTAGCCTATCTGGTACTGGTTCAGTCCTGATGCAGAAAATTAAGCAGAAAGTTTTCTTTTTTTACATCTTCTAAATAATAGAACTTCTGGTCTATATTTCAGGGCTTAATTTTAAGTCAAAGTCTTGTTCTAATTATTTCAGCAGGTGTATTTTTATGAGCAGTGAATGAAAAACTTACTCAGAGAAAAGTAATATTCTACAGAAAGTTTCACTTGAACATTTTCATAGCAGCTTATTCATTTCCATACAATACAAACTAGTTCCAGTATCAATGGGCTTCATTTGAAGCACTTCTTCTCTAAACTTATTGTGATTTCTCTACTACTTATTGTTACATGCATCACACTTTCATTAGTACAGAACTGGTAGTATAGAATTTGGGATCCATAATCTTCAGTGAAAAAATTGTGATTTTTAATGACAGAGCTTTAATGAAATAGCTTTGAAAAATATCATGTTCAGTCACCTGTCAACATTTTTATGAGTCTTTAACTTACTAATAAAAATCAGTGTAACTCACTAGGAGTATGTGTTACAAAGGGGGAAAACTGCCATTCTGAGCACTTGCTTTGAAATAAATTTTGTTTCTTTGAAAATATTAAGAAAAACCCTGCCACCATCCAAAGGACTCCTAAGCAATATTTCAACTATTCCATTTTAATTTTTAGGAAAGGGAATTTAATTTTTTTTTTCTACAAAAGTTATGGTTAGACCACCAGTTTGTCTGTCTAAACTGGTTTATTTAATCACCACAGTATGTAATAATATACACAAAAATAATTGGCAAATAACCATGGTCCTGGTTAAATGTATAGATCTTTATTTTCTCTTGCTCAGAAAGAGCAGTTCTGTTGGAGTCTAGGACAAGGAGCAGGAGGAAATGTTTTGCTTCATTTGTTGCTGTTCTTTTTCTATTTATTTTTGCTTCTTATCTGCTTTGATGGAAGAAAAGAACACTGGTAGGGCAGATACAAGTGGGTGAGTGGTTTGAAGGTCATTCCTGTGGTGTTGGAAAAGTGCATTGAAATCATACATTTGTGTTTTCAAAAAAGGGTCATACTGAATTTGTTTAATAAGCTCTAGAAATGCACTGGACAGCTCAATCTCTTCCTGCCCACTGAGATTTCTTTTTCCCAGCTGTCAAGTTCTTCTTCCTGAGTTGTATAGTATTTATTGTCCTAAAGGGCTACAACTGTCTTATTGGTTTGAAGACTTCTGAGTTATCTTTAATGTAGCCAGAGCTTGAACCATTAATTGAAATCTTTTTAGGGCACCACAAAAAATACATGGTTAGAAACAACAAAGTCACAATGACATTAGCTTTGAGGCAGCTAACTTTGACAAATCAAATTAAAATTATTTCTTCTGAAATTTTAACTTTCCCTCCTGTGTGTATGAAAATAAATGTCTTCTACTGTGAATAAATCCTATTTGTATGACTCAAGTTGCTCTCAAAATCAGTAGCATGACTGTATGTGCAGGTGTAAAAGTTGATAACTCCTGCCACCTTACTCTGTGGTTGCCTTGAAAGAACAAGTATATTCCTCGAAGAAACTGTGTGTTTTAAAGGTTATTTTAAAATATTATTATTTTAATCTAAATAGATTTGTTTTCCAAAAGAAGCAAGCAAAATCTTCATTTTCTTTTTTTTTTTTAAGACTGAAGAACTTTTTTTTTTTTAAACTACTTAATAATGACTATTAATATAAGTAAAAGTGGATTGTTTGGCTAAAGTTCACACAGTTGTGCCAGGGATGAATTTGTCAATATTTTGAATTTTGTAGTTCTATACAACTGGAAAGCTGTGCATCAGGTTCCATCAAGAATTGATCATAGTTGTCATAGTACAACTACATGAAAATCAATGGACTGTAAATAAAACTATTTATTATAACTGTTAAAAGTGAAGAAGATAAAAAATAATTTATAGAAACACAAAACCACAAAACCAAGTATGCTGTATGCTTTCTCTCTTTCTCTCTCTCTCTCTCTCTCTTTCATTCTTTTTCGCCTTCCTGTTTCCTTTATAAAAAGCCTGGAAATTACTCAAGATAGTGAGTAATCTCAAGAATCTTCAGAAAATTCAAGTTTTCTGCCAAGGGAGCAGATTTTTGTTCTGTCTTTATATAGCATTTCCTATAATCCTTAGGTCGTGATGAGGACTGCCAAATACCGGTAAGATACAACTGATGCCTAAAGGTGTGGTGTGTATTTTGTAGATTTTTAGAGTTTTAGAAGTATAGGTTTTCTTGCTCACATATTAAATGGTTTTAGAAGTTACTAAAGTGATTTTCTCACATATTCTCAGGCTTTCTGAAGGTCATGATGTTTTTCAGAGACACCTGCA
>JAWWEW010000078.1:69182898-69204634 GCA_035583185.1 Anabacerthia variegaticeps | reverse complement strand
CCCCAATGAGTGGACCACTGAGAGAATTGGAAACTATGATTGGTTATAGATATCTAATATGTTAGTTGTTAGGAAGAGTATAAAAACTGTAACCTTTGGGAGGGTGGGGTTCTTCGGGGATTTTTGGATGCAGAGATCCTTGTTGAAACAACGCAGGTTTTGTAGGCCCAGAGGAGGTTCCAAAGCCTCCGAACTCCCAATAAAGATATTATCTATCTTTCTCCATTACTGTTTTCTCTGAGTGCCTATCTTTTAGGAGTTTAGGCATCACAACCAAAAGAGTCATTCCATCTGAGCAGAAGTTACGAACCTTAATTCCTTAAATAGTCATTTCCTGTAGCCAGATTCGCTGTTGTGTATACTGGAGTGAACTTATATTGAAAATTTTCATGTGGTTTGGGCATTTATGATAGCTTTCTCGTATGCTGGTCTCTAAGGTTTAAAAACACTTGAGCTCATATTTCTTCCCTTCACTGAAGGCCTTAATAAAGTCTTTCTCTGTATAGTTTCCTACTTTTATGATGCTTACCTGATCTTCACATTGCCTGCACAGAAAAACAAAACATTTTTAAGTAAGAAAGAACAATATGCATCTAGATCCCACTTCACTGTAATGTAACCAAGCCTGGACATTAAAAAGTTAACAAGAAGTAAACAACCTTGAAGAAAAGCAAGCCTACCCTTTTGCTATCAAGATTTCCTATCATGAGCTTCCCTGGATCCTATACTGTCAAAAAGTGGATCCTGAAAGGCATGGTCCTAGAGGGAATATAGTGTGACAGACATATTGGTTTCTTCCCCTGGCTGGCCTTTGTTCACCCCTGACAATTCCGTTTGACTTTAGTACCAGTTGTTCCCTTCAGGGACTATACAAACCTCCCTCTATGCTCACAATCTATTCACATTAATGTTCAGTTTTCCTATCACAGTGAGGCAGTGTTGATTACTGAAATTTTTTATGCCTCCTATTTTCTCCCTGTTTCACAGGTTATGAACTCAGGCTTAAGGAGACTTAAAACTAACAGAGTTATTCCACTGGGAATTTGGTGTATGGATATTTTTGAGATTCTGGGTTTATGTGTCTAATTTAAGCCACTTCCTGGTAAACTATCCTGTCTATCATTAAGGAGGCTTTAAGCAAGTAACAGGGAAGATCGTGTTGTCAATTTACTTTGTCAGTTCAGTCTATTTAGAAAACAGAATGCCAAACTACATCTAACACTTGCTTTTCTCTCCTTTAATTCTCTCCTCTACCCCTCCGCTTTTATTCCCCTTAGTCTGGATGGTCATTCAGGCTGTGCTTCTTCCCTTCTTTTGTACTCTATGTCATCTATAGTCTGTAATTGTTTATCCTGACGTTACATACACCACAAGCTTTTACACACAGTGAAATGGTTGTTTCGGGTATAAAAGGAATTGTAAAAAGAAGTGTAAAAACTTGTGATGTATGACAGTAGAGCGAGTGAAATGCATATGGATTTTATGTCTCTAAGTGCTTATGAAAGGATAGAAGGACAGCATCTGACTCGTTTCTAAAAAGAATTGGAAGAATAGTTAAGAAATTATTATCTTAAGCGTGCAATTTTGACATTTCAGAGTAAACTCAGAATAAAATTCAAACCTCACTAATGTAACTGATGCATTTTTGAAATGGTATGAATGAGGATGAAGGCAAAAGTTGGCCTGTAGCACTGAAGGATTCGATATTTCCATGAAGATTCTTCATTGATATGAAAATTTTGATACAAAGCCTTGTACCAAAGACCACCAAAATACAGTAAAACCTTCCAATGAAAGCCAGTAACAACTAGTTTCAAGTCAAACTAGTTGTGCATAACCTCTGAGAAAGACAGAAGAAATCTAGAAGCCACAGGAGGGCAGGACTCCCAGCTGCCACAGGAGCCTGTTCCTCAGGATGGGGGCTAAGAGGGTCTCTCCAGGCCATGTCCCACTGGAGGCTGCACCCAGCTGCTGCAGGCTTTCTGCAAGTGACCTAACCCCTTCCCACAGCCTTGCTGCTGCCCTCTCCCCTCTGCTGCTGCCTTCCTTGCAGAGGTGGGAGCCAGCGAACCCCTGCTGCTGCTCTCCAGGAGGAAGGCCAGCAGCCACCATGGCAAGTACGCTGGTGGCCATTGGCACTTCTGAGCCCTTACAGGTCTCTTGTTCAGCAGCAGCACAGAGGGGACAGAGTGCCTCCTTGTCACAGGGACCTTGGCAGCTGCAGAGCAGGGGAAGCATACCCTCCCCATCCAAGTGTGGCAGTATGTGCACTCTGGCTCAGCAACAGGCTGCCTGAGTCCTACCTAGTCATGCTTGCAGAGAAATTGCATTTTATCATTTCTCCTGTATAAAACAAAGATTTCCTTTGCAAACTCATAGATGTCTCAGGTGATCCACTGAGAGTCTTTTCCTATCACCCTCATTAAATCCATTGTCACATCATCTATCAGGATCGGTAACAAAAATCAAGTGTTCATCCACACAGAATTGAGAAGTTGCTAGTTTTTACATACAGTGTCTGTGTTCCTTTTCTTGGCTGACATATTTTCCAATGCTTTTGAATGTATGCTGCTGGTACTTTTGGGGTTTCTCTGCAAAACTCTGCAAGCAAAAAAAATTCTTTTGTGTCTCAGTCCTCCCCTTTCTTGCCCCTTCTCCCCACCGTAACTAAATATGCTCATTTAGTCCTTCCTTTGAGTCTGGATGCTGGTATTACTGTGGGACTTCTGAACATACTGTAAGAGTTGGCAACGTACAACACAGCAACGTTTTAGACACATTAAGGATGACATGTTCAAGAAACTATTCAGTCAACAAAAAAACTCTCATAGGGAACTCAGATAGGTTTTCTTCCTATTTATATAAAGTGCATTGAGGAGTATAGATCTTTACTAGTTGTTCAGTCTTAGGTATTCATAAACCAGCAGGTGAATAGTGATTGAGACTTTTTATTAATACAAATACCAGTAAATCTGCTCACATTCATCCCATTCCTTGAATTGGCTTTATTTTGAATATTAATCCTAAGAATGCATATTGAATTGCAAAGAACCATGCTCTGTGCATACCTGCTCAAGGTACTCCTTTTGTTCTTCCCCTTAAAAGAAAGAAGGAACCAATCATTTGAAGTAACAGTATTTTTCCTACTTCGATCATTATTTTCTGGATGATGCCTAATTCATCTTAATTGAACTAAAGGATGTTTTGACATGTCGTGTGGGTCTAATTCTGATAGCATTTGTTCTGCATATATTAGTTTCCTTTCACCACCTAGTATGTGCAATATCCTTTCTCTCTACTGTTAGATTCTCTCTATATGTGTATTGACAAGTCATTCTGCATTTCTTACACTGATTTAGAAACTTCAAGGAAACATTTAATTTTTAGGAGCTTAAGATTTGTTCCATTTTATAATTTGTCACTGAGTAAATTGATTTAGACCAAAATATTATTATACAAATCTTAGAACATACAGCACGTAATAACATTTTATATCATATAAAGTCACATTTTCATAAGCATCCTTTGTTTCAATTTGATTTGTTTCCTGGAACACAGTCCATAATTCTAACTATACAATGTCCCTTTTGTGGGTATGTTTTCCATCAGCATCAAAATACTACTTGTAAAACTAAATAAAGTATGAAATACAAGAGAGATTGTATCTTCTCTGGATATTTCAGAGGCTGCTGGGTGCTGATGATTTGTCTCATTAGTTTGTGGCCTGGATTTATGAGAATAGTGTTAATATCCTACTCCATGTGTTAGCATAATTGAACATTCCAACCAGAATTTAGAATAGAGGGATATATGTAGTATAGTAGTCTGCCCAAATGGAGGGAACAGAGTGTCTTAGGTGTAGAAATTGAATGGGTCATCGTCATCAATAACACAAAAATTTTACTGTTAGGAAAATAAATTTGGTGATGGTCTCAGAACTTTTCAATATTTTATAATAATTTGAAAACTATTCATTAAAATTATTAATAAATAATTTTTTTTAAAATAAATTTGCACTTTAAGTACTGTGAATATATACTAATCTAATATGAACTATGTTTTGGCAATTTTTGCTTTCTGAAGTCAACTTCAGCTTCTTTCTTAGATAGGAGCTTAAATAATTAGGCTTGCAAATGCATCATTGATGATACCTAACAAAATCATTTTCCAAGCCATTTTTCTCATGTATTTTTAGTCAGTTGTTTTGCTCTGTGGAGATTAATCACAAATACTGACTAAAATCAGTATCACACTGGCTTCTTAGTCCTATGCAAATTCTTCAAAATGATTCAAAATTACAGGTCTAATGTCTTTCTATCATTCATTCATCTGGTTTCTTTAAAGGGAGCAAAAGTCCATTTTAGACTCTTGGTCATTAGTTCCTAATTTGATTTCTTAATCATATACAGATCCAGAGCAGAGCTGAAGAAAAAAAATTCATATGCTATGTGCTCAGTTCTTTATCTGAAATAGGTCTGAAAGAGCAAATAGGAAGCAACCAATTGAAGAATCAAGCCACATCCTTTCAGAATTACAACAGTACAGAGTCTGGGGTTTTGTTATTTTGGTTGCTTGGTGGTTTGTTCGTTGCTTTTTTTTTTTTTTTTTTTAACGAGAGCTGCAGGAAAATTTCTCAGATTTATTTTTTAAATAGGAAATAAAAGTCTTCACTATTTGTTTTGTTGAGAACCTCAGTAGGAGGAAAAGCTTTTGTTTCCTCTGTGAGTTTCCAGTTAAGATTAAACTCCACAGAGAACACACATTACTCTTTCAACTTCCCATAGGTGAGGAAAGAGATTCTACAGGGACTCTAAAACCACCTCTAGTTTCTGTTGTGGCCAAACATTCTGAGTAACACTACAAGCATAGTTTGTGCCTCGGACTGTTTTCTTGCTTATTGTAAGTTTTTCATGGAAGTTTTTTGCATATTTATATCTTGTAAGAACCTACAACAGAGAGTTGAATCTTAGAAATCTCATAAAAATTCAGTTTCACAGAATGTAATCATTAACCTGTACAAGAAGGTGCAAAATGCTTTGATTTTGAATTTATATTCCTCTCAATTAAGTTGACGATAGTGTAAACTTGAAAATAATGATTGTTGACATGTAAAGCAAGAGCACAACACATCTCTATTGTTCCTACATAGCTCTTTGATCAGTGAACTACCTTACTGGGTTTTTTATGACTTATATTTTTATAAATTTCAATTAAATTAAAAGGTCACACATAAATTTTCTGCAAATTAAAATTCCATAGGTTAATGAACAAATTTATGTACTCTTTGATAAAAACAGTTTTCCAGACAGTAGAGTTTCTGATTATGACACTCAGTTTGCTCAGGGAAATGAGATATTACGAAAAATTACATTATTTTATGGCTATTTTCTTCCATTTTCTTCTATTTACTCTAGTGATGTGTAATATCAACCACGAGCCATAGCATAAGTGCAATTCACTTTTATAAACTCACATTTACTTCTTTGCATTTTTGTTTTTTTTTAATTTTCCTTTCTGCTGTTCATAAAATATTTTGTTAGAGTTCATCACTATGCCAGCCTTAATTTCATTGAGGTCATAAAGCAAAATTACCTTTTGTGTAACCAAGCACGGAAAAGAGAGATATGCCTGGGCATTCCTTTTTCTCACTTTCAGCAAGCTACTCTCTGAATTATATAAATGATAGGTATTTTCTTTGAATCAATTTTTAATCATAAATTAATGTTTTCTTCTTTTCCCCGTAATTGTAAAATTTTATTCTTGCTGGTTTTCATTGCAATCAGAAAAGGCAACAATAGGACTTGTCTGATATATAGCTAATTTTCTAAGATCTTCAAACAACTTACAAAGGACATAGAAGTATTTCCATGTTTTCATAAAGAAACCCAGCACGGAAAAATGGCTACACAGGTTCCCCGCAGAGTTAATATTTCTTGGTAGGTCTCTTCAGGCTCTGTTGGGTGCTTTGCCTATTTCTAAAAGGAAACCAGAAAGTTGTGAATGTGATATACCTGAGTGCTTGGAGTTTTGAAAGTTTGAAGCCCTAAAGTGGTTGCTATTTTTAAGTCATCCTTATTTGAGCTGTGTAAAGAAAGCAATAAAGATGTTGCTAGGCAGAAATAAAAACGTACTTGGAAAAAGTTATTAAATTTAATATTTTATTTCAAATGTAAATAAATATCTAATTTCAATAATGTTTCACTTTAGGGAGTATTATTATGCCAAATTATTAATCAGTATACAAAATTTCTTTTTAACAGGTAATAAATGCTTTCATAATTTCTTTTGGTAATTGCTGAATTAGAAATAAAAGATGTGTTATTACAACCAGACAAAATGTATCAACTTTTTGTTTACTTTAAGACATTTCAGTATTTCAAAGAGATCAGTCTCAAGTGCACTTAAGTCACAGTTCACTTCCACAGTTAGCTGGTACTGTTAAAGGAATGTTTATGTGACAACTGACCTCCTGATGCTGCTGCTTCTTGTCTTGAAAAAAGAAAGCTGAGCTTTGAATATAAATAATGTGTGAAACCCTGATCAAATGTCCAGTAGTTTCAGGCATTTCTCGTTCTATGAACAAGCCCAGAAAACGTTAAATGATCATGGAGATGCTGAAAAAAAAAAAAAAAAAAAAAAAATAAAGTTTTGCACACTGATTACATTGTGAATGCAAATATTTTAATCTTCATCTTTAAAGAACTCCTTTTAAATATTTTATAAGACTGATTCCCAAAGCTTTGAATCTTCTCTTAAATATTCTAAGGGATTATTTTCCTGACATTATTTTCCCTCATGCTTTAAGATATATGATAGTGATGATTTTGTTGTTGGCTAACTTTCCTTTTAAGCAGTGTACAAAATCAGAGCTGAACAGAAATTATTCAGTGTAGAGTTTTAGAAGGCCTGTGACAGTCTGATTAGCACCCACGGGGCTGCAGTGAGGTTTATGTTCTCCAAATTTGCTTTAGCAGTGGTACAAACAAGAAAAGAGCAAAACACTGTTTGAGTTTTCCCTCGCCAAGACAATGGAAACATGACAAATTTTCAAAGGAAACATACCAAGTCAACCTCAGAGAGAGTATCTGTGTGTACACTACGTATACTCTGCACCTATTAATGGACACAGAGAGAACAGTTTTCTTTGTTGATTTTGTGTATCTCTGCACCTTTTCTACCAACTCTTATTCTTTGTTCTTCCTTTCTTTCTACTAAGAGCCAAACCCTTAACTGAAATTAGATGCACTTGTTTAGCTTACTAAAAGCTGCACTTAAGCTGGTTTGAGCAGTGACCTTATTAGCAGTCAGCAGGCTTGGTCAGTAGAGCACTAAGAGTTTTCAGTGCCATTTCAAAAGGACAAAGAAGGTGGTGGACAAGTTCTTTCTTTGATGCATGCAGCTGAGAAAAAGTCCTAAAATGTATCCTAAAGAAATAAAAGATACACATGTATGCCTATACGGAGAAGCATATGTAGAGAAAGAGAACAATAGACTGGGACCTGACTACAACTAAAGTGGGTTCCTGAACTTGAACAGTGATTTTACGGATTGATTGAGCCAAATCTAACCACAGCACATTTTGAAAACTGCCTTCTAGAAAAGTTATCTTTTCTAGAAAGTGCTTAGTTTTTTTCAGTGATAAGCATTTCCCTAGCCCACAGAGAACTGCTAGAAATTTTCCTTTTGGATTACATAAAAAAAAATTAAATAGTTTGCAATTGGTAACTTCATCTCATGTAATACATGATCCACCCTGTTTCCAGGTTCAGCTATCTCAATTTAACATAGGTAGTAAGCACTACCACTAGTTTTTCTTGGGCTTTGTAGAAGTGAAAAACAAGGATAATACAAAGACAGATACAGGTTATTTTGAAAATATTAGGACATTCATAATCTATAAACTAGCCAAATTTTATTGGCTCCAGTTGTATTGATTTTGAACATAAAAATGGATGTGGTTGTTTTGTAAAACCTAGAGTATAATTTGACACACTTATTTCCTTTAGTGCCCAAGCTCAGTGTGAATACAATTTCAGGAAGCTTCTGTATATTCATCTACAGGGTTTCCAGTATCTGTGTGGTCCTCCACGGTGTTTCCAGTAACACATTTGCAAAATATTTGGATTAAAATTAATTGGGTTTTTCCATTCTGTTGTATGTCTTCCTTGACCTATTGCTCCGTCACAAAAAGACATTCTCAATGCTGATGACATTCCCAAGTTCAATCACATTTCCTCAACTGAAAAATAATGTACAATGCATTTAGTGTCTGCCAAATCTTTGATCTGGGATTTAAAGAAAAAACTGATTTACTACTCTAGAGTCCTACTTTTTATGCAACCACATTTCAAACACCTGCTAACAAATGGATTACATAATTATTTTGTATTTGTTTCTCATCCTTTACACTTTTTTTTTTCCTTTTCATTTAATCCACAGGAAGCTTTTTCAAAAATGACTGTGTTAGTTATTTTCATTGCAAATATTAGGGTGAGTGATCTTACCTCTGAGTGTTTGCAAACCTTCTATTATTAGTGAACTTAAAAAAACAGCCACTAGCAAAATGTTGTGAAGGAGCAAATACAATCCAACAGAAAACAACTGAATTAACTTTCTGATTCATACTCTGTATTTTTTATATTCTTTGTGTCTAAAAAAAAAACATTATTTATCCAGATCTGCTAAATGATCAGACCTATTTCTTTAGATTGATTTGTTCAGGAATGAATTTTGTGAATGTCCTAGGTTGTGCAAAAAGCCTTTCTTCTTATTTATTCAAATTTACTTTTTATGCAGGACTGCACCACAGATTCCAAGCAACTTTAAACCTAGATAGCCCACAGGCTATTTGGTTTACTTTTGATGGTTTGTGTTTGCTGGTTGTTTTTGGCTTTTTCCATTAAACTTTTTTGAGGTGTAGCTGAAATCATTCTTGCTTGCTAAAAAGGACAAAACAGTGACATCTCTTCAGAAGTCTTAAGCTGTCTTGTCCCACATTCAATAAAGCAGCCTTTTCTGCTCAGTCAGTTACTAGCTACTTAGGAACAGACATGGAAGAGTAGTCATTTTTAGCTTCCAGTGAAAGCATTTTTAGCTTCTTCGTGTTTCTTCACATTCTAGAAGTGACATGCAAGTTCCATGCTCATTACTTCAAGTTCTGCTACAAACTTCTGTTTATGTGGAAACTTCAGTCTCAAAAAGTCCAACTTTGCAAGAGAAAAGAACTGACACTTTTAAATATCTGTGCCCTGACAAAATTGTGTACTAAGGAAGATGAATGAAAAAGCAACAGTCTGCATTCGACTAGTAAATGCAAAGGTTCAGTCAGCTTTAGTATTCACATGCTTCATAATTAATCATAGAAAAAATAAAATATGAAGAATATTAAAATTTCAAGACACAAATCAAATACATTTTTTTTCCCTCCCTGGAAGATTACATGATGATTTATGACTTGGTCCGATGTGGAGAAGAAGTTATAGTCACCTTGCTTGTTGGCCAAGGTCTTTACTCCTTCCTGTATTAATATTAGAGGACAGCAGGCACATATTGGCTGTTAGTCACAAAGGCAACTCATGACAGTGCCTGCTGGCATGCCAGTGCCTGTCACCTGTCAGTTTTGATTAGAGCCAATCACCACAAGCATATGTATCTTCTGGTAGGCAGTGCATCCCATACAGAAGGCACTGGTTGTTGGTGCCCTTCACCCCTCTCCCAAAACAGCCTGACAGGATATGTGCTTCTTGTTTGATCTATCCTGCCAGTGTGATGGCTGTACTTTTGGGTTCAGAGTGGGGAATAGAGCCCTCACCCCAGCTACCACTTCACATGTGAGACTCTTCCATCATTCGCTGCCTAAGGTCAGGCCCCACGTATGGTGTAGTGTCCATTCTCCATGCAGTCAGGTTACTTTCAGTCACTGTCTGGGGACAATGGGAATGGGAGAAATCAATTCTTTCAAATACCCTCTGCCAAGGCTTCAAGGGTTGTTTTTGGATTTGCTTAATAGCTGAGTATTTTATCTGGTTCTGTGAGTTCTTCCCATCTATTGTTTTGATTTAAAAATAACATCAAGATAGCCTTCTCAATTTTATGCTTCAAAAGCATGGAATGGAAGTACTCACAGTTTGTCTTTTGGTACTTGGGAAATAACAACTAAACACCTCATCTAAACTGTAAATTGCCAGAGTTTCTTCATGGATGACCCTCCATGGTGAATGTAGGAGTGAGATCAGGATTTCTCCTAAAAGGTTTTTACTGCTGGTGAAGGATTCAGATCAAAGCCAGGATATTTTTTTTGTTTTGAATACTCCTACATTTAAGATCAATCTCAATTAAAACATGAGTTTGACAACACTAACATAGCAGAACTGTTTTTAAAATCTTCAAAATGTGCACCAGGAATGTCCTTTTCATTTTAGTATTTTAAGACCATTGTACACAGCTTTTTCTCCTGTTATCCTGTGCAATACAGTATACAACTTGTAATAACTTTCAGGTTACCAGTCCCAATAAATTTAGACCAGAGTAGCCTTCTATACTTTTATTCCATTTAAAGTGACAGTCCCTGCAGATATTCAGTTATATCCTAGTGACAAAAAAAGTAGGTATATATTCTCTGTTTCTGAAGTAATTAAAAAATGACTGCCAATCTGACAACGAGTGCTTAGCATTCTTGAAAGGCTCTGAAGGTCAGTCCTTCAAATGCTCCTTGAAGAAGGCAAGGACTCACAGACAGGACAATGCAGGAGTCCCTTCTGATTCTCTCTGTCACCTATAGCTGTTGCATGTAGCAGATGCAAACAAGAAACAGCAAGAGTTCTTGAGACTGGAAAAGCAAATACAGTTCAAGAGTTGTTTTTTGGAGGTTTTTTTTTTTGGTCACATATGTCTTTCAACTACCATCCTCTCGTCAGGAGCAACATACATATTAAAGGAAAGCTATTTCATCTCTCCAAGAAAAAATTCTCTAAGCAAAGGTCAAAATGAGTCATTTTAATAGTTTCTAAATCTTCTTTTCACATGTTCTGAAAACCAGTAAATTTATCACTCCCCCCAAAAGAGATAAACCCTTTCCACAAGTCATTTCAATTAACTAACATTTCCTATGAAAAATAACAGAATTCTGTCTTTGACATGAATGTTAATTGACAAGCCAGCTGTCTGATTTCTCATTTTCCTTTCCCTCCAAACTTTAGGTTTCTGGTTTACACATATGTCTGAATTTTTGAAATCCTGTCCTTTTTATTTAAGAGTATGAAATTTGGATGTTATTGATATAGAATGTTTCCTTGGTGTTTCATTAATGTGTAAGAAAATTTCCATCTTAGACTAATTTTCATGTACCCCTTTTGCTATAGATTTTTTTTAAAAGCCCATACCAAAACATAATATTCTTTAATCTCATTATAAAGAAAAAAAAACCAAAACAACAAACCAAACTCTGCCCCTTCTGATTCATAAGGCAACCATGTCTGTCTGGGCTCAGCAATTAAAAAGCCATTCAAAACACTCATTTTTTAACAAATACTTCAAATATCAGAATTTTGGAGCTGAAGTAATGATGTTCAAATAGACATGATTACTGAATAAATGATGCAAGAATCTAGTGTGTAATGGTTAATATAAAACATTATGGGAAGTTAATTTTACTTAAAGTCTCAGAATTAGAAGTGGCTTCAGATCAGCCCATGTCCAAACTGAAATGAACTATACTTGTTTGTCTAACTTGTTCTTAAAACATCCGATGATTCTTTATGAGAATGTGTCTGAGAAAATGTCAAAAACCTCATTAAAGTCAAAATACATGACATTGTTCCTGTCTAAAAAACCTGTCATGTTATGGTGTTACAAAATGAAGTAGATCATTCTGATCTGATTTATTTTAGATATCCATATTGATTTTTACTAGTTTCTTTGTTATCTAACAGCTATTTACAGAAAGAGATCATGCTTCTATTTTTCTAGGAATGGCAATTTGGTTCTTTGGACTCTTTGTCTCTTTGCAACTCCCTAATTTTTTTCTCTCTCTAATGAGTATCCTACTAATGAGTTTCCTACTCTAAATGAGTATTTAGTAAATTACTCATCCTCCATAGAGTCTCATAAATAGGCAGCAACAGTAACCTGTTTTTCACTTTGTGCTCACATGTTCATGGTAGATTTTTTTCTGTATGTGATTAGTAACTTCAACTAATTTTCCACTTCCTGTATGAAGAGCTCATATTCTTGTGATCAATAAGGAAAAAGTGACTGAATCAGATTTCAAAGACTGTTGCTTTGTGAATATCATGTAGGGGAAGCTTTATAAATATTGAGTGTTCTGTACTTGATCATAGAACCACGTTGTTCTTATCATTCCTGTCTGAAGTGCTGCTTAATATGTACAAGTATATGAAAAATGAGAGATAGAATGGTTGATGTTTTTTTTTTCCCGATCTGGTTTAAATAAGGTAAATTATCAGCAGATACCTCTGCTTTGTTAGTGGAACTTCAGATTGAGGATTTGTTCTACTTCATCTTCTCTTTCATTTAAATCTTGATATAATATCTGAAGAAAGTGATGGTCTACAAGCTGAACAAAATATAAAGCTGTATTCTTCAACTACTGAAGGTAAATGAAGTGTTTGTTCAGCCTAATCATCTTCATTGGAAACAAGGACAGAAGGAAAACAAGTCAATGAGCATAGGAGCAAAAACTACTAACCTTGTAGCTATGGTTAGTAACCTGACATCCTGACTGAGAAATGCAGATCATCAGTAAGGTACATAAGGCATAAATACAGACTTATCATCAGTCAAAGTATGAAATCAAAAGGACTCTGGATACTTTGATACATGCTAATTAGAAAAAAAAATGGAGTGTAATCTTGTCATCAAGTGCTGTAATTCTGTCAGATCTCAGAAGTGAAGCATAATTGGGCCATGATAGCACTGGGTGATCTGCATGAAGGGAAAGAAATAAGGTCAGAAGGAGTGGTTTTACTAGTGACAGTCTTTAAATCTGAGGTTAATATTTCACTACTCTTTCACTTGGAAAAGTGAAAACAGTCTCATTTTAAAAGTCTATCCAGTCATAAAGAACAGGCTCTTTCCCAAATAAATAAATTTGTTTTCTAGAAGCATATATTAAAAGACTTATATATCTGTAAAGCCAAAATCATACATCACTTTGGGAATTTTGGGGTTCATAGGTTTGCTCTGCACTGCTGTAAAGCATGTGAGAGAGTTTTCTGGGTTATGCTCACAGTGGAAGGCATTTCATTCCCTTGGCGCTGCAGTAACAGCTCTCTTTCAGTTCATCATATACATATGGCATATACAATGAATCAAGGGATGGTCAAATGTCACAGTACCCTGCTTCTAGATTCTTCTGCTGATGTGAGGTAATGATTATACTGCGTATATACATATAATGTGTAGATGTACCTGTATAAGAATATGAATTCATTTGATATATGTATATAATACAATACTCTGTTCTCTGTATAGATGTTTTTATTAGAAAAAAATATGGATGAGGAAAAAAAGGAAAGAAACACTTGCACTACTTATGTGAAAATAACTATCTCTTTTGTTCCTTAGCTGATTCACTTCAGTGATTGTCCTGACCAGATGCTCAGGACTTTCAGCTTTATTCACTCCAATTTTCAAAGAATGTCTTGTGGAAATGGTGGATCATTTTTGCATTTCGTTTATTTCATTATGTTCTCCAGGGTTTTGGTTTCTGGTTTCGTTTTTTTGAGGGTTTTTTTCAAATTCAGTCTTTCTCCACCAAATCATCTTCATGAAAATGTGTCTTTTAAAGCAGGCCTGTCATCATTCCTACTTGACTGACTTAATAGCAACTCCTTGATTAAGTGAGGGATAGGAACCCACACTCCCTAGTGAATCACTGCCTATATCTCAAAGAGAATCTGTAGGTTTATTACAGAAAAAAAAAAAAATTCTTTATATTATTCTCAGTAAATAAGATTGATGAATTTAGACCTCTACTGTGAAACAAGACACAAACATGTTGATTTGATTTGACAGTTTTAAATGCTTTTGAACACTCAGACAACATTGTGATAAATATACACACAGAGATAGACAGAAAGATATAGGTTATACAGATGCAGATGATATATGGTGACATATAGGTGATACAGACTCAGAGATAGATAGATAGATAGATAGATAGATAGATAAGTAGATAGATAGGTAGATAGATAGATAGATAGATAGATAGATAGATAGATAGATAGATAGATAGATGCTTTTGAAATCTATCCAGGTAATAAAAATTAAGGCTTTTCAGCATTATATTTGCCTTCAAGAAAATTTTATAAGCAACTTAGATAAGTAACTAGCTATTTTCATAGTAAACTTACATGCTTGTGCTTACAGAGGTAAGATATTCTTAGCTGATTTCCTTGGGATGAAGCAAAAAACTAAGTAACTGATTTGTTGACCAGCATAATGTTCTTTCCAAGAAGATGGCTAATTTTATATGTGTTCCAGTACATTTGAAAAACTAATTACTACTTAAATAAAGTCCGCTCTAAAAAGGAAATTCATTAAGTATTTCAGAGGTTTTTTATTCTTTCTAAAGACACACATTGTTACTCATTGTTTTTTAATTTATTTCATGACTGATGACAAATTTCCCTAGAGATGAAAAAGGTGCTTGATGGTATTCATACAGTTTTAGATTCAAGTACAAAATGTACCAGGTGGATGTTGTTTCTTTAATGTATTTGGTTAACATTATTCAGTAACCTTCTTTACAGCACTGGATTTTTTGCTGATTGTCAGTCTATCTTCAAACTGTGAAAGATTTAACATTATATTCTCGAGGAACACAGTGTTGTGAAAGATGTTCTTCTATGATAAATGTAGAGTAGATGTGGAAGAATCTGAAGGTACTTGGTATTTCCTGAGCTGCATTTATTTTATTTTTAAAAAAATCTTCTCTGATTGACTTTAGCTTTATGAAAACAATTTATTCAACTTTATAAGTATAATGTTTCTCTCCATTCCTGATATGAGTATGATAACTAGAAAAGCAAAGCTCACAACTAAAGTTAAGTTTGTAATTTTTACGATAACCATTATAGAATAAGATTCTCTTTTCTGTTCTAACTTTTCAGTGCTAAAAAGAATAAAAAGCAGTAAAAGCTTATTTTTGTCATTAAAGTGAGTAGATATAATCCCAGAAGTAGTACACTGAATAAGAAGATATAATTTTTAAACAGTAAGTTTTATGATTATCACATTTCTCATTATTACTATCTTTAAGGATAAGAACAGAATAAAAGACTGAACACAGGAGAAAGCAATGAACACTGTAACATTTTTATGCAATTTAATATGTTCTAATCTCTACCCTTGGTCTCTAGAAATAAAAAGCATGATATCTTTAAAATCATACCCTTGTAATATGGATTTTAACTTTTAAATGACGGTTTTGGTTCACCAGACATTTTCTATTTTACCCTGAAAAGTAGGTTTTCAGTGCATTTACTATGGAAAAGGAAACTGATTTTTTATAGTCTTTTCAATTTAATTAAAGTAAACCTTCATTCCTTCCTTCAGACAATACGCTACAATTAGAAGACCAGCACTGCGACTGTGCTAAAAAGTCAAATCTAAGAAAGACCCCCCAAAAGACAGAAAAAATTTAAATAAATAAATTATGAGCAATGATTAGAATGTGGTAGTTACTACATTTTGTAAAGATTTTTAGTGCTGAAAGTAAGATTGAGATATGATTCAAATACTTGATATTCAGACTATGACCCCACAAACTCTTTATTCCAATACAATTTTATACTAACTTTCTAGTCATAGCTAAGTTCTTTTTTCAGCTTAATACTGCTTCAGAAATATGCCTGGAACAGCCACAGCATTACTAAGATATTTGACATTCACATCAGTTTTGCACACCATTGAGATCCGAAAATAGTATTCTTTTATATTCTTTTAATTTTCTCCTCTGTTTTGGGGCTCAGTCTGTAGTAGGTGATAATAAATCACCTCTAATACAAACTGACAGGATTGATTTCCTCATAAAAACACTGTACATCTGTCTTAACTTTCAGATACTGTTGGAAAAGAATGTGATTCTGGACTTTTATATAATAGTCCTGTTGATACAGAATTTTCCTAGGAAATAAGAGAAGCATTTAAATGTCCATTTCTTCAAGTGTACTCAAACTACATCCTTTAAATTCCAAGACCAGGATGGTCCAAGACCTTAGTGGTGAAGGAAGAGAAGGGTCCAGTAAAGCAAGAATGTTTCATGTCACTGAAAAAAGAGTCGGATGAAAAAGCAAGGAAAAAACTGTATGCAAACCAGCAAAATTAAAAATTCTAAAACTAACCTGAAACCCAAATCAGCTCTGTACTTGCCATTAACTACAGAAATATGAACATAATTGCCTATAGCATGAGAGCATAAGGAAATCCTTTCAGTTTCATGCTTCCTGAGAAACGTTTTCTTTCCAGCCTAAGTGCAGATATAAAATTTTCCTTAGTCAAAAGAAAAAGCTCCCTAGCTAGGGGCTTGATCCAAGTCCAGCTGAAATTGTTCCCAACTCAACCTGTGTTTGGGAGATGTCAAATACAGATGATGTCTAGACTCACTTAAGTAAATTAGTTGCCTTATATAAATTAATGTGATTTCAGCCATTCTATTGCACTGTTCATTTTAAATGGCAGGTTGTTCGTCCTCTGAAAAGAGGGTAAAATTTTCATCACTTAAATAAACAGATAAGATTTAGTGCATTAAAGGTATCTTCAGCTACATATTTCAGATAATGTAATCAAAGTCTACTTTTCAATTAATAATCTTATTCTTCTATGAAATATATAATCTGTCCTTCTATTCTGAAGGACAGCACTAAAGAACAGGGAAGAGAAAACAAAGATAGCTATATAGATTTGTAAAAGAAACATATTTGCTCTCCATAGTCATATTACTGTTAGTAAACAATTTTAAGTATACTAATCCCAGAGTCCCAAGGAATTCTCTTTATGAATGTAAAGGAAATGTTTAAAAAACCCAGTTGCTCATAGCAACTAGTTACTTATTAAAATTTATGTCATATACTCATCTTAAGTTATGCTTGCATATATATTAGCTGTAGTAGAGACCTTCTTTGTGCACGCTGCTCTCTGTAATGAAGTTTTAAATATTCCAAGATTATGTTTGTCATTTTAGAATGTTTTCCAACAGTATCTGGGGTTTGGGAGTTGGAGTTTATTTTGGAGGGGAATGAGCTTTACTGTAGTGTACCTGATATAGTGTCCTGCCCTATAAACTCTGAAGAATTTCTTAGTACTTCACATTGACATCCTTTGCATGTTTGATAATCTTGTTAAAGCCTATCTTCATGGTTTTACCCCAGCCAGCAACTAAGTCCCACATAGCTGCTCACTCACAGTCCCCTGGTGGGATAGAAGACAGAATTGGAAGGGTAAAAGTGATGCAACTCATAGATAGATATACAATCAGTTTAACAGGGAAAGCAAAGTAAATTCATCACTTCCCATGGGCAGGCAGGGGTTCAGCCATCTGCAGGAAAGTCAGGGTCCATCATCCATCATGGTTACTGAGGAAGACAAAAACCATCACTTTGAATATTGCCCCCTTTCCTCTTCTTCCCCTCTATGTACTGAGCATGATGGCATGCAATATGGAATATCCCTTTGCTGAGCTGTCCTGATTGGGTGTCTTCCCAGTCTTCCTGAGTGTCTTCCTCTTTCGCCCACAGCCTGCTTGCTGTTGGGACAGTGTGACAAGCAGAAAAGGCCTTGATTCTCTGTAAGACCTGCTTCAATGAAAACATCCATGTGTTATCAACACTGTTTTCAACACAAATCCAAAATAAAGCCCCATATTGAAGAAAATTAACTGTGTCCCAGACAAACCCAGCACAGGATATTTGCTCTTTCAGATTCATCGGTCCTGAGATTCACCCTCTATCAAATCAGTGCAAATAAAAAGTAATTTGAAATTAAGAGTTACAAAATGCAGATGAAGGTTTTCTAGAAATGCCCATAGAGGTTATAGAGGAATGTGAGGAGATCAGAAAAGGAATTTAAAAGAATTTTGAAGTTATTTTAATTTTGAAAGATGAGAAAAGGATGACTGAGAAGGATAGTTTATGGATTGCTAAAGATATTTTACAAAAACACAATAAGTTCAGGGGCTTTATTTGCTGAAAGAAAGAAAATTTTTTTCTAAAATCAGGTTGAATATGAACAATCCTATATAATGTCTCCATGCCTCTAGCAGTTTATGGGAGCATTACAGCTGCATTCTCTGAGACATAATAAGCTTTTTCAGGTAAGTGGGTTTTTTTGACTTCACTTGGGTTCAGTACTGTTGAAGAACACTTTGAACTCTGCCATCGGCATAATTTCTAATATTTCCAGGACGAAATCTGCAATTTATAATTGCAACATATTTTAGAATTGGTTAGAAATCATGTAACTACCTCTAAAGACTGGGACCCCAAATGCTTATCCCACATGATAAACAAAATAGTTGTTCTGGAAATTCATGAAAGCTATCAACATTAAAAACAAAACCTGGAATTTTCTAACAAAGACTATACATTTTTATTTTACATTTAGACTATGCATGTTCTTCCTGAACTGGAAGCTGATTGCAGTTCTCTTTTTTTTCTGTTATGAAAACCTGTTTGATTGTTTCAAAATATGTAGCAATGGAGGACAAAGGAGTTCTGCTCTCTCTTGAAGGCTGGACTTTATCAGCAATAAGTAATGAATCTTGACAGTTAATCATATGGGGTTTTGTGTTGCTGAATAAGTTTCCATCTTTATCTATTTGTATAGAGAGAGGGAATATAGTGTCTATTATATGGTAATAATACAGTACATAGTGCTGCCTACAACTACAGTGTTTAGATAAAAGATAAATTAAAAGATAAAATATTTAAAAGTTATAAGGATTTTTCATATAGTTTTTTATTGAACATGGAAATTCTGGCTGGGGCAAATACTTTTCCTGTCCATGTTACTTCCCTTAGAAAATTTTCTAATAGGGAAAAACTTGTGCCCTAATTCATTGCCTAGGCATAATGCTTCTATTTATGAATAAAATAAATAAGTCACCTTTGAGCTACTATCTCTAAATATAATTATGGACATTTACTAGAGTTTGTTGAAAATCAGTTGGCCAGAGACACCCAGACTTGACAACTGTCACTTGAAAAATTAGTGCACTCTCAGTGTTTTATAAAATATGTTGTGGCCAGAGACTTCCTTCTGTTCTTTTTTTTTTTTTCTTTTTTCTTTTTTTTTTTTTTTTTTTAGGGCAATCATCTCTGAGAAAGAAAGAAATTATTCTTAGCTACACTATGCTTTTGTTTTTTTTGATCCAAGTGATACTATGCTTAGAAAATTTCTGAGAGAGGTGTTGACCCTACAGTTGGAGTATGAGTTTGTAGAGGTGATGGAGTACTCTTCATGTTCTGCAGTAATGTGAGAAGATGCACTCTAATTGGGAGTGTAGCTCTTCACAAATATGTTTTTTGAAGCAGTGTAGTCTGTGCAGACTTAGATTTGGTGCACTGTGTATGTCCATGAGTTAAAAAACTACTAACAATGACAAATGGATAAATAAATTCTGTTATTTTGGACATATCTGCACATAAAGTGTGAAAGATGAAAATAAATATTGTAATAAATAACTAAAAATCCACAGTTCAGAGGGTGGGATGGTTTCATAATTACATTAACAGTATAGGTCTACACAATCAAAGAATTGGACGAAATCATATTGTTGTGAAACCAAAAACCAATAAAAACCAATGTTTGAGTGAGCATTAAGAATTGATGTCAGAAGTCATAAAAGACTTTAAAATATTGTGTCTTCTTTGCCAAAGGAAAAACCTTATGAAAGACTATGAAACTTTCAAATCTGTTAAGAAAGACCATAAGAACATTAGTGTATGTTCCAAAGCAGACAAGTGACCTTTCATTTGTTTTTTATTTCTGGAAATTTAATTTATGCTGCAATTTTGAAAAACTATCAAACAAATATGATAACCTGGAGAAAGATTGTGGGGTTTTTTCCCCATATCCCAAGTTTCTTTTAAACCATATTACTTTCCATTCCAGCTTTTTTTATCTAATCTCAGTATTATTTTCTTAGAATTTGAGAAAGATATTGTATTAATTAGAATAACTTCTTAAAGGTAACAACAGAACTGTAATCTAATAAAAAACCAAAATAAAAAACCAGAACAGATTAGGTTCAGTTTATTCATGATTTACCTCTGATGTGCATGACTTTATATGACTTCATTGTGCTGTTGCATTACAGAGCATTTAAGATGTTTGCATGTGAAACAGTAGGAGCTGTGTTACATTTATTTTTTTAAAAAATTGAATTACTCATATTTCTTAAAATTAATACAATAATCTACATCTTGTCATGATACTTAGTCTTTAAAACAACAAGAGAACAGCAAAGTTTAAGACTTCACACTGTTGCTTTCAGTTTATATTTATAAATACTATGGTAGTGTTTTTGTTATAAAACTGAGTAGAAAGCCATGATAACAAAAGCTCCTAATGTTAACAAGTGGGAAGGCACAAATTTATAACCATTTTGTCATGTTATTAGTATCATACTGTGTGAAGACTCTGAAACATTCAAGGTGTTCCAAAAATTGTATGTTTAATTAATGACTGTATGGTGAATAACTCTTTAGTGTTGTAACATCATAAACCAATGCAGTGGGATTGGAAATATGGAAAAAGCAGAGGGGAAAGGGATAAGGAAGGTGAGTTCATGTACATTTACATTTGCATATGCACAGAAAGTGTGACTTGTTACATCTGTGCTTGCCAAAACAAAGTATGTATTAAATGATCTGGGATGCAAGTTTTAAAAAGAGGGGAAGGTTGTATGTAGGGTGAAAAGGAGACCTGGACAGGTCATTCAGGTGAGCACCTCTAGCTTTTGGTGTTAGGTTGTTCATTTTTCATTATTTTCGACTAAAACTCAAGCTAAGGTAGAAAGTGGTTGAAGTTACCTTCAACATTTCCTTCAGGAAAATTCAACTTTGAATATATTCTTCAAAATTCTCCTCTAAATGGCAGCACTTTAGAGTTGGATGCTGCACAATTTTCCGTGAAATACCTCAGAGATCTGTAAGTGGCAACGAGTAGGGGAATTGTCTGCTTTTTTATTATTATTATTATAATTTTTAGTCTGTGACTTTATTTTACCACTTTGCTTTCAGTTTAGCTAACGACAGTTTAACCTCTCCTTTTGTCAAATTAAATTCACTATTCTCATTTTGGGGCTTGCTCACATTTGCGTTCAAAGCATTGCAAATAAAACTGGAAAACTGGAGATGTTTTTGTTTCTACAGAAGTAATCAGTCCAAAAAATACTTTGGATGTCTGTAATCCATTTGGAAATCTCAGAAGCAAGTTCGATATCAGGATGTCCGTTTGACATCTGACAGAAGAGAGAAAGAAATCTCCCTCAAATATTAGCTCCTAATTCCTGCTAGGAGCAGGCATTTCAAAGCGTGACTTTGAAGAAGCCCATATGTGGAGGGTTGAGTTGGCTACCCGCCAAACCCCACCAAGAGAAAAGGGAAAAAAATAGTACCAAAGAGACAATTATATTAAAGATATATATATATATATTCACATATATTACAATTATATACAATCAGACACTATGAATCTACAAAACAAATCCCAAGGC
>JAWWEW010000078.1:69158314-69182798 GCA_035583185.1 Anabacerthia variegaticeps | reverse complement strand
TATACCCCAGATTACGTGAAGGAAATGGTGTGGAATACTTCCTTAGTTATCACCTGGTAACCAAGGAAGGCCTAAACTAAAACCCAGAAAACTAAACCACCCCACCATACAAGTGTAGAAGCTCTAGCTGGCTTCTGACCTGTGTTAATATAGAGCTTTAAGCCAAAGGCAAGCACTTAAATGCTGTTTAGGGTCAACATTCTCTTTGTATCAGCTCTTTTCCCAAAGGTAAGTATATATGGTAGCGATAATCATAAAATGAGAAGGAAATACTTCAAAATTTCCCAGTTATTAAAAGATGGGTGAATATGTATCATTAAAAAAAAATAAAAAATTATTCAGGTTACTTGACATTGTTTCCCTTGACTGGATATTTATCATCTGCATCTACCTCTGTTAGACTTGGTTGAGTTTTATTGCTTTGGTTTGGTTTGGTGTGGGTTTTGGTTTTTTCCACACGTGTTTATGTTCAACTTAATTTCACATAGCTGTGTCTGTATATATTCTGTGCCAGTGATGTGGAAGGTAGAATAGTGTTAAAAGCATAGACGGGTGAACAAGTTCTTCCTGCTTGGCCTGCTGTCCCAAAATGTTACTATGGAAACCATCAAATTATGTCTTTGTACTTAAGCACATAAGGACATCTAAGAAGAAGACAGACAAAAAAAAACCAAACCAAACCAAAACCACCAAATAAAAAAAAAAAAACAACAAAAAAACCCAACCAACAAACAAACAAACAAACAAAAAAAACAACACAGAAAAAACCAACAACAACCCCTCCACACACAAAACTAATGGTCTTTCTAGAGAATTTTTATGTTTGTAAGCAGGTTTTCAACAGAAATCCTTTCACTTGATATAAATGAAATTCAGTCAACAGTTTACAGTAAACACTGGTAGATAAAGATGGTTAATGGATAAATTACACTTGTTACAACCAGTTGTCTTATGTTCAGTCTTACGTATTTGGGTCAATATATTGCTTAATCATAGAGGAAGTAAGCTTTCAAAACCAGGCACGGTTTTAGCATGACTTCTCAGGAATCAGGAAATGTTGAAGTCTGGACCAACAGAACAGACCAAAACCTTTTAACTCTTATAACAATCTTGTTTAAGTTTTGATCATATTTTATATCTTTATATTTCTAAACTGCTGTTTCTTAATTTCCTCCACTCAATTAATTTGCTCCCTGCATTTCAAGAAGCATCTTTGTAAGGTGTGTATTATATTTCCCCTACCTCCATTTTAAAGTATTCACTAGCTATTTACCAGCTGATTTTGTGTTATGGCATCTTTTAGAAGGTTTTTTTTACTAAAAAAAAAACAGTTCTGGAAATTTTAATAAATCTTCTTGTTCTTTAATGAGATGGGAAAAATGATCTGGGAGACAAGTTTTATTGAACAATTTATTAAACACTTGAAAATTATTTATAGACCAGCTTTCTTTTTTCTTTTTCTTTTTCCTGCATCTACCCATTTTTTATGTTCACCATTTTTGCTGGAGGGGACTATCTCTAAACGAGACATACTCTGACTCCACCTCCCCCGCCCTGAGCAACCAGGAGCAAAGGGAAGGAGAATGGGGCGTTGCTGTCAGTCCATAATATCTCCTCTCAGTCGCTCCTTCCTTCTCTCATTTTTCCTGCTCCAGCCAGGGGTCTTCCCATGGACCACAGGGAAACACCTGCCCCACCAAAGTCTCTCCCAGGCCGCAAGACCATCCCTGCCGGGGTCTCTCCTCCCGCTCTGCCCTCGGGGCTCTCAGGGCTGTTTCTCCCCCGGTTGCCCTCACTCAGCCCTGGCTGCTGGGCAGCATTTTGCTCTCCCTTGCCCAGGCTTTCCCTGGGGCTCTTTCCTGCCTGCCCGTGGCTGAGGGGCTGGCTCCGTCCAGCACAGCCCCACTGCCAGCACTTTGAGTAAGTCTTTAAAAACAGTCAATATTTAAAAAAATAAATTGTGTGAGAAAACAGATGGTGAGAAAAAGCCCCAAGCACTCTTTGTGCTGTCTCTATCATGCATAGAGTTGGGGAAAGAGAAAACTAGTCTTCATCTGATGTGTCCTGAGTACTATAATGTCATTTCTGTGACTGCAGACATGCCTGATATAGAGCAGTGCTACAGTCAAAATGGCAGTTCTTACGTAAAATATTTCACCTTTTCTTCCTTTAGCACTATTTCCAAATAACTAAAATCATAATTGTTGTTGAACCAGACAGTTTAGATAATGAAGTCATGAATAACGTAAAGGGTATACAATATGCAAATACAATTAATTATTTCAATCATCTTTTGCGAACCCTGACACAGATTACCAAGGCTTACAGTTCCAAATTTTCAAACTATATCTGATCTTTGCAACTCCACAGAATCACAGAAACGTTTGTGTTAGAAGGCTTTTCTGAAGATCTCCTATTGCACCTTTCCTGTCCAAAGGAAAATGACTTAGAGAAGGTTGCTTTGGTTGTTTTGGTTTTTTTTAATATCTTCAAGGACAGAGACAACAAGGTCCTCAGGGTAGTCTGTTCTAGTGTTTGACACACTCCAAACCCTTAACATCTTCATGGACTCGCTGGACTCGCTGGACTTGCTGAGGTATGACAATGTCTTTCTTGCACTACAGAACCCATAATTAGATACACTGCTAATCTCATCAGTGCTGAATAGACAGCAAGGATCACCTCCCTCCACCTCCTTGTGGCACTACTCTTCCTAATGCAGCTCAGGATGCTGTTGACCTTCTTTTACTCAAGAACATATTTCTAGATCATGATCCACTGTGACCCCAAGTCCATTTCAAAGCTGCTTTCCAGCCGTAGGATTATTTGTTCTTGGTGGGAACTTTGGATTTCCCTTTGCTGGACTTGATAAGGCTCCTGTCTGTTCATTTCTTCAGCCAATCCTTGTCCTTATGAATAGCAGATATGACATTATCAACAACTCCTCCCAGTTTTGTATTTTCTGCAGACTTTCTGAGTGTCCAGTGTCCCATCATCCTGGTTGTTAATGAAGATTTAAGCGGTATTTGCCTCAACATGATGTGCCCTGAAGAAGATCACTGATGAATAGCCTCCAGGAGGACTTTGTGCCACTGCTCACAACCACTTGAGTTTAGCAGTTGAGCTAGATTTCATTCCACCTCATTGTCCAGTTATCTAGCGTGTTCTTTATCAAGTTATAATGAGGATGTTATGGTTTCACAATATTATTCCAAAGTTATTAATCTAACACCTTCAATTATTTTACCATGTCACTGTGAAACCAAAAATAATCCAGATGGTAGTTTCATCAGTTAAATAAAAGTTATGATGATGATCTTATATAAAAAGAATCCCCTTACTGCAAAGCTCAAGGCACTGTAGCAGTTCATTACAAACTGCAATTAATGCAGAGTCAATGTGTAATGAAAAAATCTACTTCATTAAAATGGCAACAGTTTAGTTACATTTATATATATGTAATATAAAATAAAATTTATAGCATGCAATATGTAATATATATTTCATAATATAATTATATATAGTTTATTATATGATATGTATATTTTAAACATACTAAAATAAAGCAAATCTCCTGTGTAAATATCAGTGTGAAAACTGGTGAAAAGCAAATACAAAGACACAAACAAAATCACTGTGTCTTGGGCCTGTCACCCACATAATGTATTCAATCAATTACAGGATTGCTTTCTATTTCTATTCTGAAGTGCTTTCACCTGCACTGCCACTGAGTAACTTGAAATTGCAAGAGTAAATCTGACAGTGTGATATATAGACCATAGTAGAACATCCATACCAGGATGAACCACTCTAGGGGCCCAGCCCAAAATCCAGTGCAATCAGTACTGAAGCTTTTGAATTGGACTTTTTTTTGGAGCTATTTTATCTTTAATATGTGATGTCATGCTTTGGTGACAGAGGAGAAATTAGTTCTTCCTTTGAACACTTTTCTTTTTTTCATTGTAGGTGGTACCACAGAGCATTTTTCATTTGGGTTAGGGATTGACTTCAGCAGTTTTATTTTTACAGTGTACACAATTTTCTATAGAACTCCAATATCTTTAAAGAAAATTACGCAACTAGTTAGAGCTGTGTGAAACTCAGCACTTTCTATTCAGACATCCTTTGTATCATTGAACATACAACCATGAGTGCGGCAGCTGATGGGGGATGCTCTCTGCCCCTTGTCCCACCCTCACGTGGCCCGCTGGGGTCCCGAGATGTTGCAGGAAAGACCACCCACATGCGGCGTAGGCAGGAAGCAAAAAGGATTTTATTCCCAGGGTATGGGTTTTTATAGGGGTCTCAGGGGGGTATGTGATGTCACATCCTAAACATGGGGACAGGCAGGGTACAGGGGACAGGGGAGGCTTTCTCACAGAAGCCTGTTTGACCAGTTTCTCGCATACTAATGAGGGTGTTACCAGTGTTTTGGGAACAGACAAAGACAGGGAAAAACAGGCAAGCTGTATTTTACAAGGAATAAAAATCACGACTTTAAAACATTATGGTGAACTTTATCATCTTCTGAGGCTTATTGCCACACATGAGATTCTCTAAGTATTTTAAATTGCTAGTCTAATGTAAATAATAGATATTGAATATCTGGATAGATAGATAAATAAATAGATAAATAAAACCAAAATCCAAACAAAGAATGGCCTACCAATTTCTTCACAGTTTTCTTATGTAGAGAGATAGATATATATAATTTCCTAAACAAAAAATCTGTAACTTAGGCATAGTGTTAGATAGATCTAGCCCATATTTGAGATTAACAATTAAAATTTTGCAGTTTTATTGCTGGATTTGTTCTTCAACTAACAGTGGAACAGTACTTTTTTGGTATTTCTCTATCTAATTTTCCAAGAGCAAGAAACTCTACAGGCTTTACTGGTAGTACATTAGATCAAACTGAAAATGATCAGTGGTGTAAGATAAAAAACTATGTTCACCAAGTCTTAATCTAGGAAATCTAATACTCATGAAACTTTGACAAAATACTTCCAACTAGAAACAAAAATCTACACAGAGTTGCCATGTCTCAAAGAGTCTGTCCTTCCTTCAAATACAAAGTACATTTCTTTCCCCTCCCTTTCACCTCTTTCTTCCCATAGTGAGTTCATAAACACTTTCTGCCTAGAATATATTGTTTCTCATGCCTTCTCACATACCAAAATTTTCACACTGGGGAAGGTTTTCAATGCTGACTGCACAGCAGTTCTCCATCTGAGTGTGGCTATGTCTTAAAGGGCTCAGCAGCCATTCAGATATTTTAAAGAAAATATAGCTAATGTGATCAGATTTTAGGAAGAGAAAAAAGGCTGATGTTTCTATTAGGGAATAACATTGTGAAACACACATTACCATGAAGTTACACAAGGAATCAAAAAGTCTTAGTCAGTACCTAATGTATAGAAAGGCTCAAGCTGTCATTGACGACAACTGAAATATGCTGATTCTGTTTTCTTCGCAGACTTAAGCAACCTCAAACTATACAAACGTGCACTTTGATATCATGTTAAGGTTGTACAGGTAAAACTTTTTTCAAAAAATCAGCTAAAATATCATACATCACCTAAAATGCTGGTCATAATGCTGTTAACCTATGAAAGCCTACAGAAAAACAACACAACCTATGACCACACAAAATGGGAAACACCTTCAATTTTAGCTTCATTCCTCAGTGCTAAACAATTGATAGCTTAAATGTAATGGAAAAAATTGATTTACTTCTCATCATATTTGATAAAACAAATTGCTATTTCCTGCTGATTCTCCTAGCATTTCTAACCCTCTAATTTCTTTTCTTTTTCTTTTTTAAGAGTCTGAAACGTGTTTTGATATCTATTTTCTTGGAAGATCTCTCACCTTCCTTTTCCCCTTTGCTTTTCTATTTTACTTCTGCTAAATGCATATCACCACTAATATTTCAAAAGCCACTTTTAGTGTCACTCTACTGTGCATCTTGATTCATTTAATTTTCCCATTAACTGCAACAATCATGTACTGAATGTAGTATTTTATGCTTTTTATATTCCAAACCCAATGTGTTTTCTGTGCATGTTCTGGCAGGAGTTGAGACATTGGATGTGGATGTGGATCTGCCAAGGAGTTAATAAGATTTGAACTCAATTTTTGAGTGGTTCTAATGATTCGATGCTTTGATACTGAGAGGACTGTCTAGTACAATGAAAATCTTTACTAATTATTACTTTGAAGCTTCATTAGATTCACTGATTCACTGCCATGATCTGGAGAAATTTGTTCAGGTGTTAATTTCATTCTGGCTCATGTCTTTTTTTAGTCACATAGTCAAAGTACATTTTAGAGATGCACTTTGTCTGAATGAACAAAAAGCATAAAAATAGGTATAAATCAATGCAAGTAGAAAGACAAGTAAGAATTTTTGTGCACATAAGCATTGTTCAGTGTTTTGACTATTTCACAGTAAAATGTGTGAAAATGAAAAATAAGAGGTAATTGTTAACAAGAATAATTCATTAAAATAATGAATTCTTGAAAATATTTGGTTCATTTCTGAAAAGAAAATGTTTTACCTGAACATTTACTCAGAAATAAACTGTAGAGAGGTTGATCTGAAGCTTAAAATAAAGTACTTTTAAAAAGAAAGACATCTCCTTCCTAAATCCAGATTCAGTGAAGTACTTAATCCCTTGCATAATTTTCAGCTCATGATTAGTTCTGCTGTAGTTTAGTGGTTGCAGAATTATATGACTGAAGTTTAAACAGAGGATTATGTGTATTTTTGGTGAATATAAATCCATCTTTCTGGTTTTTATTTTAAAATAATACCCTAGTAAGACTTTAGTACTAAAGAACAACTTTAATCTTACTCTTCTTTTATGCCAAATTAGGGAGTTTTTAATCATGTTTTTCCCTAGAATTTTAGCCCTTTTAAAACTAAACAGCATAAAATATTTCTCGTGAGCTACACAACCCATCTATCTTCCTAGCATGGTGATATATCATTGTGTTTTCTAACAAGAAGTTAAAAAGCAAATAGAGAGTGTGCAAACACTCAAAATAATTTGTGGGATTGGTAGAGAACTACTTTTCATAAATGGAAGTGTACCGAAAATGAATGTTCTTAAACCATTCTAAATTAACAGCTAAAAAAAATATGACAGTTTGGAAATCCTTTCCCACAAAATATTCCATGGAAGGAAGGAAAGTATATCATCTTTCATCTTATTTTCTTTATATATAGTTTTTTTCTTGAAAATATCTTGATATGGAGTTTACAAAATAATAATTCTTATTTTTAAGCAGGTAGCTATCGAGGTTTCTTTATATCTAAGACTACAACTTAGAAATTAAATGTGTATTTTAAGGAATCCATATTCTTCATGCTCTAATTATTTTAATGAAGATTTTTCCATTACTACCTGGCTTGCATTTCTGTTTTTCATTTTCAATCACTTTATCTTGCAACAGAGATTTCTTATCTGTTATTGCACTTATACAAGCTAATAAGCTTGTTCATTCGTAGCCTTTAGATTGATTTTCTTCTCTGCTGATTTTTTATAAAGGTATAGGACAGATACAGCTGAAAGTTTCTGAGGCTTGGCTGTTTGTATTTTGCAGGCAAAGCCACCAATGCTGCAAAGCAAAAGGAACAAAGATAAGAAATTTCCTTTAAAATTTACATACCCCCCAAAAAAAGAGTCACAGTAGCTTTATTTTTAAAATGTGGGTAATGAAAAAAACTGGGATAAATCAAGAGGTCTGTTTCCATCACAGTTGATAAATTTCACATCAAACAACTAGAAGATAGAAATTATCAGGAAAGTAGTTCTGTGTTTTTCACTTCCTTAATAAAAGTGGAATTTGAAAATAGGAAATAAGGCTTTGAATGTTCTCAAGCTGAAAACAAGATAGATTTTATACTTCCAACTTCCCGAGTGTGTTCAAAACCTCTGAGCTATTAGGTAAAATGTAGGTGCCATGAACAATGGCATCATGTTTCTTTCAACAGCCATATTTTGGAACAGATAAAAAAACAATCTCAAACTATGTTCCACTTCTTGAAATCCTAATTTGAAAAAATTGTGACTGTGTAATCCTGATTTAGGTGCCTAAGTCTAAGAGAATTTCCTCTTGTCTATGTTGCTTTCTACTGTGTGAATGTGATTCTGAGAATGTACTGCAAAGGGTCCAAATTCTTTACACCTACTGTGCAGTAAACCCATGAATGTAGCTTTAGGTTTTTCATTGTTCTTTATGGACCAAACAGATAGTGAGATGCCTGCAAGTGCCTAAGCTTTTTATTGGTTCTAATTGTTTGAGGGCCTTTTCAAGATTATATTTTGCACCAAAAATATTGTTTGGTTGTGTCCCTGGAATATAAGGAAATTTTCTCCTAACTTCTAGTCTCTTTCAGTCTTGCACAGAAATATTTTTCTATTACATAAAAGACTTGTGTCTCTTAGTGAGAAAGGTCTTGCTTCATTGTCACTTCCTCACCTCACTCCACCCCACCCCAATATCAAAGGTCATTACTTGTAAAATCGTCCTGAAGTTAAAGTTTAGAACAGTAGTAGTCACCAGTATTTTTATTTCAATTTTCAGAAATAATTTTGTTCTTCCTTGAAAACAACATACAAACATAAAAAAACCTTTAATGACAACTTCTTCTGAAAGCAACTCAGACAACACATGGTTGAAGAGCATCCTGTCAGCAGCTTCCCTGTGTCTAGTGAGAGACCAGCAAGAGCACTGCCAAGAGATGTCATGAAGCACTCTACATAATTCATAGTATTCAGACCCCCTTTAAATATGTTGACAATGCTGAATGCAAGGCCCAGACTAATATTTTTTGGGTTTTCTCCCAAACTGGGGAATTTTTAATGCCAAAATCACTGTGACGCCTGATGCTTGGAGTAATGAAGTATTGATGACTAAGAGTCTAAATAACCAAATTGCTTTCTGTTCTAATGTTACTCTTTTGTTGTTAATGTCAGTGACAACCTAAAAAGATTAGTCCCTTTCTTTTTTTTTTTTTTTTTTTGTGTGCTGTACAGCTATGCTTTAAGTCCCAAACTCATTCTTCTGTTGGAAAACATTCTTTTTTAAAAAAATTACATTTGTAGGAAGTGGAATTACAAACCAAAATTCCTATTGCTCATTTATTTAGTGTACCTGTTTTGTTCAAAACATGTTGAAATCATTATAGAAACAAAAAAAAAAATAAACAAACCCATATCTTCAGGTAAGATACACCAGTAACAGATGTTACAGTATAGCTGTTGGGAGACAAACCTGGACAAGTTCAAATCCTGATAGCAGCAAGATTAGGAGTATGTATAGTATGGACTAGCAAATTAAACAGCTCTTAGTGAGTTCTCTGCTATGTCCGTAGTGCTGCAAAACACTTTAGTTAAGTAGCTGAATGATAACCTATTTTCATCTATACAACACCATTGTCACAGCAGGGGAACAATCAGAGAACTCATTTATTATGCAGGTATGTTGCCATTTTGAGACCTATGCAGTTATCAAAATGGAAACATACAGAATAAATCAATTTTAATGTTGATGTGCTAAGTAACTTCCTACTAATAATTTCTGTGACTATTCATGCGTTCTAATAGGCACTATTATTCCACTGCTATCGAAATCTAGATTAATATTTTAAAATGAAATAAAATTTAAGAAAGCACACTGTTGAGTTTTCCATTTTAATCTGATTCCACAGAACCACCGAATATTCTAAGTTGCAAGGGACCCATTAGGATCAAGTCCAATTGTTAGGGGATTGGTCCATACAGGGATTGAACTCGCAGCTTTGATATTATTAGCACCAGGCTCTAACCAATTGAGCTAATCCCAGGGTCTTTTTTGTACTAATGTTACTTAATTGGACTTATTCTCAAAGAATATTGCTACAAGTGGTCTTAGAAGAAGAAAAGAAAATTTGAAAAGAAGGATACTTCTAGGAAATGTTGCAGACCCTGGCTAAATGTGAGATCTTAGTAGTTTAAGCTGTTTTGTGCAGGCAGTTTCCAGTTTCCAGAATAGCTGCAATGATTCATCCAAGGATTGCAATATATGGATTCTTTTGCAGAGTAAAGATCTACAGACAGATCTTATCGTCTCTGATAATTCCAGTCATGCAGATTTTGAAAGATGTACTAATCCGAACAGAAACATGCCATGTAAACTCTGTTTACAACTAGAAATAAAAAAGAAAAAAAAACAAAAACAAAAAACCAGATATAATATTAAACAAAAAACATAGTAGGTGACTGTTTTTTTAAAGAACTGTGTCAGAGGAAACTGCACAGGAATTGATATCCAAAGGACATATACCTTCCCAGGTGTAGGAAATGAAGTACAAGGCAAGAGCATTTAATACTTTAATAGCAAACTGCAATAACTTTGATAACTTCACTGTTTTAAACACATAATTTAAGCTGATTTCTGAACATTTCACTGCAAGTAGAATTTCAGTAGACGTTGAATGTTAAGCTACTTAATATAGAAATAGCCATTTATTGTGTGCATGTTCAGTGCCTTGTGGAATGTGGCCATCTATAAAAATGTCTTGGACAGAGTTAGTAGATTTTATCAGTGATTTTTTTGGGCTTGAGAATCTGCACACATAAAGAAAAAAAAATAATACAAAAAAAAAGAATAAGGGGCACTAGAATTTAAATCAAAAAAACGGAAATTATATTGAAATGCAAAAAAAAAAATCAGTTACTATTATTTCAAGCAATTGTTAATATGTTCACTTATAAGAGTACTTCACTTCTGAGCCTCTATTGGAATCTTACTGTATCATTAAGTAGTTTTTAAAAACCAGAAATGTCAAAAAGGGTAGATACTTCTTTACACATAAGCATTGCCTAGAAATGATTTCTGAAAACCACTGCACACAACACCTGACAGGTGTATTCTGGTATATATTTGGGGGAAAATGAAGATTTATTTCACTTGCATGAAACAGATTGTTAGGTGTGCTTTTGATAAGGGATACAAATTTAAATTAAACTGCTTTGAACAAAATCGGGAAAATAGTGACAAACTGTTTCCAGCTTTCTTTAACATTTACTTTCTTTTTTCTATTAGACAATCATTCATTCTATTAAATATTCTGCATTTTTTTCTCTGTTGTCTATTTCTTTATGTTGTGGGCTTTGCTTCTAGGGTTTAAGGGGTTTTGTGTTTGGGGGTTTTTTGTTTGTTTGCTTCTTTTATTTTGTATGTGTGTGTGCGTTGTCTTTATCTTCTTTAACTCTGACACTTTTCAATTTGTCTCCCAGCAAAAACTCTTTTTTTGGCTACCACTGTTCTTTTCTAACTATTCCTATTAGTCCTAATGGATAGCTCTGTCTCCTCTTTCTTCAGGTTTCTGCATTCTCGTGTATTATCTAGTATTTGAAATCTTTTCTTGATTTTCTGTTGCACCAATTTACCATTTCACTTTTGAATATTGCTAGATTCTTTCCTTTCAAGATATTTTCTCCAATATTTTCATCTTGATGTATTTTTATTCAAAGTACTATTAAAATATATTAGTTGCGTCTGTGTGGTTGGGTCCAACTTTACCCTTTCTACTAACCGATGTATCTCAGTAGTAAGAAAACAAGATAATCAAGAAAAGATATATCAAAAGAAAGTAGGAAATTTACTTAATGTAAAACTTATTTTCTCTAAGGATTAATCATTTTCCTTTGGAAAATGCTATAGGAATACACATAGAGTGACTAATTTGTAATTCTGTATTGAATGTTCTTATTTCTCCTCATCCTCTTATTTTTTTTTTTTCCTTGAGAAAATAATAGTATTTTTTGCAACAATTTTCCCTCTGAGAGTTATTACTTTCTAAAATTTTTGGAACAGTTGCTTCCTTGGAAGACATTTTGACAAGCTATATTCTTTAAAATAACTTCTAGATTCCTACTATGTCCACATTGCTGTTGTATATTGTGCTGGGGTTTTTTGACCTGAGCATATTGAAGACTGAGTCTTTTTGGACATGGCAAGATCTAAGGAACACTTTGTGTTTAGTTACAGTGGTTACACTAAAGAAAAAACTACTTGAATTATGAGGGGTTTATATTCTACTGTATTTCAAACTAACAAAACTGCCAGTTACTATTTCACTATCCCCATGCTTTCCTTAAGTTTTCACCTAGGAAAGACTGAGCCTTGAACTTTTTGCATATTGCTGAGTTTGTGGAATTAAAAATTCGAGATCCCTCACTCTCTTGCATGAAAACTTTAGAAAGAATACTATCAGGAACAGCCAAACAGTAGTTTTCCTCAGGAGCTGAGATCCATGACATTCCAGCAGTATATTCGTTGTACACAGCATACTGTTCTTTACATTGAATGCTCAGATTTTTACGTATTTATATATATATACATCTATTTTACTTTCATCAGGACCAAAAATGAAGGTCAAGGGTATATATTTCAATCCTTTGGCTTTGCCTTGCAAAGTGCAAGATTTCTAATAATTAACTTAGCTATGATTCAGGTGCAAATTACTTCTGGAATTTAATTGAGAATTAATTTTCCAAGATAGTAATTTCTGAAAATCTGAGAAGGTGATTATAGTATTTTGGCATCTTTGCAAAGGCAGTACTCAGACCCACGCCTAGAAGTTATGCTCAAATTTTTTTTATGTCCTTGGTGATTAATGTGCATTTAAATGCTTTGCTGAATATTGATTTTAGCATGTACTAAACTGCTTGGTTGAACTGGGGTCAACTTGAAGCATTTTAGCTCTATGCTAAATTGAGCGGGCTTATTCATTTAGCTTCTGCACTTAAAAAAAGGTGTAAAATTGCAGCTACTGCCTATTTGTAGGTGCAGAGAAATCTCGTTTGTTTTGCTGCTGATGTCAGCAAATAAATAAATAAAAAAAAAGCCATAGTGATTTTATACATAGAGATTTTTACCATGACATCCCTGTGAACTTGCCTAGGATCAAAGTATCCAAACTCACAGTAAGTCTGTTTAGGAGAAGTATTGGAAAATATTGTGTTGGAAGTAAAACATTGTCATCTCAGTGAAACTTCCATTTCTGAGTCTATCAAATAGGTGAATTAACTCACAATAAAGTGGTTTATCTGCATTGATATACACTGATATTAGTTTGAAACTAAGCATCTACTGTTTATCATTCTGTTTGTTTTCTTTCTTGCAGTTGAGTTGTTTTTTTCTTGGTATAGATCATGCTATGCATTTTTTTGTATACTTATTGAATAACCTTTTTCAAATTATTACCTGGTTCTAAGTTTTTTGAAATTACCTTTATTATGAAAGATATTTTTATTATTCTGCATGAACATTTTCAGTAGCAGAAACTCTGAAGTTGGCAATATTACATGTAACTTGCACCCCAGAATCATAATTATGGTGTAATGTAGAAAACTTGCCACTTAGGTGGTCACACAGTAAAAGCACTTTTGTCTGTAGTACAAAAGCTTAATTCTGGTCTGTATTTAAAAGAAAAATTAGTTTTGTGTTCTTACTGACTTTTCTGAATAGATGTTAGTCATACTGCTATTTGAGGCAATTAATTATTTTCTTGTAAAAAGTAGTATCTGTAGCTTTTGCCATTGATAATAAATAACAGATAATGAACACATTGTTTGGCATCTTTTCAGTGCTACATATACATGCAACTGAGGTTTAAAAGAAATGGAATAAACAAAAAGAGCTCTAAAGTCCCAAACAAACCTTAAGCAGTAGTAATAATGTTTCTCTTCATGTGGCATTTCTTTCTAAAGATTTCCAAACCACTGTGTGAACTTTTGCTTACAGGCATAACAACTGGAACAAACACATATGGGTTGCTGGAAAATAAATATGCTAGTGAATAGCATCTCTAGTATTAATTTACCCTTTATGTAGCCCAAAAAAAATAGCTTGGGTGCTGTTTGTTTTGTGGAAGGATGCGGAAGACATTTGCAATACTTTTTTTTCTGTGTTCAAATGCTATTGTCACTAAGAAAGCTTCTAACACTTGTAACTACCAGGAACTCTAACATGAAGTCAGAATTGGTAAGTTCATCTTCGAGATATAGGGAAGCTTATTAAAATGAAGCATAAATCAGGCCTACATTCACATTATAAATAAACTACAAAATCAGTCCATGTATGTTACAGAAACCCATGGGAGCAATTTGTAAGATTTATACAAAATACTGTCTGCTTCTGTACTACTCTAGCACTCCATGCTTCTGCTTTGCCTGTTCACTTCTGTATGGTTTCCAGAACTTGCTAATGTTCATGCCTTCCTTTTCAGAGCTCTGAGCTAGGGAAATGAAGTAGAAACAGCTAGCTTAAATCTTTACCTGAAGTGAGAATACAGGGAACTGTTCTGAACAACCAAGCTCAGGTATATTTCCTGTACATATCATGGACTTACGCCAGGGTAAAGCAGAGGAAAATACCAGAATTTCCCTACTTCATTTCTCCTCGTTTTCCATGGCTTTCTGAGGAGTAAATCCAGGAGTGCATGTCAGCAGGTGGCAGGTATAATTTCTATGTAAGTTGAGTCTTGTGCATCACTGGAACTGGAAAAAAAACAGACTATTTCTGAATTTTAGTAAGTCTAAGACTGAAAAAATTATCACTTTCTGAAATTCTGATCCCAAAACATCATTCTCTATTATATGAGAACAGTAACTTCACTACCCATTAGCAATACTTCTGTGTGAATTATTTGAAGAACATGACACATACTTAACTAGCATTTTTTATGTCAACATTAAATTGAAACCCTTTGCCTCCACTTCCTTTACTTTTGAGGTAGGAATGTTAATCAGTGAAGGATTTATGTTTTGCTGTGGTTAACCCAACAAAATGTGGTCATTTGCAATCTGTTTACTTTATGTGTAAAACTTTTGCCATATTTGGTATTGGACTCTTGATGGTCTTCTATTTAGTGTATAGTATTTCATTCATTACAAGATAGGTATTGAAAACCCTAAAACAGTTTGGGATAGACTTCTGTTTTAATGAAAGACTGTGCAATACTATGATCCTGGACTTTTGCATCGTTTTTACATCTGTGTTTGAAAAGATTTTCACTATGTGACCATGGTAAATGAAACCTAAATTAGAAGTGAGGATGAAATCCCACCACAAAAAGATACAAGGTCTGTGGAATTTTAGTAGTGACTACAAAAATAATATTTATTTCAGATAAAAAGTTGATGTTGAAATCTTGCCTTAAATATAAGATAATATTGAAAATATCCTAGGGAAAAGCAAAATTTACTCTGAAATATACACCTTTGAGAGCATACCAGATAATAATTAATTAGGAGAGCAGAGCAGTTTATCCTGTTACAGCTAACTGATAATATTGTTTTAAATAAAAAATGCATTAAAAATATTCACTACTAAACAAATAAAAGCACAACAAAAGAAATAGGATATTTTAGTAGAAAACACATTAAATAGAACAAATAAGCCATTTAAGAAAAATGTGTTTTGAAGACACTGGAGAAGTTACTATAAGTGAGAGAAATTTTTGTATTTTTTTATCTGTAGTTGTCACCAAAGTTGTTTTAATTTAAGCAAGAAATCCATTGCAATCTTTGACTCTATAGAATCTTATGTTCATCTCTGCACAGAAGTTAATAGATCCTGCTCAGAGAAATCTTTGTAGGACTCATGGTTTATCTTTAACCAAGGAGTCAACACCTTATTTATAACAGAACAATTTTGTGTGCATATACCAAACACTACCATGCCAGAAAATCAAAGACACACTTTTTGTCTAATACAAAAGTAACTTTTGAGGTCATCAGCATTCAAGACCATCATTGTGAGGCTGGTGCTGAAAGAGACATAATTGCACGTTGTTAACATTCTATCATTCCCTTGAGCAATAAGGGTGAAGAAAATGGTCTGAGTTAGGTGAGCCTTGGGAGCACCAAATAAAAGTGTACAGGACTGAAATTATTAAGCCTTATAGTTGTCACTGTTTTTTTTTTATTGGAGTGTGTAGCCATCTTATTTATTACTTGCTCGTATGCATGATTTATGCACTAGTCCCACTTTCTCTAGACATTTGTGTTTTTTTTGTCTACCAATGCATTTCGTTGTTTACCTGGTGGCTTTTTAAGAGCATTGATCTTTAGGTTGATATCTAAAGTCATTGTTCATCAACCATTTATCTAGCTAGAGAAACACGTGCACTAAGCATTCTGGCAAATGGCCAGATGAGATAAGCAAAAATCTAATATTTTGTAAGAAAGTTTAATATCTGAAAAATCCTCTGTTTTGGAGAACGCAAATCTTTCAATTTCTAGAAAGTGTTGTTGCATAAAGATAGGGTATGCATTAGGGAGGTCAGGAGAAAAGTTTAGCATAAACATTTCATTGGCAGCCACGTCTAAAAGACCTTTTGCCGTGACTGTTCTAAACATTTCTGCATTAATAAAATCAATTCATGTAGAATCTATCTCTCCTGATTATGATCTCTACAGACAAAGATTTATGACATTTAATATATTTTGAAGCTACCCCATAAAAACTAATCCATTGTTCTAAAAACATGTTCCTGTAAAAATTAAAGCTAGAGAAATAATTTCCCATACTTGCAAGACAGATTCATCTCTGTCCCATTTCACAAAAGCAATTTATTTCTGTGGACCAAAACAAGCAACCTCAGAGGATTCTTCAGAGTCCATTTCTAATAAAATTATTAGCAAAAGAGAAAAAGAATTCAGACAGTAATCCAGGAACAACTATATATTTATCAACAGAGTAGTTATTGATGAAAATGCAATATTTCCTTAGGAAGGACCTTTAAAATCTACTAGATTTTTCAAAACAGTATGTGGATATTTATGAGACATAAGTTTTTAGTTGTCTGTGCACCTGTAGAAAAAAAACAAACCTCTTCTGAACCAATGAATAAGCTTGTAATCACTTTGGCATGGAACTTAATGGTATAGGTTAAACTCAAGACAGGACAGTTAACAGGTACATACAAGCCACACTTTATTCAGTCTCTATTACCCTAATACTGCTTTCAACCTTTAGGAAAAATAAGTTAACCAGATGTAATATAAGGTAAAGCATTATGATTACACATAAGAGTTCAAAGCATTTCCTCATCATGTTGTTTCTCTTGGAAATTGTTTCTAGATGAGGTGACTATGAAAGCATCACTTTTTCTTCTTGGATAAATAAAAAACACCCAGTAAGGACTGGCCTAGCAATATACTAGCAATAAAACGACTTCCAGCCTTTATTTCTTAGCTGACAGGGTCATTGATTGCCTGTTATCTCCATTCCTGAGATTTTCCTGGCTTAGAAGAGGCTTTGAATTAAGGGTTTTAACTGAAAGCATGTGCTGCTCATTAGCTCTGCTACTGGCACACCTGTGCTGCTCCTCTCCTGTTCCAACAGGCCTTTGCTCAGACCAGGCTCCTGGAAATCACTATATTTGCCGTTGCTGCAGTGGCTAAAGGATGTATCTACTGTTATTGGCATTTCTATCCTTTATTTTAAAGAAGCTAGAGAGGGTTGACTTGAAGAGAAAAAAAGGTTTTTTAACATAAAAGATGGGGAAAATGAATTGCTTGTGACTAGGTTAATGCTTAGGAACAGCTGTTTTTTAGAATGGGCATCTCTCTTGAAAGCTCTGTGAAAATTGAACTAGGGACTACATTTTTTTCTGAAATTGGCTGGATTAAAGTGGATTTCTTTGTTTTGTAGTTCTGAATGTGCTAGCATTTTTTAGCTAGGGTTTCTCCCTTGAAACACAGGTGGTGATATTTTAGACTTGCCCATGGTCTGATTGTTTATGCTTTGAATTTAAGTTGGCACAGTCATCTCTTCTATCTTCAGTGTTTGAAGTATGAAGCCTAGGTTTAAGGGCTGTGCAGTCAATGATTATCTAGTTCTAGATATTGACTGATCCTGTCCTGAATAAGGTGTTTGAATCTGACAGCTCTTGATTATGTATGAATGATTGACATGAGATACCTTATTTACAGACAATGAGGTCTATGAATTCAGTGTGAGGCATCTAAATGAGCTGCAACTAAAAAACTAAAATTAGCTGTAAGATGAAGGAAGGGTAGAAGTCGTTGAAAGAATCTAGCAGGTGACATCTTTGACTTCTGGCTATTAACTGAAGTAGGCATATGCTTGATGAAACTCATCTCTTCTCAAACATGCTTTTTTTATGTGTAAGTGGGGAGGAGTAATATCTTACTCTAAAACTGTCTTTAGCTATTCCTTTTGGGCAATCAAAGGAACCTTTACTGACATTAATAAATGGCATGTTAGTTCTGCCTGCCATTCAGCAGCAATGCTTAGTTGCTTCTAAACCCTTGTTATGCTATATTTAGCTTCCCCCTTTTTTGTCCTTTTTCTTCAAGGGGCTGAGTGAGGTAGGTGAATAATTCAAACTAATAAAGTCGGTTTCTTTTTCCCCCCTAAGGTACTTTTTGAAATTTGAATATTGAATTTGCTGAAACATTCAGAAAAAACTTGCCATCAGTATGGAACTCTTAGGGCTTACAGGGTCTGTGGAGGTAAGTGGCTGGTACAGTTTAGAATGGCAATCATAAATTAGTTCTTTCAATTAGAGGTTGTACCATAAGGTCAGACTTTTCTTTAATCACTCAAGACTTTACAGAGAAAATAGCCATAAAAATCAGACATGATCAGGTGCAATTTGCCTTTGCCTTGCAGCAAATCTGTTAGAATAATAAAACTGGTCTTCATGTAATGGTACTGTTGTTGCAAGGGCAAGAGATAATACTGTTCAAAGTAACTGTGCAGCAACGGAGAAACATACACACATAGGCTTGGAAAAAAGAATATTTACAACTAGCAGCAACAACCAACAACAACCATTTTATTAACAGAAGGCTTCTCTTTTTTACTTTTTCTTATCTGCCCACACATACACTCTATTAGCCAAACACTTCTGTCCACGAGTCTTAGACCATCTTCTGATAGGTAGTCTTAGACCATCTCTCCTCATGCTAGTAAGACTCAAAACATACCTTGTTTTTCTCAGTTGTTTTTCTTCTTTCTTTTACTTTCCCATGCTGCTGCAAGGCCGTAAAGTTGTTTTTCTCCGCTTTCCCATGCTAACAGCTGCATCCTTCCCAGGCCAAAGGTGTCCTCAGCCTAGAAGTCTTCTACATAACTGTACTGAGAGATAGGGTGCAGTGTTCTATGAAAATATGTATGCCTGCATGAAATTGGGTGCTCTGGTTCTCGGTGTCTGAAGTTCCACATGTCTTACGTTTTCTTTTTCCCAGTTCCAAGACTGTAAAATGGGATATTTTTTTCCCCTCGTGATTTTCTGGCCATTACTATTTTTTTGTGAAGTATTTGGATGCCATAATAATGAGAACTATAGAAAAATCTATTAAGAGAATTAATAATTCTGTCTTCACAGCAGAGGATGAACATCACGCAGCAAATAAAGGTTAAGGTTGCAAAATGACTGATGAATAGGAAGGAAAATATTGACTAGTCAACCAGAAAGCATTTGCTGTCCTGAGTTTCTGATTTAAGCAGAGATCCCGTGGAAAATAAGTAGTTTGTAATTAAAAATTGAGTAATCCATATAGAAGAGAATAAAGAATTAAAAGGTCTCTGGTATTTCTTTGAAGTTCTGAGCACTTCTTTTTGTGATTCTATGTCCTGTATGAAGAGAGTGTGAGATTAGGTATAATAATGGCAAGAGGGATGCAGAAAGACAGATACTGTTCGTGGCTTGAAGTACAGATATATTTACATCAGGAAGGTAATTTTTGCAAATAATACTTTCATCCTTGCAGTTCCATACTGCCCTGCTGCATAGCTCTTGGGTCTGAAATCAGCCAGTATCCAAATCCGTCAGAGTGGAACAATGCTGCGACAACAACAAGACCAGGTGCCTTTGTTCAAACTCATAGAAAGTGACTGACTGATAGGTAACATGGGTAATCTGCTGCTAGGAGTTCACTCATGTCTGTCTGTGGCAACAAAAACACAGCTGTTCAGCTCCAGCTAGGTGCCTTGGCACGGTTTGTTTGTACAGCATTGTAACAGCCTTTGAAATATATGAGGTAAATTTGTATAGTTGTGCATTTCAGTGTGGACTTAACGTTCTATTTCTCTTGTCAAATCCTCCCATAAATATACATACTAAGTAATTTACTTGGTTGCTATAATTGACCTTATCAGAAATGCATGGAGCTGAAATCTAACTTACAGATGTTTGCTCTACCTCCTTAGATCTGTGTAAATCATTACTTCAAGTCCTACAGGTGTTACTGCTCTCCTTAGTCTAGTTATATGTCAGATATATTTTGAAAACCTGTTAATTCTTCTATTCTCTTCCTGTGTATATGAGAATATCTATATTTCCACCCCTCTTTCCCTCATTGCTGTTATTTTTTTTTCTCTTCTGTTGTTCTCACTGTGCTTGTTTTGTATTTGTTCACCCTCTGTGGTACAGTTAAAATTTCCAGAACTAGTGCTATGGCTGAACCTCATGCAATGTTTAGCCTGCTTATCTGCATCCACCAGCTTCAGTGCAAGAAAAAAAGTTGTGTAAGGAGGAAAGCCTGAGTAGTTTCTGTTCCACAGGGTGGCTTCAGATCACTTTGTGGGGAGATGAGGTACAGATGTATGTGCTCTGTCAAGTCAGGTGCCAATTAAGGTGCTTTGTAGGAACATTAGGGATATAGCTGAGGCAGACTGGCTGAATGATTCTTTAAAAGGGTCATGAGCAACTATAGGAAGTGTGCCCATGGTGCGTAAATCCCAGGTGTTTTGAGTCATGTGGTCATGCAGCAATGAAGTGCCAATGATTTATGGGCAGAAATCTATATGTATAGTTTGGCCTACCAAATACTGTTCTCAAGACACCTCCTACTCCTATAGTGCATCAAGCTGTACAGGCATTGCCACCAGTAAAGAACAGGGGAAAATAACACAAGGAGGTTATTAAGTTTTTATAATACAGAGAGGTAAGAATGAGAAGCTTAGGAAAAAAAAAACTTGTTACTAAAGTGGATCTAATTGTGAACCCTTATTCGCTATTCCCTTTGTACAGAATAGTGACATCTGTGCATACTGCCAGAGGCTCTCAAAAATTCAGACTGTGTCCTGCTCTCTGGCAGTCAGAAATGTTCCTGGCCTTGGTTCAGTGATGAGTTCTCAGTTTCAACTTTTGATCAAACGTGTAATCCTTCTGCAGTAACTGCACACCTGGAAATGTTATCAAGACTATAAAATTAAATATGAGAGCAATAGGAAAAAAAAGACAGATGTATTTCACTTCAGCAAATGTTTAATTAGGTATTTGTCTAGATATGTGATTTATCAGGGAAACTAGAATCATTCAACTACTTAAGTGTCATTTCCTGTTTTATTCTTTGGGCAGAGGAGAGAAATTAGTTTGGCCAATTAACTTGTTGCTAAATCTCTTGCTTCTGTTTCCTGAAGTACTATTCAATTATCATTTTCCCTTTTTAAAGTATATCTGATGCCCACTTTAACCATTATTCTGCTCCCTTCTGCCATGTGAGATGGAAAAACTTACATGAAGATTCTTGTTAATCTTCATGTAAGCCTTCCACAAAGGTGAGGGTGCATGATGCCTGAGAAACATCTCTAGATTCATATTGAGTCTTTCTGGGTCTTCCACTGCTCCAACTCGCTGCATTTTAAATTTTCAAAACTGTGTTGACATTAATCCTGTAATAAAGACTCTTAAGGCTGTGTATATGAGGATATCTATATTTCCACTCCTCTTTATGCAGGCAAGTTTTTTCCAAAATAGCAGGTTAATTTGAAGGCTTAGCCTGAGATATGCTGATAACTTCTTTTCAAAGCAGACTTCTTGTGTATATAGTGAAAATCCACACATTTTCAGCTAAACACTTCAAAGTTATGAGCTTGCTTTTAAATTACTTAAAAAAAAATTGTGATTTTGTTTGTTTTTAAGTAGATCTTACTTTTGTAAGATCTACAAATTATGAGCTTCCAGTTTCAGGAATTGGTTGTATACATAACATAGACTGGCCAGATAATGATTTTCAGGCTTATAAACTATATGGAAGCTGAAGAGCATGGAGGATTATGGATTTTTTTGTTTGTTTTAAAGGAATGGAGATCAAGAGGTGCAAAACTGTATATAGCTGAGGAGAAAAAGGTTGGCTTGGGACCCTTGTGAGTACATTCATTCTGTATGTTCATATTGCTGTTGAGAGAAATGGGACTTTGGGTATATGTCTGTAAATAAATTAATTACTCTGAGATTAACCCTGCTAATTTTTTCTCCACAATTCCAAATTCAAATCAGGCCAACTCAAAAGCTTAAAATTTTTGTAGCAAGGGGAAATTACTAGAAAAAAAACCCAGTATGCTAAAGAACAGTGAAGTTGCTAAGCCAAGCAATAAAAGGCCAGAAAAATCTAAAAAGTGCTTCATTATGCAAACAATAATAATTCTCTCTTATGTGTATTCATTATGATACTATCTATGATAATATCAGAGCTAGTGTTGTTGGGCTCTTTTTATTTTTCCGTTGGACAAATTTTTATTTTCTGCACAGATGTGCAGAGATGCTAAAGACTGTAAACTGCACACTTCAACAGAAGTGTTTCTAAATGAGAAAAATAGTAGCACCCACTTTCACTTTTAGACATGACTGACTGATTTTTGGCTTAAGTCTCCTAAAACACCTTATCTGAGGAAAGTTGCCAACACAGAAAATTTCACCAGAACAATGGAAATATTAGCGAAGTTAAAAAAACAACTGAAAATGGAATACAAAAATTGTCTAGTAAACCTCATTAAGAGACAGATATCATACTAGCTGTATTTATTGGAAACAGAGAAATGCAGATATAGCGCTGCAATGAAACTGCTTGTAAAAGCCAAAGGAAATGCAATAACTGTTTCTACCTGAATAAAACCAACCAGAAATAATGAGCAGATTGTTTCAGTGAGGATTTTTAACTGTTTCTACCTATCCAATGTTAAGTCTTTACTACAGACAAAACACAACGACATGCGAGAATGGGTGTATAGAAAACTGATGGCTTCTTCTTTGTGTTCTCATGTAAAAAGCTGCACTCCTTTCTACCCATTCTGTGAAGTTTTCTAAACTTAAATTTAAATCAATAGCAATTTTAGCTCAACTATCCTTCCTAGATATCCAAACTAGAGACAATTGAAGAGCCTTATTTTATGCAAAAAACCAAAACCACTGAAATATGGAGTTGAAATAGGGAGCTACCAGAAGTTACTATATTAAAGAAATAAATCATCACTATAGCTTGACTAATAGTCACCTGGTTTCATACCATTGGCAATATGATCCATGTTTACAGGCAAGGAAGAAAAGAATCTTAATCTGAATCCAGATGCAGAGTTTAGTTCTTAATGCCATGTAATCCATCATTGTTTGTACTTGTGTGCATGAAAGAAACAGGATTGCTTGGAAGAAATAATGTCAGCTGTTATTTGCTTGATAGTCAAGCAGGATATTTGGTATATGTTGTTGTGGAGGTTTGGGTTGGCTCCCTGCCAAACCCAGTCATTGACCACACAGATTTCCCCCTCCTGAGAGAGAGGGAAAGAAAAGTACCAAAAGAAAATTGTAGTAAATTATATATGTATTTTCACATATATTACAGTTATATACAATTAAACACTATGTATATACAGAACAAGAGTCCCAAACAACCCCAGAAGGGAAAAGGGAAAGCGGAAAAGGAACAAAAATCAGGTAAAAACAAAACAAAACAGATACACACACTTTAAAACTCAGGGAATAACTCTATAAAGTAACTAACAAAATAAATTCTCACCAAACTTCCCTCAAGGAAACAGCAGAAATCTCCACCTCCATGCAGCTTCAGACAACAGTTTCTCAGATTAGGGCTCAGCTCACATAGATAAGAGCGATGCCAACACACTGAGACCTGCTACCTTCCCAAGCACCCAAAAGGAAGAGAGAGAAGAACCTCCTTTCTTGTCTTTATATACCCCTGATTACATGAAGGAATGGTGTGGAATATTTCCTTAGTTATAACCCTGTTGGCAGGGAAGGCCGAGACCAAAACCAAGAAAATTAAACCACCACAGCTGTCTCTGTTTCTTCTAGCCAAGACCTTGCCCTTTCCTGGAGCAGGGAAGATATCCTTGTTACATCTAAAAAGCCTCTCCCTGACCAGCAATTTTAATATCCCCTGTGTCAATGTGACAATGTCTTTGAGCAGTTTTGTTAAGATATTTTGTTTTGAGTCAGTCTCTATTTGAATAGTTCTTAATTCTGATTTTTTTTTTTTTTTGTCTTTTACACACCCTCTCAGATTTTTCTTTCTGCTAAGTTGATGGCTGGTTTTGTGTTTGAGGAGTTTTTTCCAGGTTTGTTGTTGGCTTTGTTGTCGTTTTTTTTGGTTGTTTGGTTTTTGTTTTTTGTTTTTTTTTTTTTTTTTTGGGGGGGGGGTTTGGTTTGTTGTGT
>JAWWEW010000078.1:69096818-69158214 GCA_035583185.1 Anabacerthia variegaticeps | reverse complement strand
GGGGGGGTTGTGGTTTGTTGTCTTGCTTTTGTGTGTGTTTGTTTGTTTGTTTTGGGTTTTTTTAATTGCTGCTAATCCAAAAGTAAAATGACCCTCTATTCTGTGTGTTAAGGTGATAATTCTCAGGGGAAGTCAATTTTTCTTTTTGCCTGTTTTTTCTTTCTCTGTTCAATAAAATCTCAGCTTTGAACGCCAATCTCATAGTCTGAAATAGATACTTATTATACCAGATTTTAAACAAAAGCCACAGGAGATTTCAGTAAGACAGAAGTCATTGAGGAAGCTGATTGAATCATGAAATGCACTCAGATTCCTCTGTTTGGAAGTTTTTCAGGTTTCTTCAGTTATTTTAAGAGATTTAATGACCAGAGGCTGGGTTGAAATTTTTATCTTTAAAGAATGAAACTTAAAGTAATCAGAACTCATGTTTATGAAAGTTACTCTGATAGTAGGATATTGCTTATGCTCAGCAATAGGAGAGATTAGACATGACTAATCTTTTGGATATGTTGTGTAGTTTGCATTGGATTTTTAACTTTGCTGTTGCTTTTCCCCCCCTCCCCAAGTTCCTGAGCGTTGTTCCTGTGGTGCTTGGGATTTGGACAAGCACTGGCTACCACTTCAGTGGAGATTGATCTGACTCACAGTAATGCCCTCTCCTGCTGTTTTATTTTCCTATTGGCTAGCTATTATTAAAGTTAACTAGGCAAGAATAGAAAACCAATAGGAAAACCCAGCTAGAAGCTGATTTTTCTTTGTCAGCTCAAATTCCTCTGGTTAGAGATTCAGGCAGCAATTGCATATCCCATACCCGCGGCTATTTTTCCTTTGCCTGCTAATGAATCCCTGAAAAGAGGCAGTAGCAAATTAATTGATTTCCTGTATGTGTCCCAGCTTTGCTATTGAGTTTAAAAGGAAACTACAAAAAAGGTGTAGAGAGGAGGTTGGCTAGTTGCTTTTTTGATTGCTGTTTTATATTTTTTGCTAATGTTTGATTTGCTCAAGTTTTAATGCCTCCCATTAGGTATTTCAGTTATAAATATGCACATAGCATGTTTATGAAACTCAAGAGAAGGGTAAAAAATGGAGGAGGGCTGATGTTCTTTAATTATTACAAAATGTTAAGGGATGGTTCAATTGATAGTTCATAATGAAATTTTAATTGTAGTAGTATTTAAGATTAAGATAAAATAATAAGCACTAACATAAAATATATTGAGGCTTTTTACATAATTATATCTTTGCAAGAATTTACCTAGGATATAGTATTCTCTTGAAACAAACATGCTGAGTTGAGTTGATTTGCTTGCAGGCAAATGGGAGAATTATTGTCTTTTTTTTAATTTGATATTTTATATCAATAGATTATGGCTTTGAGCATTGATGTGTGTTATGACTTACTGAGAATGTAGTGCCTGCTGGCCAGAAAGGGAACAAAGAGTCTTTACATGGAGAGAATTTTGGCTTCTAGCTATGTCGTTCACACAAGTCCACCATTGCTGCTTAAAAAACAAAAGCAAAAACCAACCAAACAAAAAAACCAAACCCAATAAAACTAACAGAAAAGCTCAACTAAACAGATCCACAAACAAATAATTAAAAAACCAAAACAATCTAGTTCTAGCCACTAGAGAGTAATTTTTTTACCTACTTTTTTTTTTTTTTTACCCCACAATGTGTTCTTTAGTCCTTTCGTCTCTTCCCAGTTGAGATAGGACATTTCATTTTAGGATGAACTTTGAATTAGTTAGCCCTTAAAAGGGAATCTAGCAGGAACATGTGTTTCACTGGTAAATCCCATACTTTTTAGTAGATTCCTCTTCCTCTCTAGAAGAAATTGCATTCCTGTGTCTCTTTTAAGCTTGTATGTTTCTGTAAGCTTTCAGTCTGCAGGCAAAATGTTGAAGACAGAGTAGATATTGTTTTCTGCTCTTTCAAAAGTTTTGTTTCAACCCTCATCCGTTTTGAAACACATTAAAGGAGAAATTTTATTTTTGCAAGATGTTCTGACCTTAATTTGTTTTTTAAATCCTGAAAAAGGTTTAAATGTTACAGACAATATTTATAGGGATGCTTTAATTTAACAAAATCCTAATTCTTTACATCAGAAAACATATTTTTGTCCTCCTTAAAAAGAAGAAAAATGAAAACAAAGGTGTGCTAATTATTCCATAATTGTAAGAATTCATAAAGGAACAAGACAAACAGGTGGACTCCTTATCAGAGATGTCTTTCTATCAATTGCATAGCAGTTTTTCATAACCACGGTGACATTTTTCTGTTTCTACTTACAAAACTTAAATGAGGTAAAAGATGACATTTGTGGTTGCTGTTTGATGTCTTTAACACACATATCGTAGCAACGGCTGTTCTCTTTGATACTGCAGTTTTTCTTTTCCAGTGGAAAAACTATGGGAGACAGCAGCTAGCCTAGAGCAGAAAGGCATAGCAGAGAAATAGGCAAAGGGGTATAATAGGAATCGTAGCAAGTTGCAACAGCCTTTCATGGGGGAAAAAAGGTAATAAGTGTGAATTGGAGAAAAGATAAAAGGTGGGTATGCAGTAGTTTCTGGATTCTGGCAGCAAGAAAAATCAAGCAAGTGAATTGTTTAGTGCTTTTCTGAGGTGAGCAGTGCTCAGAAAAGAAAACTACAGTGAATGGGGCAAGGACTAGGACTGTGATAGAGTGGTAGAAGAGAGGGGCTTTCACTTTGCAGTCCATTGCCTTCCTGGCCTTGTTAATAGTCTACAAGCAGGAACAAGTGTTGGGAAGGGGTAGCAAATAGAGAGATGACAATGAGTAAAAGAATCAGGAATGTGAAAAAAAAGATCAAACTGTGTTCATGCATTTTTTTACTTTGTGCAGAGGATTGCTGTTTGAACATCTGCTGTAGTACTCAATTCTTAGTGCTACCAACCTGTTTTTCTAGTGTTTTTGAATGGAGGTGCTGTATAGGTTATTCCTGATGTTCTGCAATTAAGTATCCCACAATTAATTCAAGTCCTGATTTGCCTTATAAGAGTCTATGCAACAGGATCTAGTTATTGAAGAAAAACTTAGTGTCTATTATTTTTAAGTCAGGATGCGTGGTAACTAGTTAGAGCTCTTAGAGCAAAATAGAAAGGGGAGTACATAATCAGCTATTAAGTTTATTTTTGGTAGAAATTGTAGAGCCTTCAGGTTGTTCAAAAATTAGATCCTTCTCTATGTCCCAGCAATGTCTACCCGTGACAGAAAGGCATGAAACTGACCCAAGAAAGAGAGGATGTTTAAAAATATCCATGTACTACTTGCCTATTTAAAAATTACCAGATTTATATTGGCTAGTGATTCCACTACAGCCAGGCTTCTCATTTCCTTGTAAGTGGTGACCAAACTACAACAATCACTGCTTTTTTTGCTTTTTTTGTTTAAATATACCTCTTTACAAAGACATTATTCTCAAAACTTTGGTGGTTGTTTTTAAATAACCAAAACAATGAAATAAAGTGGAGAATGGAAAAACAGAGTGGAAAGTAGATTTGTTTCCAGCTCATGAATTGACTTAGAAATCTTCAATATTAATTAATTCCCCTTTCTCTCCCCACTGTACTTCTATTTTAGCCCGCTCCTCCGCAAACATTCTGTGGAGCATCATAGAATGGTTTGGGTTGCGAGAGACCTTAAAGATCATCTAGTTACAACAATCCTACTGTGAGTAAGGACACCTTTCACTAGACCAGTTTGCTCAGAGCCCCATCCAGCCTGTTCTTGAATAGTTCCACGGTTGGAATATCTACAGCTTTTCTGGATAATCTGTTCCAGCACCAACCACCCTCACAGTAAAGATTTTTTTCCTAATATCTAATCTCAACCTACTCTCTGTTTGATTCCATTCCCATTTGTCATGTCACTACACACTCTTGTAAAAAGTCCCTCTCCATCTTTCTCATAGGCTCCCTTCAGGCACTGGAAAGTCACAGTTGAGTCACCCCAAAGCCTTCTCCTTTCCAGGCTGAAGAAACCTGATTCTTTCAGCCTATTCTTGTAGGAGAGGTGTTCCATGCCTCTAATCATCTTGGTGACCCTCCTCTGAACTCTGTCCAACAGGTCAATATCTTTCCTGTCCTGGGAACCCCAGAACTGGATGCAGGTGGGGTCTCACCAGAGCCAAGTAAAATCAGGACACAGACTTCATATCTGCCCCACACTTTATAAATTTTATTCTAGACCACTGAATCATTATACTTAAAGCGACTTAATCTGTGGAGTTCTCGAAGTTAAAATCTGTTTGCCTTTTTCTTGAAAGAAAGCTACAGGGACTGATTTGTACTAATTATTGAACTTTCTATGTACATGTCTGTATGTCTGTGCATGTCTGCACTGCTTAACTGTACTGCTAAGCCAGCAAGCCCTAGGCTATATTAAATTTCATTCCTTGGAAAACCTTAAAACTAGTGAAGTTGATCCTACCTAATGTGCTTGATGTCTTATTCACCATGGTGTGCCATGTTGAACATTGGACTATGATCCAGAAATGGATTTGAGTGCAATAAGAAACATCTGAGCAACAGTAGCTTCTTGAATAGTCTCTGCCATAATTGCCAGCCACTCCTTTTCCATAAAAACCACTGCCAAAGATGCTTTCAATGAATTGTAAGTAAATGACTGCTGGAGTAGACAAGTGTTCACCCAGTCAGTTACAACTAATGGATGACTGAACAAGGTGTTTGTTATTGTTACTCTATTGTCAGTTGACATTTCCAGCTGCTATTCATGGCTGCTTGTTGATTTGCACACTACAGCAGCATGTAGGGATGCTTACATGTTAAAGCTCTGGATCAGGCCCAGGACAAAGGTGTCGGAGGCACATTCTGTGTGATCTGATTACTGACATAGTTAGACCTGCTTCAGTAACTTGCTATGCATATTTATACATCTAAGTTGATATGAGCTAATAATCAAGGCTCTTAAGTTGACTTATTTGTTTTTCTCTAGTATCTCTAAATACAGAAAATCAATGTGAACATCATGAGATATGGATGCAATGTCTACCTTGGTCAGCACTTTCCTCATAAATATTCAGTAGAGGATGCAGGTTGCTGCTCAAGTTTTTAATGTGAAACTTGTTCTGTCAGGATACTCAGCTAAGGTTAGTTAAGGTTCGTGAAGCCAATCTCCCAAGATGTAAGGAAGAAAATAAAGTCTGCATGTTTTTTTGACATCCATCCTTGTTACAGTCTATGGGGAAATGTAGTTGATGACTTTATTGAAGCTTATTTTCTTTTCATACTGGTGAATGTCTCTCATCTATAGGTGGTTGTCTTAAAGGAGTAACCATAATCAACCCATCAAGAAACGAAAGTCAAAATTATTAGTCCACAATGATTCCTTTTTAAAAAATTCTAAGAATGCAGCAGAAGACCCCCAGTGGAGCAGGGCTTACTTACTCAGTTTGTTGCAAAATGCAGCATGTATAGTGACTGATCCAAGGAGAATATTTTGCATTTGTCAACACAAGAATCCACCAGTACCAAGTGAACAGGCATGTGTTCTTTAGTTGGGATCTGCCGAATTAAGCAAATTTAGGAAATGGACTTTCTTCAGGTGATTAACAGAAAAACTTCAGGGTAGCCTCACTTCTGTTACTTCAGTCCCTGTTCTGCAGAAAAGGACTGGGTTTTCAGGATGGAGAACACTCTACTAACAAGGAAGCTTTTCAATGAGATTCACACTCCAGTTGAGGTCAATGTCCTCTTGTGCTGAAGGTATACAGGAGTGGCCACAAAGTGGTAGTAAGGGGAAATTCAGTGGTACATAGATACATAGGATTTTTTGACATCCAGTAGCAGTGCAATGATAACTTTTATGCTAGGCACAAAAGTAACGAACACATGAAGATGTCTATTCACGAATCTAGGTGAATAAATGGTAATTATTGTCTGTGTTGCTACCAGTAACATAGTAATTGCAAAGATGTAGGAAAGGTGTTTAGGATTTTTAACTTGGCTGATTAGCAGAGACCATGGACCAGGATCTCCATAGGTTTATCCATGCTTTTTATCTCAAGTGTCAGACAGAGATTTGAAGTCTGAAAGTTTGAATGAGGTATAAATGATAATGATAAATTATAATAGTATAAAGATAAACACATGTTGTAAAGATGCCTTGCTTATATTTGGAACTAAGGAAGATTTCTGTGTGAAAGGAAACTGTATAGGAAGGATGAGCTACATTTTATCATAAGTCAGGCTGATGATACTGTATAAAAAAGGTTGCAGAAAAGTATAGAAACTTAGAAGTTGGAGAAAAACTTAGAGACACAGAAGATCACCTGGTTTACACTGATGTGAAGAATGTCCAATACACTCCTAAACAGTCTGCACACAAAGAATAAAGGAGGCAAATTAGTTCACCTACAATGCCAATTGATTGATATGTACAGTATTAAGTGATGGAGTGAGTGTAAAATCTTTGAAGTATTTTTACACTGGCCTAAATTCTGAAAAAGTAAGATAATAGAATTAGAACGTATGACATTAATTGATGTTTGCAAGCAACCATTTCAAAAGGAGGAAATTCAATGGAATATAGTGTTACCAGGCTACAAACTTGACAGGAATCAAATTACTTTACACTGAGAGGAAGGTGAAAGGCACTGCGTGTGTAAAATTGTGTGAAGTGTAACAGGACAAGTTATAAATGAAAAGAGAAGTACTATGGAATCCTTGTGGCCAGAATTCACAGATTCTGAAATTAAGATTGTATTGATTATACTGTTTATACCATAATTAGGAAAGAAAATGAACACAGAATTAAACAAAACCAGTCAAATTGCAATTTTAAGGCAGGTACAATAGTGAAAAAAATTAAACTACTACATACAGATTGATTCCATTTCTAAATTGGCTACATTTGAGACAAACTGCTTGCAACAACAAGAAAATATGCCGTTTGGGTTTACATTAAGTGCTGCTTGACACTGTTCTGAGCTGGTTTATAGTAGTTACTGTAGTACAATTAGATTTAATATTGTAGCAGGAGGCAATAGGCAAAACAAATGCAGTGCATTCATACTCAGTTTTAAGATCTGGAAGTACATGAGTAAAAATGTCAAAGTCAAACAACACACTCTTAAAAGAAACAATGCAATAAAATGCAAGTAGTCTGGAGGCAGTTAGTTAAAAAACCCCTTTAATTGAAGACCAAGTAAGTAGAGGTTCAACCAAAAGAAAAAAAAAAACAAACAAACAAACAAAAAACAACTGAAAGGTTAACATTAAAAAAAAAAATGGTGGTGGGAGTGAAAGTGAGAAGAAAAAAGAAGTCTGCAAAATATGGCAGGTGCCGTGTTGAGGTCATGTGAAGAAGTTCTTTAAGTACTTCAAAACTGAGGAACCAGCTGGGTGCTTGGTGATAAAGGAGCCAGAGAAGCAGCAGAGAAGTAAGATGAATTGTTATCATCGGGCTTTGCTGCTGCAGGTATTGGAGAGGTTCCCAGTGACCCATATCTTTTAACAGAGCAAGCAGAGATGCTAGCTCAATTTCAAGTAAATATATGGGTTATATTAGATCTGACAGACAATTCGCATCCAGTAAGGCTAGGATGGTATTCAGTAGAGAACCCTGAAGAATTCAGGTGTGAAATTACTGACCTTGGTCTGCAGCCCAACACTACAAGTAGGAGCTGTGCAGGAGGAGTGGAATATTGCCACTGCATTCCTACTTGCTACAGGCTCTGTCAGGTACAGAGCAACGAAGCTGGTGTGTACTTCTGATAAAGTGGCAAAAAATGTAATAGCAAATACAAGATCATGGGTAAAGGTTGTCTGGGAGTCAGCATGGTTTCTGTAGAGGGAGGGCCTGCCTCACTGATGATCTGTGTAACACTTCTGTGAATGTGGTATAATGTGCATAAAAGAAATCCAGTGGATAGAAAGAAGGAAGTAAATTATCATGTTGTGACTGACTAAAACCCTAGGGGTAAAATGTGACTCAATGAATATTCTCCGTGTTAGAAGAATTCTTGACCAGTGGAGGTGGTCAAGGATGATGTGCTGAGTAGGATACAAAAAATATGACTTTTGCCTTCACTCAAAAGGGACTAGAGAGTGGGTTTTGTTTTAAATGGACAAGAGTTGAGTGGATTAACTGGAGATGTAAATGTCTACCTGAGTTAGCCAGACCAGAATGGTGTGAGTGAATTCATACCTCAACCCAACAGAGAGTACAAAAACTAGCACCAATATTTTGAAGGGATGAACAGTGCTGAAGCACTTTCAGTCCATGCATTCCTTTGTGGTAACTTCAGAAGAGACAGGCAAGGTAAGAGAGGTGGAGGGATGGCTCTGTATGTTATGGAGTCTCTTGACTCTAAAGAACTTGAGGTTAGTGACAATATGGTTGAGGGCCTATGCATATGAATTAGGAGAAAGGGCAATAAGACCAATGTTCTGGTGAGAGTCTGTTATAGACCATTCAACCAGGATGAAGAAGTAAATGAATTACCCTATCAGTAGCTGGTGGATGTTTCAAGATCACCAGCCCTTGTTCTTGTGGCAGGCTTTAACTTACCAGATGTCTGCTGAGAACTCAACACAGCAGAGAAGAGGCAGTCTAGGAGGTTCTTGTAGCTTCTTATTGCAGCTGGTGAGTGAGCCTACCAGGGATGGGTTGCCACTAGACCTACTGTGTATGAACAGAGAAGGGCTGGTGGGAGATGTGGTGGTCAGGTTTGGGGCACAGTGACCATGAAATTATGGAGTTTTCAATACTCAGTGAAAAAAGAAGGCATGTCAACAAAACCTGGACTTCCAGAGAGGAAACTTTGGCCTATTCAGGAGGCTGGTTCAGAGAGTGCCTTCAGAAACAGCCCTTAAAAACAAAGGGTTCCAGGAAGGATGGACATACTTCAAAAAAGAAATCCTGAAGGTGCAGGAACAAGCTTTCCCTGCGTGCTGAAAGATGAGCTGCAAGGAAGATGTCTGGCCTGGCTGGAGAGGGAGCTTTTCCAGGAACTTAGGGGGGAAAAGGAGGTTTTTTAACCTTTGGAAAATAAGGGCAGGCAACCCAGCAAGTTTTTCAGACTGTTGTTAGCTCATGCAGAAGGAAAATTAGAAAGGTGAAAACTCAACTAGCACTTAATCTGGCCACTTCTATAAAGGATAATAAAAGTGTTTTTATAGCATTAATAGCAAAAGAAGGAGCATGGATAACCTCCATTCTTTATCAGACATGGTGGGGGGATTACAATTACCAAAGATGAGGAAAAGGCTGAGGTACAAAATACCTTCTTTGACTCAGTTTTCAACAATAGGACAGGTTGTCCTCAGGACAACTGGCCTCCTGAGCTGTTAGACACGGATGAGAAGCCAAATAGCCCTCCTGGAATACAGGAGGAAGTAGTTAATGACCTGCTGAGCCATTTAGATGCTCACAAGTCTATGAGACTAAATGGGAGCCATCCTAGGGTGATGAGGGAGCTGGTGGAAGAGCTCACTAAGCTGCTTTCCATCATTTATCAACAGTCCTGGCTCACTGGAGAGGTCACAGGTGATTGGAAGTTGACCAGTGTGATGCCCATCCACACAAAGAGCTGGAAGGAGGATCTGGGAAACTACAGGCCTGTCAGCCTGACCTCAGTGCCTGGCAAGGTTATGGAGCAGATCTTCTTGAGTGCAAACACAAGGCAACTACAGGATGACTGGCGGATCATGCCCAGCCAGCATAGATTTAGGAGGCGCAGGTCCTACCTGACTAACTTGACCTCCTTTCATGACCAGTTGACCTGTCTAGTGGATGAGGGGAAGGCTGTGGATGTAGTCTACCTGGATTTCAGCAAGGTCTTTGACACCATCTTCCAGGGCATACTCCTGGAAAAGCTGACAGCCCACATCTTGGACAGGTGCACTTTCTGCTGGGTTAAGAACTGAATGGATAGCCAGGCCCAGAGAACAATGATGAATGGAGTTGCATCCAGTTGGCAGCTGGACATTAGTGGTGTTCCCTACAGATCAGTGTTGGGCCCAGTGCTGTTTCATAGCTTTATTGATGATCTGGATGAGTCTACCATTAGCAAATTTGCAGACGACATCAAGTTGGGCAGGAGTGTCAATCTGCTGGAGGGTAGGAGGGCTCTGCAGTGGGACCTGGACAGGCTGGATTGATGGCATGAGGCAAATTGTATGAGGTTCAACAAAATCAGATGCACAGTCCTGCACTTTGGCCACAACAACCCCATGGGGCACTACAGGCTGGGGAAAGAGTGGCTGGACAGTGGCCAGGCAGAAAGGGACCTGGGGGTACTGACTGACAGCCAACTGAAAGTGAGCCAGCAGTGTGCCTAGCTGGCCAAGAAGTTGGGCTAGGTGCTTAAAAGGATGTGCCTCTGTTTGCTATGTTTTTGCTTATATTCAGATAGTATGCAGTAATTGAACAACAATAGGAGTTTCTTTGTGCAGTGGCTGAAGTTGGACATTGTAATGGTGTTCCTTCATGTCTTTGATGAGAGGGTGGAATATGATTGTCACATCTGAACTAAAAGCCATGCAGGTAGTATGACACTTTCAGGTTTAGAAACACCAGCACAACATGTGGGCAATTGGCACTTGTTTTATCACAGTGTAAAATGAGTTCCCATTTGTTATCTGAAGCATAATGATTAGCCAAATGTTTCTAGTCAGTGCTGAATGCACTAATTTAAATCTGAATAAATGATTATTTGTACACTTCCTTGGGCAAAGAGCATGCATATTTTCCAGTTATTGCGGTTGACTTAATAAGTGGCGACTCAGTTGTGTACTAACCCATCAGTACCAAACTGCTTCTCTGGATTAATAATCTTTGTGATATTTCATTAATATTCATTGTTAATTAACACTTATGGAACAGAGAAAGAAATGTGCGCTATATAGCATGAGGATCTTTTTTCATCATTTCAGCTTCATTAATTCAACATCATGTTTTTTCATCTATTTTTCATAATATACTTGGGAGAATTAATCTCATAGTTGATACACAGTTATAAAAGTTTTTTCAAAGCATCCTAAACAACTGTTCATATCCTCTCCATTGTGACAGATATTCAGGAGTTCCCCTGTCTGCTATTCTGTTAAGATGTTGCATAGCACCCTGTTTTTCCTTGCATTTGTGTCATTAACGTTGCTTCTTTTGTCAAGGTCTAGGATATATTGGGGCAAAGTTTGAAGGGCATGATTCTATCTTCTGTTGGACCTGCTAATATAACCTGAAAAAAAAAAAAAGCAAGCTTTCATGTGCACCAGTTCTTCCTGCCTTAGGAAATCATATTATTATTTATAACACTTTTCCTCCAAAGTTTTTATCTATCTATATGTGTGTGAAATGCTCAAAATAGTAATAGAAAAAAACAACCAAAAACCAATACAACCTTCCCTGTCAAATCCCCAAGATTATCTATTCAAAACATTGTCTTCCTTGAAAACAATTTTCATCTCATATGAACATTAATTTCATTTAAAAAAAAACAAACAAACAAACAAAAAAACCAACTCAAAACACCAGAGCATTTGCAGTTCTTGTTGAAGGATCAATAAAAAAGTTCTCTGGAAAAAAAAAATAATATTGAGAAAATGCTCTAAATAACAATATAGTATCTATCTTCAAATGTGTGATGAAGGCAAATCCTTCATTAATTTCAGTGATAATAAGAAAACATCAGAATTAAACCTTTTCAAAAAACTGGTCTATTTATTTATTTTTTTTTAATCCTTAAAATATTGAAGAAAATGCACTCTTCTGTGAAAAGACAAAATTAGCATAAATTTGTTTGTAAGTTGAAATCTGGATCAAAATGTTGTGAGGTTTATATACAGCATTTCTATTGCACAAAAGGTCAGCTGTTGTTTTGGCTGACATTCTTAATATAGTAATATTTCACAGCTGGCAATTTGCAGCCAGTAATAGCCAGATGGTGTTTTTTCTAAGGTGAATTTAGAACATTTTCAGCAGTTGTAAATGTGAGTCTCGTAATACCAAAACATTACAGAGTATTCTAGAGCTCTGTCTTTCTGGATTCAATAGCATGCTTGATCACAGCCAAGACAGACATGTTTTACATGGTGGACTGTAATAAGGGACCTATGATAATCAGGCATAATAAAATTGTTTTATTTTTGACCTCTGTCAGATTTAAATTTCAACTCACAGAGCTCATTGCTCTCCTGCTCTCCTGAGAATGCTTATTTTGAGATTTTCTGCAATTTTTGTAGCTATTTTGGCAGACTTTATTTTAAATCACTGCCTCATTATGCCAGGTGTCCCTGGTGCCTCTGTAAAACATTTTGTGTTACCAGACACTAATGTTATGAGGTTTTGGAGAGCTGAAACAGGAGATTAAGGTGTGGATCCAAAAACATGTATATCTTGAATAAAATTAGTCAAAATATTACATTATTTATTCCTCCTTTTTTCTTTTTAACATATTCATACAGCAAGACTATGTACTCTTAATTTTTAAGGAACCCTTTTTGTGAATAGTAAAATTTTGTTACTACGTTAATTTCCAAGCTTATTGTGTTTATAATGAACAAGGGAATGGGAAATGAGTTTCATAGTTTTCTAGCCAGTCCTGTCTGAAAGTTATTTATGTTAATGGCTTGGAACAATAATCTGTCTTCAGGCTATATCAGAGTTAGACCCATTTTAGAGTAAAAGACACCTGAAACTAAGCAACCCCTCATCTCACTATCCTTTAGGAACCCTTCCAAGATATACATATATATATATATATATAAAGATATGATGTTGAAAAGAATAAAGTGAGACAATGTTGACACTCTTGGATTTCAAGTCAAAAATCCTTGTCCTGGTGATATATATTAGTCTGCAGGGTTTTTGTTTTGTCCAGTGGGCAACAAATTTACCAATATCAATTTGTAAACTTTCCCTGCAATTGAGCTAATGATATGCTCAGTGGCAAGAAGACAGAACATTGGACTACAGGGATCTGCTTGATTATAGAGTCCAATCTCCCCCGGCTGCTGGCAATGAGCCACATGTATGCTCTCACTTCATGGGAAAATACAAACGCAAAGGAGAGAAAGTGCTGCCATTTCAGATGGGACAGAAGTAAAAACACCTAGCAAAATATCTAAGCGAAGTATCATGACAATATTTTTTGTGGGGTTTTTATTTTGGTTTTTGTTTTTTTGGGGAGTTTTTTGGATTTTTTTAAGAAACTAAAACTTCACTGGAAATGATATTTAATGAGGCCTGTATAGTTATGTTTTTCTCTAACCAGATGACGGGTTTTATAGCTGAATAAAGAGATTTTTTTTTTTTCCCCTTTACAACTGTTTTGTGTCTATCCATACTATCTGTATATCTGCACTTTATTTTTATGAAGGTGGAGGAATTCTTGAATTGTACTTTTGGCCAAATGGCTGAAGGCTCTCAACTAGTGAGGGAAAATATCTGCCTGAGGAGATGACAACTCTTGTCTGTTGTCACAACCAAAGGCCTGAAGTTAGCATATTTGATGTGTCCTCTGGCATCAGCAATTCCTTAAAGTGCTGAGAGTGCTGCATCTTGCAACCTTTTCTGTGTACACTTCCTAGACCATATAGTGAAAAGCAAATGCTCAGATTGTAGAGGTCCAGTGCTTTATACAGGTTTTAAGTTTAAGGTGCCTGCATTTCCTCCCTGGGAAACAGGTCAGCCTAAGTGGCATAAGTCATGGAGTGGGCTTTCCTCTTCATATATTTTGGGGGAGAGGAAAAGGAGAGCAGTGGATACTTGGGAATGTCTTACAAGAATATTTTACAAGGATCATTAACTTTATGGACTTTTTTAATGCTTGCTTTTAAGTAACCTAGTTATCCTTGCTTCTTTCCTTTCTGATATTAAGGTCTTAAGTAGTTATATCCAGAAACTCTGTCTTGGTAGTAACAAAAGTCTTCTGTTTGGAGAAGTACAGGTCACTGACGCAGGCAAACATTTCAAATCTACATCGCTAAACTTCTGCATCTATACAGAATCACAAACGGAGATCATTGTGTGATTGGAATCTATGGATTTTCATTGTTCTTTCAAGCTGGGTCAGTGGCAAACTAGATATACTCTTAGAGTGTCCCTAAATCAGTGATTATATATTTCAGCATTTTGAACTTCTTTTTAGAACTTAAGTGCCTGTAAGTGATGTTTAGTAATGTATAAGGGTATTTTTTTCCATTAAATTGCTAAGTGATGAATAAATAATTCCTTACACAGCATACCATAGTGAGGTCTTATATTTTCTTGTTTTAGCATCTGATGAAATTGTTATTCTTTGGTTGACAAATAGCTCAACGTGAGCCAGCACTGTGTACTTTCAGCCCAGAAAGCTGTCTGCATCCTGTGCTGCATCAAAAGAAGCATGGCCAACAGGTTGAGGAAGGTGATTCTTCTTTGCCCTCATGAGATCCCATCTGGAGTACTGTGCTGAGCTCAGGTATACCCAGCATAAGAAGGACTTGGACCTGTTGGAGCCAGTGCAGAGGAGGACTACAAAGATGGTCAGAGGGCTGGAGCACTTTTGCTATAAGTAAAGGATGAGAGATTTGGTGTTGTTTGGTCTGGAGGTTTGGGAGAGATCTTATAGTGACAGGACAAGGGAGAATGGCTTGAATCTGAGAGAAGATTGATTTAAAATAGATATTAGGAAGAAACTCTTTCCCATGAATATGGTGAGTCACTGGAGCAGGTTGCCCAGAGAAGCTGTGGATGTCCCATCCCTGGAAGTGTCCAAGAACAGGCTGGATGGGACTCTGAACAACCTGGTCTAGTGGAAGGTGTCCCTGTCGATAGTGGGGGCATTGGATCCTCAAGATTGTTTCCAAGCCATACCATTCTATGAATCTATGATTTTTGCAACTGATTGCCAGAGAAACTTGCCAATTAATCACATCATATCATCACAACCACACTCATTCTGTGAGAGAGGAGTAGAGATAAGAAACTTAACAGAAGACGTGATATTTCCCAGGGGAAAATACAATGGCTTTGTTTTGTATGGCATTTGTAATTTTATTTTTTATTTATGTTTAGACACTGCTAAGTTACTTTTTTCTGCAATACAGGGGTGGGAGGATAAAATACACGGCTGGGAGATAAAGGTTTATAAGTCAGAAACTGCAGGGAACTTAGTGGTGCTGTAGCACCGCTAGCCCAGTGGCACACCAGTAAGGGTCAGAGCTTTGAGGTGAAGTAGCCACCAGAATGAAGTGAGTTGTTTTATAGGATATGTAGGACAGAGAGAGATTACCAGCAGGAAAGGAATTAAATCTATTTGTGCCTCCAGGACACTTTGTTATAAATTTGATCCATTTATGCTTCTAAAAGGTTGTTTAAAACCCTAATTAGCAACAGGAAACCAGAAGGACTTGAACTGCAATTCATTGTTTTGTTTAATGTGGAATGTGGTGAATCTTGCCCAAAGCGCCAGAGACAGCAATAGGAAAACTGTTTGTTCTGTGTATAATAAAGTGAAATGTGTATTGCCCTTAACCTTAGCTTTTCCCCCAAGTCTTTAACTTAAAGAACTAATTTGAACACAGCAGAATTCATTAATTTTACCTAACTATAGCCTAGGAGGAAGTTGGGCAAAATGGCTAAGATCTGTCTCTAAATGTAGAGTTGCTATTTGTACAGACTGCCTGAGCAGAACTACTCTCAAAACTGCATCCTACGTGACTTACATTTCTTAATTTGAGAGGGCAAAACGCAGTGAGCGAACAATGCAAGTTAACATAGGCTTTCATCTTAAGCAAAGATAATAATACTAACAGGATGTAAAGAGTAACTGTGACTAATCAGCAGACATTGGAGGTTTGGTTAACAAGGCAGGAGGGAGAGAGCAAAGTACAATTTTTGAGACAGTATTTAAAATGCTACGACTGCTCTACTGAACTGATCAGCTGCTGAATGTCTTCTAGTTTGTTTGTTTGTTTTTTTTTGTTTTTTTGATTAACAGATATCCAGTGATTCTGGAGAATGCAAGAAATAGACAAGTAGAACTGTTTTGTTAGAAATGGATTTGACAGTTTAAATGCTATCATAGGCTAAACTTATTTTAACTTTTTAAAAACTTGTGCATGCTATTTGCATTATTTATATATTTCTTTTGTCCCCTATAATTGCTTTGTTTTGCTATGATGTCAGATGCAAGATGTGAGAACAAGATAAAAAAGGAGCTTTTTTCCCCTTGGCAAAGTTCAAATTCCATTGCCCAACATCTTTAGGAATTCAAAATAAAAATGGCTTGTTGAGAGTGATTATGCACATACTTTCTACAAGAAGAAGATTTTTTTTCAAGGTACAGTTAGACAGGAAAGGGTAATGTTTTTAAGCATTAACTAAATGTACTGGACTATATTTTAAACAAACTTCAAGTTATGAATTCAGCATTTTGCATCATGTTGCAATATCTCTGGTGAAGATCTATATGCTGGTAGTAAGAAGGTTCTGAAGTCTGTTCTGTAGTGCTGTTTCTGTAACAGTCTTTTTTCTCGTTTAATTCAAATGCTGACATTATAGGTAAGAGGAAGACAGGATTACTTCAAATTTTCCTATAATTTTCATCTGGAGTTGTTTCTGCTGAAATAATCGTCCTAGCTTGATTTCATTTTACTTTTTCTTCCTCTCATCAGCTTCTGACTTGCTTCTGATACACTGGCAGTCACAGTATCGTACCCCTATCAGTAAAAAACATGTTTATTTTGCTGTCTGCCATCTTTGACTTATTTGCCAACGAACCTGTGATCCATCAACATATGCTTGCAACGTGATCTAATATTTCCAGCTGTCCCAAGTGAAGTGTTACTGTAATTGCACAGAATCAGCTTTTTCCCCTTTAGATTGTCTTCTCTTGGAAGTGTACATAGTATTTAAAGCTAAACACTAATATTGGCAATCAGAATGGTCTTGGAATAAATTGAAAACTGATAAATGTAAATGATAAATTTGTTCAACCTGGGAATAGGTCAAAACATACTGAACGTTCAGAAATGCTTCACCTGGCATATCAAGATATGCCAGAGGGAAAAATAAAGTCAACACTCAATAGGGAGTCTTGATTTTTCAAAGCCTAGGAATAATGGTGAGGGTTTTTTTAACACAGAACCCCCCCACCACTGCCACCCTACTTCACATGTTTAGCTCCAGCTGCTCGTCCTCTTAAAGATATTGACAATAAAATAATCCATAATATTCCTTGAAACAGAAGTATTCTCTGTGCAGTTGTCCTGTGGAAACTGTCAATCTGATGAAATAGATGAAACATTTATTTTCTGATGCTTATAAGCACTTTGGCTCATGCATCTCAGGGAAACATGAAAAGCTAAATCCCTATATATATATACATATTCTATTTTGACAGTTTGACTATGTGCTACACATGGAGTTCAGGCAGAGGGTAGTCTAGATCCCCCATGCCCCCTACTCTCCTATCCCTAATGACAATTCAGGATATTTAAAAGAAAGGCTCAATTTCATGGAAGAAGAAAAGATCCCAATAGTTTGAAGAGATCATAGCATAGGTTGCTAGCAACATTGTTGAAGTATTTTTCATCAGTTTGTATGGAAAAAATACTTTTTTCTTCCTCAAGAACACTTTTGTCACAATGAAGTTGGAGTAGCTTAAACCAACTGCATTATATCTTGACAATAAGATGTAGTTCAGTGCTCTGTTCATTTGCGTGTTATCTGTTGAAGAAACTGTTGATGTTTGGTTTCGTCCTTTAAAAATTAAGCCACTTTCTGTCACAGTTTGAGATACCATCTAATTGTTTTCATAGCATATATGGACAGGTAAATGCTTGAGCCATTTATCCGTCAACATCAAACTTCAGGCAATAGCTAGGTTACTGATACTTCCTATTGATCTTGTTTTCCAAATGATACAATGGAGATGACTAAGAACTTTATTATAGTATTGGGTAAATTTTGTACCTACTTCTTTGGTCTTTCCAGTTCTAAAGGGGATATAACCCTGAGTATAGAAGTGCCAAAAAGTACTGCAGAAGAGAGCAGTTTAACAAGTTCCAATTTTTGGAATTCATTGGATCATCCATTGCTTTATATGGTGTCGTGTCCTGCTTACAGGACAAAAGGAAAGCTAACGTTAACTTGGAACATAATTTGCTTTGTTACAAAATATACTTAACAAGCTGAATTACTAGAATAGGGATAAGCTTACACCATTTCCTGTATGGAGTGGCATTTACAAAGCTGATTTTTTTTCAGGAGAAAAGAATTGCAGAAAGTTTTTAAGTGCTGTTAAAAGACTTTGACACATGCCATCTGAGGCACTAAACCTTTGATGTCCAAACCTGAACCAACTGTGTAAAAAGTCATTTTCAATAATAGACAAGAAATGTTCAAGACTTCTTTGAAAAGGAGATCCTTAAACACTGAAAGGACTAAGTGAGCAAATGGTACTTAAATTGTTGGGTTATTTTTATGTAAGAAATGAAGTTGCACTTGAATGACATGTTTTTGCAACCATCACCAAACTCTGTTCCTAGATGTACATGCATATTTGACAGCATCCCTTGATGTAAGCCTTTTGCACTTCTTGTATCTTTTAAATGTGAAGAATTAAGTAGAAAGCATAAGAATTGGGGAGGGGAGGAGGCAGGGGGAGAACCATGGTGATGGTGAGAGGGGAGAAGTTAGAATGAAAGATTAAAACAGGTGATGAAATTTAAGGATTACTGTTTAAAGCATATAACTAAGAAGTCTGCAATGCCTGAATGCACTCACATTTCACACACAACAGTGAAGAACAGGGAACCACCCTATGAACACTAAGATCAGAGAAGAAGTGGAAGGAAACATTTCCCCCTGGTCCTGTTGAGGACAGAGAATGAGCGAGTGGCAGGGTTGGTTGGGCAGCCAGCCAAGGTCAACACACCACAGAAGAAATTAAGGATTGAGCAATCATTCAAGCCTGAACCTGATATGGAGCCCTCATTCTGTGAAGGAGGTGGAGGGGTATGTAAGTTCACCTGGATGAAGTGTGGTATAGTGCTTGGATTCACATATACAGCAAGAGCAATGACAATGAAGCTGGCAGGGTAGCCTGATTGTTTTAAAAACAAAAATACTTCAGTGCCATTTTGCAACACTTTTACACCACCACACTCAGTTTTAATGCTATTTCCTTGCTAAGTAGTGAGAAAAAATAAATAGACAAAAGATAAAATTTACATCCATATGGTAGTTGATAAGGCATAGTTGGTCCAGTTCAAATTGCCCAGGGGCCCACAATATCTACTACAGCATACTATACAACCCGAGTATAAAATCCAGATGCACTGGGAGGATTAGATAATTTTATTTCATGCATAATTTCCTATTTCCTGCTGTTTTATTCTCCCACTTTTCTGAGACTGGCTATTAAGTTTATTATGAATTATTGGTTTAATATCTACAGTGTACTTAACAGAAAAGAAAAAAAAGTATGTTATTTTCCTTTTTTTTATCTTTGCTATAGCTGTGATAGGATTTTTTGAAAATTCTTTTTTAACATGATATTGCAGTATTGGCACTTGTTTCTCTTTTTTACCCGTAGTTTTATTTGTAAATAAGTGATTTGCCCAGCACCAGAATAATACTCTTATTCTGATAAATTTTCATTTTAAATTTTTGCTGAAATATGTGGAGGAAAATTCAGTTTTCTCTTTGGTTTTCTAGAGGAAATTATTCCCTTTACATAGGATATTTAATATTGACAAACTTGAGAAATAAAGGCAGCATAGAAGAGTTAATTAAATATATCTAATTTGATATATGCTTTAAACTGTTGTTAAAAAAAAACAAAAACAAAACAACAAAACAAACAAACTTTTTAGAATAGTTTAACCAATGATTCCTCTTGGAAAACTTTTCCTCTCAAAAGTGTAGAAATCCTACATTCACCTGTAAAAGGGTAGAAAAGTGCATTCCTTGCAACTTTACATGCCTAATGTTAAGGCATTTCAGAAAGGTACCTGAATTCAGACATGTGATTAAGGAACTATTAGCATAATGAAAGTCTCTGAAGTGTATAGCTGAAGGAGTCTCTTCTTTTTGCAGTAATTGCATAGGCTTCTTCTCTTCAAAAACACTTTTACCACTTTTCTTGTTGTTTATGCATTTAGAAACACTGATATTGCTCCCTGACTTTTCTAAAACTTCTTGGGTAAAAGCAGAGTGTCTCCAAAAAGAAAGCATGGGGATATGCAGTGAGACAAAGCATTGAGTCTTCAGAAAAACATTTTTTCAGACTTCAATATTTAAATGGGACTGGCTTTTTCCAAGTCACCTTTTATTTTTTTTTTCCTCACTCTAGTGATGTCCTGGTTTCACTGTTGTGCTATTATTACTATTCTCACTTATTAAGGCAAACAATTAATAGAAATATTATTAATATATTAAAAATAATCTCTATTTTGACACAATTTTTCAAGGTTAGTCTTTATACCTCAATTCAGAAGAGACTGGCATCTTTGAAAGATTAAACTTCTCTTCTGGTACTGCAGCCCTTCCTGTTCCACTGCCTCATTCCTCTTGTGTTTTTGAGCAGGACTTCATCACATTTCCCCCAGATCAGTCATTCTCTATTCAAGAGCTCACATACTCCATTCGTGACTTTTCTGCCTTTATGACCATGAGTTCCGTCACAATATCAAAATGCAATTAACAAAGCTTCTGTTTCTTTGATCTTTTATCTTTCATTGCTACTCAGCTGTAGATTGTGGGTTTCCTTTAAATCCCCAAGATAGATGCAATGCATGAAGTTGTACCCCTTATCAGCTTCACTGCTGTTGTTGTTTTTCTTTTATCTTAATATTTGATCTCCTATAGTGAGGTCTTTGAGGAGGGACCCTCTTACCTGTTTGAAATGCACTGTAGACTGTAATTTTGGCACTGATGTAAATGCATAATGAAATATTTGTACCCTTTAGAAGGCTACTTTAAGGTATTGGGATCCATTGAAGCTCAGAATAAGGGAGGGCTGATTATGTCCAAGTGTATTAACTGTGCAGAAACGTAAGCAGAGAAAACTTAGGCAGCTTGCTTGGCATAAAGAAATTGTGTTGTTGACAACACAGAAACTAAATGTGAAAGGTTATACTGACCCTGATGTTTAGAAATTAATTTACAGATGGGACACTTCTGTTAATGTAGAGTAGTAAGCTACAATTACTTTTTGTTAGTAATGAAGAGTAAGGTTAAGACAGATCAGTAACAATAAATGTTATAACAAGTAATGGAATTTTCTGTTGCAATTCCAACAAAGTGATTTGAGACCAATAACGATGATACCTAGTATAGTAATGAATATGCGTAAGTGATACTGTGCAATCAATATGTGCGATTGATAAAATAAATCATAAAGACTTGTTAAAAAAGGTACTGTGCTGAGTTACATTTCTGGATATCATGCAATCCCTCTCCTGCCATGCAGAACTCAAGAGTATGCTTGTTTTGATTTGGGCAAGAAATGAATGCTAGTTCCATTTTATAAAGGAAGTTTATGCACAGGAACGGCAAAGAATGAAAATAATGGTTCATACTTTGATCTGGTTTTGCTGGAGACTAGAAATGTACTTATTCGTTAATCTGTTTATTTTATGAAAGTAACATTAAACTCCTTAAGTTATTTAGATATTTTTATATATTATACTGTTGTTCTATTATATCATGTATTCTATGTGTATGTTCTAATTTGGTATTTTTATTTTGTTATAACTGATTGGGAACCTGACCACTATATGGTGTGTTTTAGTTTATTTCGATAAAAATTTGTATAAATCCTAATCTAGTCAGAGACAGGAAGCTTATATATTGCATTACAATTTTCACTCCAATCTATTTTTATGTCTGTTGTACTAAGGAAGGACTTTGTGGAAGATCTAAACTTTCTTCTGTTCAGTCCCTCTCTTTCAACACCCATTCAGGTATTGTTTTTGTTTCCACGCCCTTTTGTTGCTTTTTGAAATGAGATCAGTACCAAAACTATTTACGTGAGCAAAGGCATATAGGCTGAAATGTTTCCAGGACTATGTAACTGTCTAGAAGTCAAATTTTGTCTTTAATTATTAAAGTTAATAAAAGAAAATCTTTATTTTCCCAACAATAAGGAGAGTTTTTAGCTTTCCTGTAAAAGCTGGTCTTACACCAGAATAAAACTGATGTACATAATGCAAATATTTTGAAAATCAGAAGAATGAATGTTCATTTACAAGGGTTTCTGGATTTAAAACAAGCTTCAAAAGTTCCTAAATGATGTTTCCATCACTTCAAGAATTACTTTTCACTTCTGTAACATCTGCCATAACAGAATCATCAGTTCTTTTTCAAGGGTTTGAATACTCAACCAATGCAAAGTGAAGATTTGGTGTCTGCTTATTTTTGCACATTTTATATAAGTGTGATCATAGCTCACAGGAGGAAAAAGACCCAAGATCAAATTGAGAGGCCAGTGTGACAGCCTGGATAATGCCAGAAGTATTTTTATGATTATATCTTCATCTGTTCCATACTATTCATGACGTTCCTGATATGTAAGTACTGATATTTTTTTCCACAATACCTTGTAAAAATTGTGAACCCTGAAATGAAGTGCTTACAGAGAACATAAACCCACTCAGTAGATTGGCAGAGTATATAAACTTTATAAACTCCACAAATCTGCCTATATTCCAATTTATACTGATGTTTCATCTGTAAACTATATCTATTGCTGTTATCATAAATGAACTTTGTACTTTTTAGAATCTCAGCTTGTTTATAGAAACCAATGAGCATAATCATAGATCTTACTGTTTACTTATAGGCAAGTTACATATAGACTTTATAAACTTCCTTTTTTTAGTATAATCAACACATAAAAGATGGGAGAACAGGAGCTTCTCAGAATCTGCCATCCACACAGAGATACCTTGATATTTACTGATAAAACACTAAAGTACTTTCAACATATCTGGTATTTCCTTTCTGTATGTTTATGTTTAAATCTGTGACAGAGTTGGGTCTCTAAACTGAGTTTTAGGTGCCTTTATTTTATTTAAGTCCAGAACTTGGATATTCAAATTTTTGGCAGCCACAGAAAACCAGTGAGCATTCTTACATCCACTGTTATTTTATAACTAAAGTTTTCGTGCTCTGAAACATCTTAGTCCTGGTGCTGTCAAGCAGTTTAGCTCCATTCTCATGCACAAACCCAAAACCGTGGGCAAAATATATTTGTCCACTTACTCTTCACTTTTCTACGGCTTTATCTAGAAAGGAAGAAACTAATTCTTGGCTGTGCAAAAAGATAGGAATTTTCCTTCCGTTATACCACCCACCCACTCACCAGGGCAGCACTCACAAGATGGCATGAGGTGCACCAGCATGTTCCCCTGCAGCAGCTGCTCATGATGCCTACAGCCTGCTCCGGCCCAGAGTACAAGGCCCAGTAGAGGAGACAAGGACTGTACCAGGTCACCAGCTACTCAATACAATGTCTTCTGCAAGATTCCCAATAAAAAGAGCAAGGTAAACATCAAAATCCATAAAAAAATCTTTTCAATTTTTATGAAGATGATTGTTAATCTAGCAAGGACCTCCAAGTTTGCTGATAGATGAACAAAAATGGAGGTAATACATACAAAAATATATAGGTACACATTTCCATAAGGTAGTTAAGTTAGGATCATAAAGGAGCAAAACTCAATCCCTGTCACCTTTCACTGTTCAATAATATATTTTAATATTTAGATTTTTATCCTTTCATGTTGACTTTAATTTTCTTCCATGAATCCATGAAATTATCTAATTGAGAATTAGGTGAAACCTCTATTGATCTTTCTATTTCTTTTGCATTGCTAGCGTGGCACATCAGAAGGGATATTAAAACTGTCGAATTCCAAGGGCAATTTTATGATGCTTAATAGTTTTTCCGGTGGTTAACCACAGCACCCTTTCATTAACAAACAAGCAATCATCATTTTCAATTTTTTTCTTCAGCTATTAAGAAAGTAAATGAAATAAATAGCTTGTTAATGCTGGATTGTAGAAGCTTCTTGAGACACAGTGTGCTGAAAAGAACAGATTAGTGCTCGTACGGATGCCTTTATATGTGGCTCACAAATTATATACTTGAATCTGATTTGCTGCAGAGAATGCAGATTCATGTAAAATAAGCCTTAGAGATAAGAGACAAGCACTAAAAATAAAAATACATTTGTAAAAAGGCTTTGTAGAGCCTTGTAAAAAGGCAAGAGAATTTGCATTGCCCCATATGTTCCAGCTTTTAAAAAAGATAACTCCATGCTCAGCCCATCAGTCAGAATCACTGAAAAGGCAAGAACCATTTATCTGGGAAATGTATTTGACAATAAAATTCTAGACTTGTAATTACAATTGGCAGATTCAAGGCTGTTATTGGTGGCAGCAGTCTTACTAAGGGAAAAAAAAAAGATACATAATTTTTGTAATGTTTTATTGTACATTAAGGCTGTGTTAATCTTGGACATGGTATGCTTCACTGGAGATGGAAGGGAATGGCATAAAAATTGCCGTTGTAATTTGCTTAAATAATCAAATTCATGATTTGTCTTAAGGGGAATAAAAATAATCTGGAAACAAAAGGAACAGGGAAAGAGTATTATTGATTTACATTATGGAAACCACTTCAAGCAGACATTGGAAATTTTTCAAATGTTGTGTGCTGGTTCTATTTTCATTTCCCAAAGTGGAGCTTAAGCATGCTACTTGAAATTCCTTGGGGACTGTACATTTAAGCACTCAAAGGCAAGATCTTACTGCTATGGGTCTTTCTGTCTTCAGTGGATCCTTTGTCTTCATTGGTCTTGCAACCCTCTAAGCCTAAATTCAGGAGAACCCTGACCTGTCCTGTAGATACAGCATGGCATGTTTCTCTCTCTGCCTTGCCCAGAATGTGTCCTGTACTCAAAATTGTTAATTCTGATTTGTAGCTTTTTAACCAAGATTGTGCTCATGTGGCACTGTCATAACACAGAATAAAACAGTAGCCCAGGAAGAGTTTAGTCTGTGTGCTTGAGGCAGCATAAATAGGGAATTAAATTCATAAGGGAATCAAATCCTTTACTAAAGACTGTATAACAAGAAATCCTGAAGACGCCCTAATAGCTCCAGTTCTGGTCCAGCCCAGTGCTGCACCAGCTGCAAATGGACTTCTTCAATTCTATTCACAAGCTGAAGTGAGTGTCTAGCCCTGGAGATGGTGTGAATACTCCTTGTTTCTGGTCTTTCATGTGCTTGATGCAGTTCTGCCTCAGATCTGTCATTTATGGTGGCCCTGACTTGGCATGAGGGTTGGACTAGATGATTGCCAGAGTTCCCTTCCAACCCTAACCACTATGTGATTCTGGGATTCTTTGATTAGTTGATGTGTGCTCTCTGTTTCCATGTTTTCACATGAAGATTCCCTTTGCCTATAAACTTCAATTCAGAGGTCCAAGTGGTCATAACACTCTATTTCACCTGACTACATTGAACTAAATTTCTACATTCCTTTCTGAATGAAAAAGGTACAGGAAATTATTCTGGCTTTAGGAGTGTATAATGATTGATTGTTAATTTGATGTGACTTGATTTTAATTGCGGTAGTAGATATGGAATTTTCTTTTTTTAATTGAAAATTTAAAAAGAAATGTAGTACTTCACTAATGAATGATGTTTGAATTAGAAGTTTCTTACTTTTTCTTTGTTTTTATTGCAAGTGCTAGACTGCTTGATATTTTTGCAGGCTACTTGCCTGTATGGATCCATGTAGCGGCTTTAATTTTCTTCATTCTTTTGACTGTTTTTTTCCAGAGGTATCATAAACCTGCTCAAGCTGTGCACATTTGCTGAGTTCACAAGTCACATTGCCATTTGGGACAATATTACAGAAGATTGTGTGCTGTCTCTTGAGGGCTTTTTGAAAAGACAGGAAAATCCGCTTTCATGCTATTGATGTTATTCATACGGCATTCATAATTCAATTGCTGTCTTTGTGCACCATTTTGGCACTGAACTGAATGGGAAAGAATTATTTTTTTGTTAGTCTTGATTCTTATCAAGAGAGGACATCCTTGTCACTCTTTTGGCAAAATTGTTTTTCATTACTGCTTTGCTCTTCACCTCTTCTCCTGCTCTAGTATTTCAAATTACATTTCTCTCAAAGGGATAGCAAAGAGTGTTGCATTTGAGCTCAGTTAATTCCCTTCCTCCCACTCTGGTCTCAGTTTCAGACTGTACATTACAAAGTGCATTAGTCCTGTTGCTTTTATTAACTCATGTTTCAGTAGCTCTTGAATCTCATTCTGAGTCAACTCTGATAATGTCTAAGGCTTGTGGTTTGTTTATCGCCTTTTAGGGTATTTTATCCATCGTTAGCTGTTCTCTCCTGGCTTCCTATTTATCAGAAAACTAGCACTTTCAAGCTCACGATGAAAAGTGAGTTGCATAGGCAAACATCATTAAACGTGTGACCTTTAAGGCTTTATTCATTGCACTGTGAAATTCTGGCATTCTTCTGCACACTATAATAAATAATTATTAGTTACAAATCTTGAAATTCAGTGATGAAATGGCCTAGTGATTTCAGAATGTGGATGGCTGTGATCTTTTCTGGATTGTGGTTAATTCTTCTTCATATAAGGGAACTATGGAGGGGAAAATGCCTCCTCTCCCATCCTCAAATGAAGTGGGAACAATCTTGAAAGAAAGTTATCATCTCAGTTTGGAAAATAAAGCTTAAATTTCTAATGTGAAGTGCAGTGCTGCTCTGATCTGGAGGGGTGCACATAAACAGCCTTCATGTGGCACGAAAAACGTTGTGTAATCTTAAGGCATTCAAGGACTTGAATTCAGAATTTTTCATTTCACCTAAGCTTCAATGTTTGTGCTAGGTTGACCTTCATGAGGAAATGCTCAATAGTCTGACACACAAAATGTCCACAAAATGCCGGTATTTAGACATCCCATAGTCACATCCAGGTGTGGCCTCGGAGAGAGGCTAAGAATTCTATACTAAGGAAACATGTATAAAAGTATACTTTCCTTTTGCATTATTTTGAAATGTATTATTAAAGAACATATGGGATTTTAGTTCCTGTATTCTTGGAAATATTAAAATGTACAGGAAGCCATGAGTCATATATCTTTATTAGATATTTCCTATTACCAGAGTAGACGTCAGATTTTCAAGGAAAATTAGGGATGAAAGTCAAGTCTAATTTTTTTCAATACTTTTATAGCTTCCAGTTTTAAATTATCTGTCTTCTAAGGCTCTTGTAGCTGATAGCTATAATAGTGGTGGTTTTAATAGGTTTGAGGGTGTATCTGTTGTAATGTTATGCTTGAACTATTATTGGGAATAGAGTTATTATTAAACTGGAAAGATTTTTGTTTGTGCCGAATGCTGGTAGCTCAAGTAAATAATTCTAATGGTCTATAGGCCTTTTCAATTCTTTCTTCACTTTTTTTGTATCTTGTGGGACAGTTTTTTCCCTTCATTATTTTTCTCTACATTCTGTGCACCATCTGCTCCTCTAGAAGGTACACCTATGTTCTTACAACACAGGGAGTAGGTTGGTTATGGCTGAACTGTACAGTACTAATATAAAACTGCATTTTTATGAGTGTGATGAATTCTATGAATGTCAGATTCTTTGGGATTAAATTCTATCTTTTCAGTTAAACCCATTTAATAGATCAGTTTAAAAAAGATATTCAGTCACAAATTTTAAGCAAATGTAAAAAGATACAAGTAATATTTTTTATTTTATTTTTTTTTTAAGTCAGAGCCATAACATGATATATATGCTCACTCAGGACAATTTGTCATCCAGTAAAGTATTAAATGCCTTTATTTAATTTCTTATGAAAAACTCAATAGATGTTATTACTACTCAGTAAGTTAAATGTAAGACACTATCCAAGATTAGTAGCTGGGCTTGTTTTCTATGAGTCATTCCAATTTTATTGCATAAATAACTATTATATTAGTAATTTGCCTTATTCAGCCTAAAGACATCCATTGCTCCATGACACCACTTCAAGCTTAGGAAAAACCTGCCCAGCACCTAGAAGTTTTGCATTAGTATTTCCCAGTCTGAGAATTATGCTGATGGCCACTAGTATCTTCCAGGCAAGTTGTGAAACTTCCAGGCAAAAATATTTTGTTCCGCCAACTCCTATGAGGTTGCAAGTGATCAGTGAATGAGATTTACACAGGGGATAAAGGGAAGCAGAGATAGATTTCTGAATCTACAAAGACTTCACTGAAAAAAATTATTTGGTTCTTTATGTAGATAGAGTAAGACACATCTTTAACATTTCCTAAAGGTTTTTGTTTGTTTTTCTTTTTAAAACAGAGGTTCTTTATATTATTCCTTTTTCACTTTCTAATAGTTTGCCAGAGCAGCACAGTGCACAACTTCTTTTGTGCATTAGGAGTAAATGGATAACAAAACTGAGTGACTGGCTGTTGTCTGGGAACAAAAGACCTATGTTTCTATTTCCTTCAGATCAGTTCCTGAAATTCCTTCAAATGCTTTGAGTTTTCCATTGATTGGCACTTCTCAAGTGTAAACATTCTTACTGGGACAAATTCATTTTCCCAGGAAAGTAGTTTGGGATACTGTATGGGAATGTGTATGTACTTTTGTATGTTTATATCCAAAAGTTTGGGTCTATGTCCTTACAGGAGTACATTCTCATTTTAAAAAATATGTTATAGATCACATAAGATTGGCTGAAAGCTTTCACAGTTTTAAAATATAGTTTCATGCATTTTATGCTGACACAGCTGTGTAGAATAATAGATACTTGTGAGAGTCACAAGTAAGAGGTGGAAATAGCATAATTTTTCAGAGGTCATATGGTCAATTACAGCATGTCTTCATCTATATAGGAAATTTGCAGATGAGCATAGTTTTCTATTATCAGAATCTCAGTAGGGAGAATTAAAGTGATTTAGATATTGTGCTGCTCTGTCATGACTTGGGTAAAGGAGGATTTAATGAGATCACTGGCATTGCTTTGCCCCTGTTCTGTAGCTCATTATTCAGGAAAGTGTGAGAATTCCAGGAATCAAAAAATATGCAGAAAGCTTGAAGAGTCTTGTTGGAGAAGGAGGAGTTGACACTCAATGATTTTGTTTTCTGTTTTGTCTTGTGTATCCTCTATGTCATACAAAGTAGTTGATGCCTCATATTACACTATCTGATTAAAACAATGATGGAAGTTATTTGAAGAGACTAATGTTGTGGCTGATTGGTTTCTGTCCTGTTGTGACTGGTCAATTTAAGTCCCTATCTTGAATCTCAGGTTCTCTTAATAGTCTGGTGTTAAAGATATCAAGCCAATAATTCTAGATATCTTCAATTAATTTGTTCTTAAATACTGTTGTCATTTGACTTTCAAAAAAAATATAAGCATTGATAAAACAATCTTGTTTTTTAACATCAAAACTTCAGGATTTTCATGTGAAAATTTTCTAACCCTATATATGAATATACGCTTCATTTCACTGATTTGAATTAGTTATATACTTTACTGGCATCTGTTCTACTAGATGGTCCAAAAATTCTTTACAAACTCTTGGAAAGGGGAAAAGAAAATGGGGGTAAACTTCCTTACACACACCTTTGCATTGTGGGTCTGTTTCTCAGGTTGTTTCTCAGGTTACTAGCTTGTTTGGTCACTGTGTCCAAGCCGTTTCACTGAGATGTTTCCATATGTTTCGGTCTCTTTTCCAGGCTGACTTCTACCACACTGTGATGTGGTTCTGTACTGTACACAGTGAGAATGCTGAATTCCAATCCCTTCTCTTTTGAACTCTTGTATTAAATAAACTCTTTCCAATACAGGAAAAATTGTATCTCTTCCAGAGAATTTTATGTTGGTCCTAGGAATGGTTTGGAACAAATTAGCTGTAATAGTATAATAGCTGAAGGTGGATCATTAAGAGTTACTAACAGCTCCCAACTCCCTCTCTCTCTCTCTTCACAAGAGAAATTGCTGTTTGCTACATTATGATTAATGAAAGCAAAACTCTTATCTTCACTTTTCTTTCTTTTTTTTTTTTTCCTGTTTCAGACACAATACTACCACTGTAATCAATTAATTTTTTGTGCTTATATGCATAGGATAACAGGATTCCAAGAAAGACCCACTAAGGCCATGGTGAGATTTTGGGTTTGCTTTCCATTTTCAGGATGCCTATCCATAAAAACTGAACTTACAATTTTTGACAGATCTTTTCCATTCAACTTTTTCCATGCACTTACAAAGTAATGACCAAATTTTTCATATAATCAAAATTACATATTTCATGGTACTCAATCAGTTCATTTGCCAGTTCAAAAGTGCTTTTAATTATAAAATTTTAGAAAACCTTTAAATAAAAAGTTGCACTTCTTCATTAAACAAGCTTACAAAATGTTTAAATTTCAAAATAAAAGGCTTCTATATTATGAAAACATGTTTCTGAAAAGCTGATATGATTTTGAATTGTGTCTGTTATTTCCAAATGCTTTTCAGATTATGACTTCACAATTTCAGCTAGGAATAATGTTCTGTAGCTCAAAATTTCAATGGATGGTGGAGAATGATGATTTTAGCACTGAACACTATGTTAAAAATAATTATGGCCAAAAGAAATTGTCACATGTCTTATAATTTTCCTGTTCAGGTCTTTAATGAAAATGAATCAAATGTAAATTTTTTTCCCCAAACTACTAGGTAAAAATGCCATCTTTTATTTTATTCTTTTCCAGATGCCTTCTTTTTTTTTTTTTCCCCTTAACGTGCAGCTTTGTATTTACGTTATTATTCACAGTGATAGATGTGACACAATACCATGAGAGACAGATATCAAAGGAAACCGTTCACTTAGATCTTTCTTTTGCACTGAAACGCACAAAAAATATTCCTAGACATTAAAGTGCAAGCTCCTTATTTTCAATTTTATGTGAAAAATTTGAGAGGGGAGTACATACATGATTAGAAAAAGCTGTAATCCTAAAAGCACAAGAGAATGAATAGAAGAAAATAATGGTAATTTTTTTCTGACTATATTTCCCAAACATAGAGGATGTCTCCTATATTCTTGGTTGTTCAGGTTGTCTAATTCAAATCAGAATTTTTCCATTTTGTGTGCTAAACTGAGGTGTATCATTCAGCGGAATGAGCACTGACATATGGGAGACTCAGGAAAACTCTACAACTGAGGTGTTTACCACTGCATAATTTTCATGATAACAATAGAAGTTAATAATAATTATATTAATTATTTAGTTAATTGACATTAGATGATTATTTGACCATGGACTCTGTGAAATGGTATTGACTGTTTAGGGAAATTGGATTCTTTATTATGTTAAAGTATTCTTTTTTAAATAATTCTTGATATTCCATATATAAATATTCTTAAAGACGACTAGGGTTTCTGAAGAAGATCCACCATCTTTATTTAACTAACCTGAGTATTTAGTCTGCACTATCAAATGCAATTTAAATAATTTATTTAGTGCCAGTAATGTGCCTTTTTTTTTTTCTTTTTTTTTTTAAAAATTTGGTTTTGATGAGGGGCAGAGTGTCATTGTGGAGGTGAAATTAGAGGGGAGGGAAAAAAAGAATAATCACTTTTCCTTTACAATTTCTTCCAGCAGTTGATCTGGGGCAAAATTCTCTCTTCATGTTCAAGGTAATTGCTCTATATTTTCTTTTTCTTTCCATTTTACTTCAGGCTTTTCCAGGCTTTTCCATTATTGTATTTTAAGTTTCTGTATTTCTCACCTATGAAAAAGTGTGAAGTTTTAAATACAGCTCCTTAAAATACATACCAGTAACCCACAGAAGTGGCTCTATGGCTTAACTTGGAGCTGACTAGTAAATTCACCACTCTGCAAAAATGGCATTGCTCTTGGTAGCAAAATAACAAGTCCATTCTTTGACCGAGAAATTATGGCATCCCCTCTAAATTCCCCTACCATAGCTCACCAAAATGAGTGGGGAGCTGCACTCCCCAAAGTGCTCAGGTTCCTGAATTTGCTCATAGATCAGCATGGAAAGAGCAGAGTTCCCTTACTGCAGCCTGCTGGGAACAGAAACCCTTGATCTGAAGGAAGAGCTGGCCTGCTGGGGACCTTCAAATCCAGCCAGGTGATATTTGTTTGTGCCTGGTGCAGATCATCCTCCCCAGCACTGGTATTCATAACACCCACCTCCTCTGCTTCATGAAAGGAAAAGCACACTTAACTTGTTGACACTGGCAGCACACATCCTTGCTCCTGCATGACATATCCTTATCTCTAATATCCTTATCTTGTAGTTTGGTAAGGAGGATGTCAGACACCTCCTGCGGCTGCACCTCAGTTATAGATTGTGTTTACCAGATGCTGTCCCAGCTTGTTCTACTGGGTTGCTGATCTTGTGATGTGAACTGACCTTGCTCAGCACTGCTTGTGAGAGGTTTTGCTTGCCTGTTCCAGCTCTGTATGTCTTTTGGCAATGCTATAGACTACTATATGGGGCTTTTGTGAAAGCCTTAGTCCATGTACTTATTCCATTCCAGCAACAGTATTTATGATATGGAGGCTTCCCATATATTTTAATTACCGATTTTTTCAAGCACTATACATTCTTCTTGCATTGAGCATAAAAAATATGTTTTAAAATAATGTGGGTTTGTTGTTTTGGTTTGGCTGATTTGTTTTAATAACCTCCAAACCTCTAAATCTCAGACCATGGGGCTGCAATCTATTTCTTTTGCATTGGGTGACTGTTTACCTTGAACTGATTCCTGTTGCTTTTTATAGCAACACAGCCTTTTCCAAGATTGCACAACTGTATACTTTCTTTTACTTTGTGACACATTTTCTAAAGAAGATAAAACCCATACACACAATTTGTCATGGTTTTGATCTTTCCCATAATGCCACTAGTCCTAGCTGCTCCTGTCTACCACATATCAATAGTGCTTCCCCACAGAGCTTCCTAGGCACAAGGGGGCCAAATTGCTGTTTCTTATGGGGTCTGGCCACAAGTTTCATGCTTACTTTAACAGTGGCTCTGCACAATCTTATTTTACATATGCCTAAGCAGGTATTGCCTGCAATCATTCTTTGTGGAAATGAGTATATGGAAACCAATCAGAAGTAAGCCTGGGGTGAATATGTGTCTTTGCCCACTATGACTCTCTCAGGACACACTCCAAATCCTGTTCCCCTTATGAGTGGGGCTAAGATAGATAGGTAAACTATTACAGGTTCCCTATTTAGATAGCACCGAAAGATCCTTATGGAGAAAAAAAACCCCAAACACTAAGGTACTAGAGAGGTGAATCTGTGACTCCTAGGCACAGCTGGTAGAGGTAAGTGATGACACAAATATCTTGACTGGCTCTTACAATGCAGTTTTACGCAGTCACTGTCTTCTCATCATTGAGAGAAGACTTGATTTCTTGACAATAAAGACTACTTTGTACCTTCCTTTTTTTTTTTTTTTTTTTTTTTCTGCCCAGCCTTTTTTTAACACTTATATCATTGTCTGCTACCACCTGGAAAAGTGAGACTCTGAAGCGATTTATTTTTTATTTGAATGAACATCTAGATTCAGATGGACATATTACTTCACTTTTTACAGAAATTAATTTGAAAACTGAAATTATTAGGAACATAACAAGTCATTGTGGTTGTGAGGATGAGAAGGTATTTTCAAAGTTTGTTAAAATCCAAAAGGAACAATTACACTTTAAAAGGCACTAAAATACAAATATTTTTTACTGTGATAATTAGAAACTGACTAACATTTAAAGTTGAAGGGAGAAGGGGCCTGTAAAAAAAATTTACCATATCTGTGGTAGATCCCTTTATCTATATGTTTATTCTTTTCTGAATTCTGAGTCTCTGAACTCTGTCTTACATAATGACATTTTGTAAAATATATACAAAATAAGTGTCACATATCTTTCTATTCAGTCTCTACTGAGTTTGATTTTCTGAATGTTGAGTTGGCCTGGCTCTGCCATCTTTGACACTCGTTAAATGCCTTTAATCTTTTCATATGTCTCTGCAGAGAGTACGGCAATAATGCCCGTTCTAATTTCTTTAATTTCTAAATTATTCTTTACCTACCTCTGGAGGTGTTTCCAAATCCATTTGCAGCCCTCCAGACTTCTGCAGTATTTCGAGATGGAGTATATAGAATATAGAATGGAACACAACAATATCTGAGGGAGTGTAATTAGTATTCTTCCAGCATAATATTTTCCATTATTTTCCATCCACCTCTTCACCCACTTCACCATTTTGATGCTATTTCTATTATAGCTATTTCAGCACTATTAATGTTCTCAGTGTGCTCACTTGCAGTGACATGTCAAGACTTTTGCCTGAGTAGACAGAGTTAATTTAAAACTCAGCAATGTATATGACTCATGCAAATGTTCAGGGTGTGACTTGCACAATTTTAATCTGCATTGTGCTGACAAATTGCATAATATTGTTTGATTCCTCTGGACTTCACTAATTTAGAAGACTGGTGTCATTATCAAATTTTGCAACATTATTGTACATCCTACAGAGTGTAAAGAATGTAAACTGTGGCTTAAGAACCATGGCGTTTTTCTTTAATGTCAATTATGACTTATTCTATTTATTTCCATTTATCTTGGATTTTAACACATAGATAGTGTTTCAGGAATGTTAACTTACTATGTATCACCATATTCTCCCATCACACACCTGAGGAGGCTAGTGTTATCTCTGGTTTTCATGTAAGGAAACTAAGACAGACAAGCTAGAATAAATGAGACATCTCACAGTGGCATTTTGCATTAAAAGAGAGGAACAATTGTTTACCTTTAATTTACGGAAGCTTTCCTTAATATTTTTAAGTTGGTTTTTTGGGGGAATATGTTCTGAATGGGGATCTTGTAATCTGCAAAACATTCCTTGAGAAAGTACACAAAGACCTTCATGATAGCCCTCAACATAACTTGGACTCCAATTGGAGTTGCACATCTTGTATTTGTAACCAGATCCAAAGTACCTACAAATAACCCAATGAAGTTTCCCGTCCTGTGTAACTGTTCAAGTGAAAATATAAATAAGCACATAAAACAACCATACTATTCACTTCTTTTCATATTATTTTTCTATTTGCACTTTTATACAAACTGTGTCCATTGAAAAATATTCCCTCTATAAAGTTAGTTCTAGGAAGCTGGTGCAGAAGGTGTAACATACTCAGATGCTGTTGTATTTTAAGGCACTTGTTTGTATTCTGGACAGGATGATATGCAGCAGTGTGGTAAAATTCAGAAATAACTTAGTCCTGAGAGTTTGCACGTGCTGGAAAGGCGTATATAAACTGCCTTTGATTTGCTTTTTATCATTGTGCTGGGTTTGATCGAAGTAGAGTTAGTTTTCTTCACAATGGGTAACTGACCAAAGGGATATTCCAGACCATATGTCATCATGCTCAGTATATAAAGTTGGAGGGGAAGAAGGGGGAAGTGGGGGACATTTGGAGTGTTGGCATTTGTGTTCCAAAGTCACCGTTGCATGTGATAAGGCCTGCTCTCCTGGAGATGGCTGAGCACCTGTCTGCCCATCGGAATTAGTGAATAATTCCCTTGTTTTTTTCCTTTGCTTGCATCAGAGCTTTTGCCATTTTTATCTCAACCCATGAGTTTTCTGGCTTTTACCCTTCTGATTCTCTTTCCCATCCTGCTGGGCAAGTGGCTGCGTGCGGCTTGGCTCCTGGCTGGGGTTAGACCTCTATAGCTATCTGTTCAGGTCACCTAAAGTAGTGTTAGAACATGTTCTGTGGATATTAAGGACTGTTGTTATTATATATGGAATAGAATAGACCATATATTTATTATTGACCATATCATACCCGTGGAAATAAAAAGTTAGTAGGAGAATTATAATTTTGAATGATTATATTTCTTCAGCCTATAGATGTTAAAATGACTACACTAAAGGAAACATATTTGGGGTTGGATTAATATTATAACTTTGGATTTTTTTAGCTAGTGATGATGTGATTTTTTTTGAATGTACTTGTCCCCCATCTGTGACGGTGTTTGATGATGAGTTTTCAGAGAACATGGTAAGAAGAGTGTTTTCCTCCATTGGAGATGCTTTTGTGAATCCTTTCTGTTTGGAGAGACTTCTGCAACAGTACATGTGAAACAGAGACAGAGGATTATGCAGACTATACATCGTGGAAAAAGAAGCCCCTGGATATAAAACCACCACTGTGACAACTTCCAAAGGACCAGAGACTTTATAATTCAACATTACCTGCGTCTTTTATGTACGGGTTTTCCCCTGTTTAGATTGTAATCCCTAGAAACCCCCTGCTCACATGTGAAAAGAGCTTTCCTTTTTCCTGGGTGTCCAGGCCTGCCCCCCTCCCGATCTTATTGGATGTATCACCTGTCATTCCCTATTCCTGGGTTCCCACTGAGTTTTGGTTCTCCTGCTCCCTTATTGGCCCCGGTGCCCCCCAAACCACACCACTCCCCCTGAATCCTCACCCAATCACACACTACCTTCCTAAACCCCACCTAAAGGGTTTAAATATCCTGAGCACAGGTAATTAAAGGCTTTTCTATGACCACTCAATCCCGGAGTGCTTTATCTGTTCACTCCTGACCACGTGGGGATTTCGCAATCCCCTCCAGACCCCGGGAGGCTGGAGAAGTAGAGGAGCCGATTCCTCCACCACAGCTGTTACCTTTTCAGTTTTATTCAGCATCTCATTCTTTTGGTATTATAATGGTGCCTGAACTGTAGTAGTTCATTGATATTCACCACACTTCTTATCACAGTGGTAAGCTTGGAGGAATTCTATGAAAGATTATAGACTTCTACTGCTATGAAGTTCAGTGAATGGGAGGACAACACGGTTTGATAGTTATTGTTTAATTAATTCTTTTATCAGAATATTTTGAAACACTCTTCAAAAAATACTCTTCCATTTGAGTCACAATAGCTTCTTTTCTTTGAAACAATGTCCTTTTCCAGGGAAAATATTAAACATCTTACACCTCACTCCTCCACATTTTATGAAGTTGTAGAGATTAAGAGAAATTTGCAACCTAGAGTAACAAAAGATAGATCTGTCTCTTCTCTGTTACAGGGCTTGTAGAGGTAAGAATTTAGTAATCATCTGAAGTTTTAGGCTTCCTATTTTCTTAAAAACCCCTCACCCAACAACGATAATAACAGCACTTGCCTAGCAATTATTTGATCAGTGGGTGGTTGAAGAGAGTTTTTATGTTCCACCTGTGTTCTACTTTTTAATTTGATTGCACTTCTGACATTAGCTCCCCAAAAAAGATAGGTGCATTTCTTCTTTCATCAATTGTGACAACTAAATAATGGTAGACAGAGAAATAAGTAGTTTTTTTCTTCATTGTTAGAGTAAATTTTTTCACAAAATTTAGAGCTACATGGTGAATGGTAATGTAATTACAGTGTCATAAGCCTATTATACATGTGTCTGAAAATCTATCTAAAGAGGTTGCTAGAAACATATTTTGTTTCTAACTTATGATCTGAACTCCATACCTCATCCAGTTAAAGTTCTGTTTAAAGACCCATATCATTGCATGCAATGTTCTGTGAGCCAAAAAAATCTCAAATGATTAAAAACTTTGTAAAACACTTTTGCTGTTAATTTGGTTGTACCTGAAATCTGTCATAGAATAAAATGGATACACTGTAGAGGACCACTGAATGTTCTCCTTTAGAACAGCTTTCTAAAAATCATTTGTACATTTACTTTCTATGTGCAATGGAATGTTAACTTTATCTGAAGAACTTGTAAAAATTTTCTTATTGCCTTGGGATAAGTTCTATTTTTGAACTAAAAATATGAATAAGACATGTTTCCATTTTACAGTCCTGTAAGAATTTGAAATTAAATGCAGGGAGTTACTAAAAGGGAATGCTGATCTTGCAGATACTGGTATCTTTTTGTGGGGATGTAAGTGGCCAAATTTAAATTCCAAATTATTTATCTTAATCAAAACCTTATTTAGATGTTAATTGAATTAAAGGTGTTGACTTTGTCACTACAATTGAAATAAGCTGGTTTACAGCTTTGTTACAAATATTAATTTATTTAATTATTTTTTTATTAGTGTCAGTGGCATTACTAAACTTGCTCTTTGTTAAGATCAGACTTCATTTTAGTATTTTTCAAAAATCTGGGTTTAAAAAAATTGTTAAAGGAGGCTCAAATAAAATTTTCTCTTGAAATTAATCTTTATTGGATCAACTGTATGAATAATTGAAGGATTCTATGATGTGCAGACCTCAAAACTGCTTACATACATCATACTGGGACATGTGATTTCAGTCGTTTTAAAAGGGCTGATGTGGTAAAGTGATCAAATAGTTGTCTTATATCATCTGAAGACTTTAAATTGATAATCATATTGTCCTGCATCTAGTGCATTGTCACCTTGAATGAATGGCTGAATAAAATTTTATAATGCTCCTCATTTTAAGCAGGAGAAAACATGACAAATTGCTTGCCTTTCTGTTTCCAGTCTTGTAACCTATATAATATCAAAAAATTGGATTAAAAATGAAGGAAAGTGAGGGGACAATGTCATCTTCTGTTTTATATTTATATATTATTATTATTATATATTACTATATATATTATTAGTTATATTTATATGTTTAAACCTTGGGGAGAGCAGGGAGGTAGGAGGCAAACTAATACTGTAAGACTACAAAGCCATAAAGGTTTTTGGTTGTTCTACTTTGCCATCAGTTATTCAGTGGCTCAGTGTGTCTGGATGAACCTCATTATGTATAATCACCAAAGGCGGTATTTCTGTAATGAGGGCTAGACTATATAAAGTGAGCCAGAGTTTAAGGAAGTGGATTTATTTTTATTTGTGTATGTGTGTGTGAGAGAGAGAGAGAGAGATTGCTGCTACACCTTTACTTTTTACAATGTGAAATGTTACAAATTTTCTTTGATGGAGGATAGAAATTAGTATCAAATATTGTGTTACCAAGATGAAGTGAGCATTCAGTGACATTTCAGAATAACACTAGGAATATCTGTTGCATTGTTTTGGTGATTCCCTCACATAACTGCAAGATTCCTTAATTTTCTCACCTCAGAAGAGTGTATACCTCAACATGGCACTTTTTTACATCCATCTAGGAATCAAGTGGACTACTGAAGATTCCCAACATCTATTTTAATTTATTTTTACACTCTATCATAAAAGATATATTTTCTAGTTCCATTTAGTAACCTAAGAAATGTCATATGTAAGCAGAAAGATGTAGGGAATTAACTGATTTCTGTCTCTGGAATAGCTGTTTTACTTGACAGAAGGATGGAAAACTTTTATCAGAGAAAATTTAGAAAAATGTAAAACAAAAGAAATATAACAAATATAAACAATATAACAAGCAGGAAAATTTAATTACAAAACATGTTGGGTGCCTAAATCACACAGGATCCCCAGAAGCACACTTTCTGATTCAAAAAGCTGCGCTTTTAAACATTCTTAAGGTCCAATCTCATTTACAACATGGGGGGGCGTTTCTAGGGGTGGAGTTTCAGGCAACGTGGCAGCGCCCATCTGCCCGCATGGCCAGCCACGCAGCTGAGGCTGTCCCAGCTATATTCCTAGTTAATATGTAATTGCCCTGTTCCTGAACGCTTAATCCCTGGCATACATTCCAAAATCGGACTGGATGCCTTACAACTTCTGTGAAACACCTATAGGTTAGTAACAATCAAAATCAAAAATAAACCTTAGGTTAGTAACTCTTGTTCAGTTTATTTGCTTGTAATAAAATCGGATTATCTCTCATAAAGTGGCATTCAGCTGCTAAGCCTGAATTGAGAGGAGAAATACTCTGTCAGATCTTTAGCCAAAAAGATACGTGAACAAGTCTTAGTTCAGGATCCAGTTCTTACCAAAATCATATAATCCAAAGTCCATTCTGTTTTGACATTTTAGATCTCATTTCTATCTGTGTATATTTTCCTTGTGATACAAATTGTGAGCATTTAAACAAGGAGATTGAATTGTAACAAACATGGTGCATGTCCATGTTTTACATATTAGGTGCTACATGGAGAGAAAATTCTAAATTAATATGTGAAAGCCAGGAACATGTAAGTCTGGGAGACATTCCTGGTGCAATTGTAGCTTTGGATGTTTTTCAATCTGTATTATTCATATAGATGTTATCAGTTTGAACGTAATGACTTAAAACTGAAATACTTGAGATGTACATTAGTATCTTGGGCAGTATATTTTAACTCAGTAACAATATCAGCAACTCCTTTTCTTCTCAAAAATGCATATTTTAGTCAAATTATAATACTGGTTAGTCTTAATTAATTTATCTTAAAATAATATGCTGGAAGAGCCACTGATGTAATGTGGAAGTTGCAAATATGAATGCAAATTTGTTTAACCTGTAGAGAATTAGTGACGTGATGGCAATAAGATGGAGCAATTGCTTTAGGATGGTAATTTACATAGTTTAGACAGGGCAGCCTCTAGACTTCAAATCAGTCTGCTTTTCAAAAGTGGAAGGTTCTATAAACACTCAAAGCATGTTAATTGAGCAATGATAGCATGAATTACATTATTTCAGGCAGTCTTTCAAAAATTACCCTCTAAAAACTTATGTGCTTAATTATGTCAAGGTATTAATTTCTTTTATATATATATATGTATCTATAGGTCTTGGTTTGTTTTTTTCTCAGCAAATAAGGATGGATATTGCAGTTAAAAAAAAAAAGAAAAAGAAAACAAAACAAAAAAACAAACAAACACAAAAAAAACCAAAGAACCCTTGTAATTTTACACTATAGATATTTCTGGAAACATTGTCCAGTATGTGGTGAACTAAGTATTCTCTGGATTAGAATTTGCACAACTAAGGTAGTAGATATTAGGGTCTCCGTATACTCACCTACAAAGCTAAATTTAATCTCTAAGACAGGTTTTAAGGATTTACATCCAAGTGGAACTTTCTAAAATGCAACTTTCCTTTGCATTCCTTGCCTCTTCAATGATCTCTAGAATAAATCAATTGAACATAATGGTTTAGGAAGTCAGCTTTCATGAGGAATCCTTTGCATATATTTTTCAGTTTGAATACTTAATTTTGAACAAACTTGTTTATCACAGCTGAGTTGGTTTTTCTGAGACTCTCATCTGGCAAGGGGTTGTGAATTTGCACTTCTGAAAAGTCATTCTAGGAAGTTTTATTATTGCCACTGTATTTTTTTTTTTTATTTAATCTTCATGGTGGTGGTCAGGTTTTGCTTGGTTTTTTGTTTGATTGCTTTTGGGGTTCTTTAGGCTTTTTGTTTGTTTGGGGATTTGTGTTTTGTTTTCTTATTTTGCTTTGGTTTTAGTGTTTGGGAGTTTTTGTTTGTTTAGAGGTTTTGTTTTGTTTTGTTTTTTTACCAGCAAAGCAGGAAATTGTTTTAATCAGAGTATGTTGTCACTGACACACCTGCAGCTCCAGACCTGGCTGTCTAGTCACTATGAAATTTATCAACCAAAAGAGGACAAATAACCAGATGCAAAGTAGTTAAATAAAATTATTCTGGCAATTTGCCATAAAGTCATTATGTTGATTTCATCATTGATACTTCACTGAGACTGAATAACTTTCAAAGAAAATGAGGCATGAACTATTTTCAAATCCTCATAGTAAAACTTGATATTTTATTTCAAAGATTTAGTACTGCCATGTGTTTTCAAAGTCCTGAATTAATCCTTTACTGTCTGGCAATTATTCAAGGGACCTTGTTGTAATGTTTTTTTTTTGCAAAAACACCTTTCCTCCCATCCACTTTTTTTAGCGGTGTTATGGCTTGTTTAAGACGTAACTTTTTAGAGAAAGACAGAGAGACCTAGCAAAACAGAAATGTCTGCACTTTGTCAAATGCAAAGGAGAAATTTTCTTAACCCTTTTATGTATGTTTATGTACATTATCTATATGTATATTTAGCAATTTTATGATACAATACTGACTCCAAAATTCTCTCAGTGTTGTTTGTAATTACTGTATTATAGAATTAACACTTCAAGTGAAGGCAGCAGTGGTGAAAATTTTCAAAGCCATTAATCTGGTAGGTCTTGCTTGAACAAAATTGTGTGGAAGGCACCACTGGAGGTCATTTAGTGCAATCCTACTGCTCAAACAGGATCCCCCAGAGCACATTTCTCAGCATTCTGTTCAGACCATTTTCAGATATCTCCTGGGAAGGAGATGTTTACGCCACAACCTCTCTGGGAAGCATGTTCCAGTGCTCAATCATCCTCCTCATATTCAGATTGACCTTCTTGTGTTCCTGTTTCTTCCCCTTACTTCTTGTCCTATTACTTGGCACCACAGAGAAGAGTCTGACTCCATCCTCTTGACACTGTGCCAGATACTTATGCATTGATGAGGTCCCTTCTCACTCATTTCTTCTTGAGACTCAGCTCCCTCAGCCTTTAATCATATGTGAGTTGTTCTGATCCCCTAATCATATTCATAGTACTTTGCTAGACTCACTCCAGGAGCTCCACATCTCCCTTGTACTGCGGAACCCAGAACTAGACACTGCACTCCAAATGTGGCCTCACTAGGGTTGAGTAGAAGGACAGGATCATATCCCTCATTCTTTTCTCATTCTGAATTAACATGCACATAGATAACAGAAGAAAGGCTTTTGAAAGGAACACAAAGGCTTTAGTAGGAAATCCATTTGAAAAGTTCTAGCTATGTCATGATTCATGATAATAACTGCTTGTATGTTTAAGAATTTGTTTGGTTTTTTTTTCCAGTAGATATTTGGGTTCTCCTCAGGTCAACTTTATATGAATATAAAAACTCCCCCTGGCCTTCATTATTCAAAAGTGATGTTGTAGCTAAAGAACAAATAAGGCTGCTTGTCTCTGATGGAAATTGTTAGTACTGATGGATTTTGTCTGTGCATCATACAGGATAAAATGGTTCTGTCATAGGATTGGATCCATGGGATGTCAAGGCTTGAAAAAGAATTCTGGATAGCTAGTGTATTTATCCCATCCACCCATTCACCTGTGTATATAGTATGTATGAATGTTGTATTTAATTTTTAAAAGTGTTAATCTAGATGACTGGGCTTTTTGATGTAGACATACCTAAACAAGGCAGACAATTTTTTTGTAAAAGTTTCTAAGATACTTTTACTTCAAAGGCAAGTATTTTTCTCAGCAAAGAGAAAAAGAGGTCATTATAAGAAATTCAGCCATCACAAGACATTTTACAGATTGTTTTACTGGCTTTCCTTACCTGTTTAGTCTCCTGAGTAGCAGGTGATTCAAGCAGCATATTTTTTATCAGTAGTAGTTATACTACTGTTATTATTTCTTTGTCTGGAATACAGTACTTTAGATAGCAGCACTTGCTTTTTTATCCTTATCCGTAAAGACAAATTGATTTGTGAGTGGCGTGCAGCGGCTGAACTTGTGCTGTGTACCATACCCACCTATTTACAATTTGTATAGTTGCTGTATTGTATAATAGAGGGTGGTTTAATTGCACAACCTAAAAAGGACTTGGTACAACAGGGACGACTGCCTGATTGCTATGGGAAGATGAAATAATTTCAAATTTAAGCTGCTCATATGAATGGGAGAGGAATTAGGTTAAGGTCATTGTGTAATTACAGATTTCAGCCCAGGCACTGCAGTATGGAAAGCAAATGTCCAGTCTGCTTTGCCAAAGACATTCTCTATACCTATTGGTATACAGAAAGTTGTGTGAAAAATCTGTCATTTGCATAATAATTTTACATATTAGATTCTACAAAACAAAGCTTCTATAGTGGTGAAATGTGTGGCAATTCCCTAAACGGATTGGTAATTGTGTCTGCAAACGTGCAAGGTAGCTGCATCCAAATGAGTCAGCAGGGTCAATCTGAAGAACAGCACAACTGTTAGTGCACAGGTTATTATTAACCATCTCAGAGGAAGCTGTTACATAAAGTGGTCTGTGATTAAAACAATATGTAGAAAGGATGGATTTTAATTTACCTGTTCAGTACTTTCTGAATTACCACAACAGTCTGTGTTTTAGTGGGACATTTAATAGCCCTATCTCCACTTAGTGGAGATGTCAGATTTACCACATTTTGAATGCAATGAGAACAAAATGACTTGTTGCTCTTTGTTTATTTTTATGCTTCTACAACATTGTTTGGGCATTTTGGTGTTGAGGTAGGGCAGTGGTTTCCAGAGCAGACCCACTGGTAAACATTCAAGTTTCAGTTATTAGACCAAAGGTCAGATTTAGGGCAGTTAGGAATCCCCCAAAAAAAGATTCTGAGTGTAAAACCCCAAACCTATAATCTGCTCCTATTTGCATTGAAAACCTGGGTCACTTCAGATGTTTAAACTGACTTGTTGGTGATCTAGCTATAAGTAGGAAGCAGGGTAAACTAGGACTGCAAATTGCACGTAGCCAAGCGGTTGCTACTTGCCTGAGAAATAGAATGCAACTGTCACAGTTTGAAAGGATCTTAAATTCGTATCTCAGGTGGTAACCTAATTTCTTAATTGTTCCGTGCAAAGGATAAGGTGAACTACTTGACTGAATATGAATAATTTACTGATTTAGAGGGAGAAAGTGAGAGAAAGGGTTCCTATGGCTCACCAAGTAATTGCACCCCTCTTTAATGTAAAACATGAAAACACATTTTCTATCAGCAGTAGCTACTTGAGTTTTCTGCTTTTGAGCAACGTAAGACAGTTTCTAAAGGACAATGTGGATGGTTCAGATACTGTCATGGCTGTAAATTCACAGAAAGGAATCTTAGTCAACCCTAATATCAATGTTTTGGGGTTTTTTTAATGTCAGGTGACATATATATAACTTATCTGATTTAACAGTGTTCTGGCCAGTACAATACTTTGGTATTTGTGTGGAAGTTAAGCAGGTGACACATGAAAATGACAATGGCACATGGTCCTGGCAGTGACATGTGGAGGGTGGATTGAACATTTCAATGTCTTTCCAGGCTGAATGAATCTATGAAACAAAAATGTTATCTTTCTTTACTGATGACATGCCCTCACTGAGTTATGTAATAGGAGGAAGAACCACTCATAGACAAATTTACTGTAAGACCTTTCTGGTTTGCACTTTGTGACTAGTTGAATGTTAGTCAGTAGCAACACAAAACAATCTTCTTATTTTGTCTCCCACATTGGTGGATGTGTTGACTTTGTTTTTTAATATACTAGAATCTGTATTCTCAACTAGTTTGCAATTGAGATAGAAACATTGCTCTAGCGTTACTTCATCCTTATTCTTCCATTGTATTGTAAAGTGCATTTCAAGCCTGCAATTATTAAAAAATTTAGGAACATCCCCTCAACGTAATGATGTTAAGGATATTGTCTTGAATCTCTACAGAATTAGAGTGATGGTATTTGATGTGTATTTGCTTTTTATTTGGAAGTTCTGTTTTTATTTGCTGGAGGAGATGGGTGATTGGAGTTTACCAGTGGTGGCCTTTATTTTTTTCTCCTCTGGATCCGCCATTGGGAAGCACTAGCTTTATATTTAGTGTAGTGACTGAGAGGTTTTATTATTTAAGACTGGAAAAAAATACTTATTTTGTTAGTTATGCTATTAAGACAAGAACAGATACAATTCCTGTTTAATTTCTTTGTTGCTGTTATTGTTTGTGGTGGGATTTTTGTTTGTTTGGTTGCTTTTTTTCATTTGCTTGGTGGTTTTAGGGGTCACAAACCTAGGTAGGGCATCAAAAGAGAAATGAGCCTTTATCGTTATATTAATGTAATTTTTTTTATTATTTTTTTTGGACAGAGGAATTTTCAGACCCTTTCTTTTAAGGATATTAAATGAATGTCCTTAGGTCCTCGGTTTCTCCATATCCTTTGAAATTTGGAAGTCATTACCTTTGAATGCTTTTGCTTGTCTTCAATGTGTGACATTTAGACATCCATGTCTTAGTGTTTTAAAACCTCCAATATGTATAATCTTTTCCTGACAATTTTCTTTGTATTTGGATGTGAGAGCTTAAGAGACTTTAAGAGGTCAATTTCCTAGTTAGGGTCTTCGGGCTTTCAGTGATATCTAACTGAGCAGCATAAGTTCTGCTGAACTCCTCCAGGATTTGCTCCCCTAAGTTCATTAGATATACCTGAGAATAACATCTTATGTACTAAGAAGGAGTTTGGGATTCTTCCTTTATTTCTTAGAGAAATAAAAAAGTGAAATACGAAGGTTTTCACCTTTTTGTAAGTGAAAAGAATATATGACGCTCCTTTATCTTATAGAAACTAACTTTTCTAACACTGCTCTTGGAAATAAGGGACTCCTGAAGTACAAATCCCAAAGACACATTCATTACATGTTCATTAATCCGTGTTTTATAAATTGTCTTGTACTGTCTATAGTAATTGTTAATTTAGATTTATTAGTAAATAATGGTTTTAATAAAGAAAATAAAGCTTAAATGAGTGACTGATCTTATATCAAATTAGCCACCCTACACCAACTCCTTTCTTTTATTTTCTCCTGGCTTCATGTCCTGTTGCTCAGTTACTTTCGTATGTTTGAACTTTCCAGTTACCTTTTGCATGAAGTTATCAAGTGTGTTTTTCAGCAGCTGTTTTTTAGTCAGAGGAGGTTTTAACCTATATACTGCAAGCATTTAGAATTTGCAGCAGCTTGCAATCTGTTAATTTTTATCATTTATGCTACATAATAAGGTAAAACTATGCACCCCATGACAGTCCATTTGGAACAGAGATTCACTATTCCATGCATTTATTAGAGTGCAATTTGTAGCCAAAGATGTGATTTTCTAAAGTTTCGGGGTAAAAACAAGGTAGTATTCTCAACAGTGACATTTGGAACTTGTAGATAGTTCAAGGAACCTGTTTGAATGTTTTATATCAAACCATAGTGTAAAGAAGTCTGAAGAAAAGTCAAACAGTACTAGATTTCCACTCAAATCCACTGCAGATACCTGTAGATTTATATGTGATATTGTGACCTATAACCTACTACTTAGTTGACTAATTGGTGACCAAAGAAAAAATTTGTTCTTAATACAAGGTTGAAAACTAAATTGAGCATTTTGCTTCAATATCTTGAGGCAAAGATGGTACTGCATATGGTGCTGTTTCTGCTTTCTGCCCCTGCCTTCTTACAGGGTGTTCTGTAACAGACTGACTAATCCTTGCTTGGGCTCAGTGCCTGCTCAGTGACCCTACCTCAAACTCTGTCAGAAACCACAGCTTAGGTGGAGCCCATTCAGGAAAACAGGGGCTTGATCAATGGATGATAAAACCTCCTTGGGGTACATGTCAAGCAGGAAAGACCAATAGGGGCATGTAAATGGATTACATCCTTGTCTTTGTTCTTCAGTAATCCAAAGTGACTCTGTGGCTGTCAATAGGTAATGTTTTCTAAGAAAAAAATGTCTTATCTCCAACGTGTGAGCTCTATAGAGATCATTAGCCCTACTGGATCTTCATTGTACAGTAAGTAGAGTGCATTAATCAGTAATATCAGAACTAGTAATCCCTATACTAATTAATGATTTTGTATTATGCAAAGAAATTAAGTAACCATTAACTTGCTTCTATCCAAAAACTTTTGCTTTAATCATGACCCTCAATTCTGAGCTCTGTTTTTTCACAACAATCCAGTTGACTCTCTAGACTCTTCCTGAAAACTCTACTTCAGTTTTTGTCCTCTTTTGCGGTATGGTGTGCTAAATCCCAACACCTACCCGGTGATTGGAATTATGTGATCATAGAAAGCATGTCAATACTTTGAGGATTCATAGCTAAGACTGTTTCCAAAAGGTGTAAAGTATATAAGTGGTAAACACTAAGGAATGCATCTTTAAAAAAGCAACTTACTAAATTGAATCAATGTGGTGAAATTATGCCCCTGCTAAAATTATTATGAAAGCTCAACTCTTTTCTCAATTAGTCTATGATTTTATTTAGAATTTTTTTCTGCATTCTTTCTTCACTAGTAAAAATAATGACCACATCTGCAGCCCAGTTTGCAACATTGCTTTCTACTTCTCAGTGTATAACCCTTTCTTTTTCCAGAGTTTAGTTGTTATAAATGCATAAAAGCCTTTTAAAAAGTCTTAGATTTTCCATGTAGCAAATAAAAAAGGTCAGTAGATACACGTGTAGAAATATAAAAAGACACTGCAATCAGTTACTGAACCCTGGCACACTTTATTGATAATTACTATGGAATTTAAAATCACTTCTTAAGGGATGTGTTCCATAGATATTTGCAAAGTTTGTATCATGTTCAGGAGCTGCTTTACATTAAAAGTGTTATGGAAGCAGTGGATGATTTAGTAATTCTCTGAAAGATCCTGAGACCTTCCAGTCCTGTATTGGTTTATTGACTACGTTTCAATTTCTTTCTAAAAGGTTCTGAAAGTGCAGGAGTTGTCATGATTAACAGTTGTCAGCATGATCGGTTATGAAACTGACCCCACCTTATAAACATTGCTGCTTCTACATGTCCATAAAATCAAAGGGTAAGCCAAACATTTCATTATAAGCCCAACAGGCAGGCAATGTCATATATTGTCTAACAGTTAAGAAGTAATAATGTAGTGAATCTCCTTAGAATGGGTGTTAATACTTTTTTTATTTTGAAACGTTTTGTCCCAGTCATAATTAATATACTAATTCATAATATTTAGATTCCTCTTAAAAAAATACACTGAAAGGGCTATTTTATTATACTAATGGTTTTCTCTTGGTGAGAATAATTATCATAAGTTTAATTTAAAATGGCAAACAGCTACATTTAATGTAATTCATTACAGGTTTTAAATTAAATTTTTTTGTGTGTGTTTTCAATCCCTTTCTGTGTTCTGTATCTGCTTTTTGTTTAAAAATACTTCTTGCTAACTGCTACACATTTTTGCTCTTCTGAAAACATGTACAGCATCACAAACAGACATTTTATTCATAGCAACCCTCTTTCATATATAACTGATGAAAATTATAATTACAAACTTTGTGATCTTCCAAGTTTTTGGTTGTCTTTGGACTTTAAGATATAAGAAAGGTAACATGTTCATTTAGAATAAAGAATAAAGAATGAATACCAATACTTGATTATTTTTTTTTAAATTCTCTGCTGAAATGATTCACCCTGTGAGAAATAATATCCCTCTCAGATTTAACTTATTAAAAGTTGCATATTGAAAGATTTCTAAACTTTATATAAATGTGGGATCAGCATTTGAGAAACTGGCACCTCTGGAAGAAGGTAACTACAGCAATCTAGCACAGAATAGAACAAAATGTAAAGAACAATCACAGTTACGAGAAGAAAGTTTTATTGCAAGCATATATTTATAAAAAAACTCTGGTCATAAAGAGCAGAAAAGAGCTAAATCAGCAAGACCTGCTTCATAATCCTGTATTTAAGGAATTTTAATCTGAAAGTTGGCATGTCATACTGTAGGATAATGAAAGTTGATGGGATTATAGCATAAAAAATGGAGGTGTAGAGTGGTAGGGAAAGGATGAATACTATAGAAGCTCAAGACACTGACAAGAAATCCATAAGCTAATGAATAACTATATGTTTAGAAGTCACAAGCCCAGATTCTGTGACTGATTCATGTGGCATTGCATGGACTGCTTAATACAACTGGTCTTTGCTTGCTTGTGTTCAAAATGGAAATAAATGCTCGCCTGTCTTTCTAAGGCATTTCCAGCCTTGGGATGACAGTGTTTGCATGCATATGCTGTTGCTAAAGCTGGAGTATTTTATCAACTGTATTGTTATCAATAATGTGTGTAATGTAAAAACCAGTAATAATTTCTCTTTTTCCTTTGGCACAGGAAATGAAGTGATGATGCCTTAAGATCCTTATGGTTTGTAGCATGTAGATTTTTAATAATATAGCTGTATAGTTTCTAACACTTTAAAATAGCAGTTAACAGTTACTAAACCCCCTTTCTCACACTTTATATCAAATTATCTAAAGAAGGACATAACAAGATACAATTGTAGACAAAGAAGTAGAAGGTCCAGAAACCTTGGAGAAGCTCCAAAGAAGGCATGTGATGTGAAGTAGGAACGGGTGTTGAGACCTCTAACTGAATTCCAGGCAGGCATGCCAAGGAGCAGACCTGAGAGAGGTTCTGGGAGTGTACAATTTTTGGGTTGGATGCATCCATTAGATATGATAATTAATTACTGTTATAAAATTGTAGGAACCCTATACTGTATCATGCAGTTATATATTTAGTGTAACTTCAAGCACTTTAATGAAAGACCTGCTCTCTATTTTATCTATACTAATATTGTCTAGAAAATTATTTTCATCCATTTTAGGCATCAATGGTATATTTGAGTATGTATTTATGGTCTATATGCCAAGTAGTGCTGTATTTCTCTTTATTGCTAATCATCACTTAGAGACTGGTACAAGAAACACCAAATGGAAAGAACAGTAACAGACATATAATTCACTCATAGTTATACTTGCAGCAATATATTCACTTGGCTTTGTGGAGTCCTAAGTAGTTTTTTTATTCTTTGTGGTATTTTGGTTTGTTGTTTTTTTTTTTTGTGATTTCAAATTTGCTGCTCAGCATCTAAAAGTTTTGAGTTTATGCTTCTAAAATATGTGAAGCAAGCAAATAAACAACATTAAAACAGTGTTTTTCACTGTCCTCTCTCTCTCAGAGATAGAAAGAAAGGAAAATTCTCCCCCATTATCATCACTTTCTCTGCACACTTTTAGTTCCCAGCATTACCCAACTACTAATGCAATAGGAGGAAATTGGAACGTCTTCCCTTTCACAAGAAAATTGGAAATATGTCTTCCCTTTTAGCAAGCGGAAGCACCAAATTATTTGAATAATCCTTATTAAAAGAGATTGCACTCATTTCTGTTGTCACTCACCGTACACACCCATTTATTTTCAATGTCCACAGGTTCTTCAAGTAAATGCATACTTCTCCAAGTATTGCATAACCAAACACAAACATGCACTAGCTAAAACAAAGCAGAAAACTGCTCTTTATTCAAAAGTTAGGAAGTGATTTAAAACACTCATCTTACCAGTGATATTAGGGCATTCTCTGTGCTGATAGATACAATTTTTCTTGAAGATATATTATTCTGAAGGTTTAATCTGGAAAAAGGAGGACCTTGACCAATGCTAACTTCCACAGCCATTGAAGCTGTGGAAGTTAAAACCACAAAAAAACCCCACCAAACCAAACCAAACCAAACCAACAAACAAAAAACCCTCAACAATTCCTAATGGACTCTCTTACAGAAAACTGTGTCAATTTAAAGCCTTTTTTTCTTTTTCTCTTTCTTCTTGTTTCCTATTAACAGTTCTCTTCCTTTTACTGTCAAAACAGGACCATGTGAAAGCAGCAGAAGAATACCTCAATTTCACTGTGGGAAAAGATAAACCTCTGCATCATGGAGTCATTTTTAGATGTTATGGCAGATTTCAAATCCAAATTAAAAACAAGCCTTGACTCCTGGCTCTGAAAAAAAGAGTAATCAAAGAATAACATGATCTTAACTACCTTCCCAAAATATCACAAGTATGAAGGCTTAGTAACAATACATAAAAGTATTTAGTTAGTGTTTAAAGGCCAAGGTTATAAAGAAAATATATGGAGTTAAATTCAGAGGTAGCAGCTAACCTATTTTTTAATATATTGTTATGTTTAGCCCTATACATTCCCCTTTTTTCCCAATTTCCTAAAAAAAAAAAAAAATTATTAAAAGAATTGAACACCATTTGGTGTGCTCAGTTAGTTTGTAATATCCACACACACTTCTAACTTCTCACTGATAAGAATTTGTTTAGATAATTCCAGGTTCTGTGGTTGTGCCAGCAGCTGCCAGAAAGACCCTTACAATGTTTTCAGTGGTGTTGGTGAGATGTGACACATTCTCTTCTTTTCATCTGAAAAGGAGTTTATCCTTATTATTCATCCAGTTATTTTTCATCCAGCTCTCTTTTCATATTTAATGTCTTTATCAGCATGAACTTTGTCTGTCCAGTACTTTAAACTACTGTGCCTCTTCCTAACCAGAGCTCCACTGTGACTGCTTGGGACAACCACCTTTCCCAGCAGCATTTCCTCATGTTAAGGATGGCAGAGAATTGCGCTGTAACCTCTATGGCCTTTGTAATGACAAGCTGATTAGCGCACAGCTTCTATCAAGGAGCGGATGTTCAGCCTGTTGGAATACAGATTTCCATAAAAAGGTTAGACAGCTGATTTCTAGAGCTTCAGCAGAGCACAGTATGCAAGAGCTGAAATGTGCATGAAGTATGTTGAATAATAAATGTCTGTGTTTCCATATGAATGACGGCAAACCACAAATTAGATTAATTTAGTCCATATTCAACAGCCTTCCGAAAAGACTTGTAAAAATAATTATGTGTACATAGTAATAATAATAACTATGTAGTCCAGTAAATATTAAATCTTTCCTCTAAAGATCAGAAGCTCATCTGCATTTAATGGACTTTTATTGTAATAATTAAAAAAATGTTCCTCTTCCACAGTTATGAAAATCAGGTAAAGATTATTTTTTTTACAAATGTAGGGATTGAGACGTGAATCTTATGAACTGCAAAATGCTAAGGAAACAATTAATAGTATAATTTAATTTAACTGACATCTATGTGTATAATATTGAGGCAATGAAAAACAAACATAACTTGATTTTTAGAGGCAATTAAAAAATAATATTCCACCATGTCAGTCACCACAGTTTTAAGCATAGAGAACAAATTTGATGTTTTGCTCACTGAATTACAATTTCTTTTCTTCAGTGTTTCTGTTTACATGTCATGTATTTTTCTTGGCTTATGAAGTATTTAGTTAAGTACTATGCAGCATCCTGATTAAAAACAATGAGAATAATCATCATAAAATGATATATGTGTTTAATAGTTATTTTTTAGTCTAATAAATAGATCTGAAAATAGAAACATGTAGGGAATCATCATTCAGCCAGAGCATCCTGGCAGGCTAATCAAAAATCCATTTTTGGCATGTTATTTTTGCTAATAGTTTGAAAATATAAATAAAATAATTACCAGTATAAGTTACAGATGATAGAAATTGGTAGGATTCTAAATCTGCCAAGAAATCTTGCTTAAAAAACTAGCTAACTTTTCTCTTCATAAATCCCAGATTATCTTTTCAGAGTTTACAGAAAACCAGCAAAAATTCCAATACTTTTACAGGTGTCATGCCTAGGAAAATGACTACAGGGTGAAGGAGAGCAAAAGTGTAGTTTTAAAAGAGATGTGGTGTCCTTAAGCGTATTATGGTAGACAACTTCTTAGAAAGTAAGCAAATGTGATCCTGGATGTGAAGATAAATTAGAAGTTGATAATGGTATTGCAAATTCAGTGGCATTATTCTTATTACAATTTCAGGGTTGGTTGAATATGAGCCAGCAGTGTGCCCAGGTGGCCAAGAAGGCCAATGCAATCATGGGCTGTATCAGCAATAGTGTGTCCAACAGGACCAGGGCAGTGATCATCCCCCCTGTACTGGGCACCAGTGAGGCCACACCTCGAATCCTGTGTTCAGTTTTGGGACCCGCACTGCAAGACAGACATTGAGGATGTGTCCAGAGAAGGGCAGCAAAGCTGATGAAGGGTCTGGGGCACAAGTCTGATGGGGAGAGGCTGAGGGAGCTGGGGTTGTTTAGGCTGAAGAAAAGGAGGCTCAAGGGGGATCTTATCCCTCTTTACAACTCCCTCAAAGGAGGTTGTAGCAAGGTGGAGGTCAGTCTCTTCTGCAGGAAACAAGTGACGAAATGAGAGAAAATGGCCACAAGTTGCACCAGGGGAGGTTTAGATTGGATACTAGGAAAAATTTCTTCACAGAAAGAGTGGTAAAACACTGGAACAGGCTGCTCAGGGAAGAGGTGAAGGAGGTGTTTAAAAGATGTGTAGATGTGGCATTTAGGGACATGATGGCTTAGTGCTGGATTTGGCTATGCTGGGTTTATGGCTGGATTTAATGATGATCTTTTTCAACCGAAATAATTTTATAAATACAATATAAGTTTCTGAACACGAAGTTCAAATTTGTTTTCCGTCTTCTAAAAAGGATGCTTGACAAATAATAATGGTTTTCAAAGCTAATAAATAAATAAATAATCATATTCTTTTACTTTTAAAATCTGGTTTTTTACAGACCTTCTGGAATCACAAATAATGACTATTCAGTAGTCAGAGACCTTTAAATATGCTGGTTTTCTTACACCTCATTTCAGACATCTACTAACAGTCTAAATATTTGGTATAGGTAAAAAAACAAGAAAAAGCCTCCACAACAACCAAGTTAGGAACTAATATGTGTTTAACAGTTTTGTAAGTCAGTTTACTTTACATTCAAACCAGGTTCTAAGAGCTGCCTAATTTTGCAGTCATTTTTCCTGAAAGTTTGTTTAACTTCATACCACAGAAATGGAATAAGGACCTTAGCTTTTCAGGGCATACAACCTCAACAAACCTGTTTGCAAGATTGACAATGATCCAAACATAGAATACTTTCTATCCCCCCCCAACAACAAAACAAAAACCAAAAAGCAACAACAACAAAAAACACAACAACAAACAAACAAACAAAACCACAAACCAACAAACCAGAAAATACTTCCGTAGGTGATGGCTGGATGTTCTTATGCAACTTGAATTGCTCTGTCTTAGAGTGTCTGGCCACGGAAAGTTTTCTTAAATGAATGAGGCATCTTGATATGACAGCATTATTGCCTGGGTTTTTGATAACTTGTCAGTAGAGTATAAAATACACAGTGCAGAATTAAGTCTTATCCAGAACTAAAATTTTACATCTTGTCAAACTGTTATAACAGTGACATAATTCACAGGTATCTCAAGTCTTAAATCGGGATAATGTCATTTGGTTATCTTGAAGTGGGGTTCTATCCCATTACAACTCAACTATTGAAATAAAAATAATTTTTTTTTGTTATAAAAGATGGTTGATTCTCAGAATGGCACATCCTATGCCAAATGGGTATCTGCCCATGATTGCTATGAACATATGAATTATGTGTATCCTGAATTTCTGTTCATCTCAGAAAAGAATAAAGCAAGTCCTTTACTCCTAGTGGCAATTTAAAAATAAAATGTATTTTACGTATTTAAGGTTTCATTTACCATTCTTTACCCCATCTACCTACTCCATCAAACTCCTTCCCATAAGTACAAGAAGGAATAGAGGTAAGACTTGCATAACAGACTTAAGATTCACAAGATAGCTGATTCCTTTCATTTTCCTAATTTTTGCTGTTTACTTCTTGCATCAATTTATAAGATCTTAGCTTGAGGAATCCTTGGGATTATAGATTTAATAAATACAGCAAAGAAAACTTATTTTAACCAGTCTAGTGTTGGCTTGAGTGTTCTCTGATAAAACTGTAAAACAGTATGAAAGCTTTCCCTGTTTATGAGTTTACAGCACTATTTTTTTTAATATTCAGAACAATAAACAGCTTTTCTGGAGTAAAATTCCTCCATATAGATGATTAGTTCCCCTTTGTCAATGCTGTAACTGAAGTGAAAGATTTCTTACACTTTCATAGGATTTATCTTTGCCACTTTTTCTCAGTGATCTCAGCTATTTTAAATAGCTACTAATAATTTATACTTTCACTGTCTGAATGTGCATAATATGCTGTACCAGATCAAAGGCTGATCCAGCTCTGTACCCTCTCTCCATCAGTTATCTGGAGTGCTTCTCTGCTCACTGGAAAATGCTAGAGAAAAGAGTACAAGAAAGTGAACAAACAGAGCATTTTAGAAATTATTAATGTAGACAGACAGAAAACAAAAGAGAACATGGTAACATTTGCTCACATCTTCAATATTTTCAGTAATTCTGATTTCTCCCCTATCTAGTCAAAAAACCCTAAACAAATCTATGACCAAAAAACCTCAGGGGAGAAAAAAAAAAAAGGAAAAGAAAGAAAATTAAAAAAAAAAACAATGCCCCAAACCAACCAACCAGATCAACTAAAAAAAAACATTTAAAAAATCAAGTATTCAGAGCTCTGAGATAAGGAGGTACTTGAAGATATAGATTACTTTCCTAATCAGGTAGGACAAAGTAGGCTAAGACACTCTAGTCTGAGTTTCATGGGGTTGTAAAGAAGCCATATGGTAGATAGCTATGAAAATAAGTGTTAATGGTATGGTAAGCAAGGATTATGTTGGTTTGTTTGTTTTACTGTCTCTTCTGGTGCATGCAGGTGACAACAAATTAAGTGATCAGAGAAAGGTCAAAGGAAATATCTTCTCATGTACATTCTCCCACTTATTCATGATCTGGCAGACCTATGTCATTCCTTTTTCTATCTCTTTTCTAAAAAATTTCAGTTTATTTACTCTTTTCTTATATTTGTTCCACATTTCTGACTGCATTTTTTGTCTTTCTCTAGTTCTTTTTCTGTCTGTTTCCTTTTCCTATAGAGCTCATAACTCATGTAGTACTCAAAACAAAGGGATGTTAGTGCTCTATGTAATTGTATCCCGTAGTTTCCTTATTTTTCCTGCTAAATCCTTGCACCTCACTTAAACTTTTGAATTTCACAGAACTATTATGTGTGACACTTGCACCTTTTCTATCAGTTGCAGAATTTATTCAGCAGAGCAAAGAAAAGGATGGAGGTTTTAATTATATAATTCTGTATTTTTAATTGTTCAAACTCCACTATATAACAATTAAAAGCAATTTTGAACAGCTACAAGACATTCACTTTCAGCAAAATTTATGTGCAGTCATAAATGAAAAGTTGAAACTACTCAATCACTTTAGAAAGCTTTCTGGTCTGTTGCCTTTTTTGCAATCAACAATTTTGGCAGTGATCTCATGCATATACTGTGCCTTCGTGTGTATCCATGTGTGGATCTTGATGCTTGATCAATACGTTGAGAGGCACAGAGAAAGAGAGAGAGATAGTTGTAGCATTCCTATACTTCAAGGTCTTAGTATATTTTTTTTGCTGTAGACAGTAGGGTAGCTAGGTCTTATTGCTTGGCTGTTATTGTCTATCCCATAGTAATGTAGTAGTTTCTTTTTAAAATTTGGTTAATTGTGAGTGTTTTGAGAGCACTGCAGGTAGAAAATAAAACCAACCATGAGATTACGTTTTACATATGAATCAAGGCAGAAGCTTATGGGTGTTATAATCTGTGTCTAAGGTGATGATTTTAGCAGAAAACGAAGCAATGTACAGATAAGACTATGTGGTATTTATAGAAGGTATACTGAAGATAAAACTAGTTAATTATCAAACTAACCTAGAATGACTTGGCTTCCAAATGAGCTGAGCAATAAATAAATCAAACGGCATTGCATAAACATGATTCTTGACAGTTTGCAATTAACTTTTGCTTAAGAAGTTTTGAAATGATTATGCCTATAATTCTTTTCAGATTTTAAACCCTCCATGATTGAACCTTTTTTATTACTGGGAACCTGTAATGACCAAGGAGAATGCTGACATGGTGTAGATGATATGGGTAGAAATTGCATGCAATAGAAAAGTGATTTGTGGAAAAAAAAAAATCAAAACAAAACAAAAGAAAAAAAAAGGGCAATTAAAATGCAGTTGTAAATGCTGTGTTGTAATTGCTTCTTTAACTACTGCAAGTGAGAGATGGAAATCAAAACGTTTTGATTCATTACAAAAAAGTCGGTGGGTCAAATTATTTTTATGAGGCAACATTTACAGTTGTTGCCATTTTCTGCCAAAAAATAAAATTCTGAACCAAAGTTATTTCTGTATCATTTAATATACTAACTGTGGGACCTTTGTTAAAGGATTTCAAAGAGATTTTTGACTGGTGGGATTTTTATTCCCTCAATCACAATTCAGTACACAATACTATTTTGACTTTTTAAGTTTTGCCTGATCTAGAGAAATAAAGAACTTTTTTGTACTTCCAATATCAGAATTACAAAATTGCCTATGAAATAATTTTTTTGTTGTTGTTTCCAAACAGTATTACGCATTATTCCTAGGGCAAAGAGATATATCAGATTATATAGCATAAATATCAAGAATATATTAAGGAAAGTATGGTGAAGGAAAAAATTGTCTATCATTTATTCTATTATTCTATGATCTATTTCTACCATTTTTCTTCTGTCACCACTGTCAGAAAGGAATTAGGATTATGTAGGAGAGGTCAGAAGGAGGATAGGACTTACTTTCCAAGATGCGTTTAATTTTATTTTAAGACAAGGGAAATGCGTTGTTATTATTTTTATTCGGAGGGACTCACTGCAAAAACAGGATAACATCCATGGCATCAGGACCAAGCAAGATCAGACTGCTGCACTTCTTCACAAAGTTCTATGAGTGACAGTGAAGACTTTTGTGTCCACCTCAGTTAAAGAATGAGTGACATGACCTGAAAGAGAGGTGTGCATGAAATCATGTTTCAGGCAGAAACTCATGAAAAAAATAGAAACCTGAGGACTTGCTTGGCATCCTAAAGAGAGCTTTTCAATTCCAGTCCCGTAAATCCATTTTCTCTGATTGCCACATTTATGGGAATTAATAATGCTCTTTTAGCTTGGCCAGGTGTTTATTCATCATTAATAAAAATGTTGTGTACATTTTTTATATGAAATATTTGGCTAATTCTAGATAGAATATTTTGCTACAGAAAAACTTTTAAGGTTTTTTCCTCATTTCCCATTTTGGAACACCCTTTTTAAAAGGCTTGCTTCCATCTGTTCTGAACAGTTGGTTCCAAGTAGATAACAATTAGACCAGTTTTTAGTTTCTTTTCATTTTGGTGAGGTAGTGTTTTTAATTTCATTTTCAAGTAAACAAACATTAAAATACAATTGTGTTTAGGTAAAATTATTATTACAGGTAAATACTTCTAGCACTGCATTCCAGATTTTAAAGTCATCATTTCACAAATTTCAGTCATAAATATGACAATTTACCAATTTGGATAGATTTAGATTGCTTCTTTTCACTTTCTTTGATACTATTTTAATTCCCCAGTACACAAGAATGTTAAAATAATAATTCCATAATGAACATCAGCTTATTCTTTTGTTACCTGCTGCTCTGGGGTTTGTTTTGGTTTATTTTTCTTTATAGCACCCGGAGATAATTACTGTCTATCACACAGCATGGATGTCACTCATTCAGCTGTTCTTCACTATTGCCAAGGTGTGGTTTTACAGCTGTTTGTAGCAGCTCTCTCTCAAGTGTCTTTCAATTATATTGTGGGTTTGTTTTAGATCTTTTTAGTTGATCAAACTAGATATCTGAAAATTTTAATCTGTAGGTTTTTAAAAATTAACATCTTTTTTTTTCTGTTCTCCCCCCATGGTTTATTTTCTCATCCTTCTGCAGAGTTCTATTACCTTTCTCTAAGAGAATCTGGATATTAGCAATTACCTCAAGAAAGTGGTCAAAAAGGCGAAAAGAAACCCCATTAACTATAAAAGATACTGTTTGTTTGACAAATTTTCATAAAATGAAATGGATTATGGGATTTTCTCTATAGTGAAGCAGTGATTTTATGTCTGACTAGAGGATTAATTATAGAGTAGTCAAGCCTCATATAGAGAAAAACCGCTGGAATTACAAGATTTTCCTCACTCTTTATATGCTCAAAACAAAGAGATATTATACACAACATAAGAAAACCCCAGTATGTATCTTGTTAACATAAATGAGACTGAGCAACATGGTCTAAATTCAGAGGTACTACATAATAGTATGAACTAGGCTCATATTTGTTTGTATTCCCTTCACAATTCTCTCTACTTCATAGGTTTGGCTCAAAGCTAACATAAGATATGTACTAAAAGTAACATGGCATCGAATCTGTCATAGCTTGGCTGTTAGTGACTTTGATATTGCATATTTACCTGCAGTTCTATAGGCTGGCAAATGATGAGGGCAGTAGCACGCATGCAGCCAGGAAGCATGGATCAAGGATTTGAATGCTGCAAATAGATCTAAAACTGATTTTGCACAGTATTAAAAAGATATGAGGAATAATTATAAACTATTTAATTCACTACAGGGACAGAGGAGGGAATAGACTATTCTATTTTCTTGGTATAAGTTCACATAGAATGAAAAACATCTCTCTAGTTAGCGTTCTACTTGGTAGGCAGCCTGTACTTGAATAGCTACCATTATCTTAGCTCTCCTCTAAAGCATCGGTTTAGTATCAGTTGCTTTACTTTCCACTTTTTCAATGGTAGGAATTAACAATGAGTTTAAATGCATTAGGAACATCAGTTGCATCTAAAAAAACTCCAAAAATAAAAAAATAATGGATAGAAATAACTATAAAAGCAATCACTTGCATTGCCACTAGGTTATCAAGTTTTCCTTCAATACACAGTTATTTGGAAAATAAACTCCTAAACTGGAAGTCCTCCATTTCCCATTAGACATTATGTGTAACTTCAGATGTTTGGCATATCGTAGTAACAGTTTCAGATCAGTTCCAACCACTCAAAGAGAAGAGAGAGGTTATTCTGGTTAAGGTGAGCTCCAAAGTGTGTGGGATTTCACTGAACCTGGTTAAAACTCTCCTTGCTGGTGCAAGGGTAGTCATCATCATCATCATGGCTAAGCTTCTCAAAGGAAGATTTGGGAAGGGCTTTGCCCACACTTGCTACAAGCATGCTGGTGGTTAAAAAAGGCCAATGTAAGATAGGCAAGTCCGATTGCAAAAGGCACAGTGGAAAGTCTCCATCGGCACTATTGGAGAGGCACGGTTCTTCCTGCATTGCCTTTTTACCTCCAGGCTGATTCTGCCTGTGTTCTCAAAGGAAGCAGCAGCATTATGGATGGAGTGTGTCCATTTCTCCTGATTGGAGGCCAGAGTGGACCATTGATGGTGGTCAATATGGCCAAGGTTGAGATATTGTTTCCGGGAGTCCTTGTATCTCCTCTTCAGGACTCCTCTCTTGCAGCAGCCGGTGGTGAGTTCCCCATAGAGCACAACCTTAGGAAGGCTCTTAGGAAGGCGGTGATCCTCCATCCTGGAGATGTGCCCTGCCCAGCACAGCTGTGTTTTCAGCAGCATGGCCTCGATACTGGTGATCTCTGCCTGTTCAAGGACAGACAGATTAGTCACATAATCAGACCAGTGGATGTTTAGGATTGTACGGAGGCAGCAGTGATGGAAGTGCTCAAGGAGTCGCAGGTGGTGGCCACAGATGACCCATGATTCAGACCCATATAGAAGAGTAGACAGTACAATGGCTCTGTAGACACTAATCTTTGTACTTTTC
>JAWWEW010000078.1:69070677-69096718 GCA_035583185.1 Anabacerthia variegaticeps | reverse complement strand
CGAGGATGCATCCAGGTTGTCTTCAGACTGTCTTTCTGCTGAAAGATAGTGTTGGTGATGGTGAGCTGCTGCTCTGCGCAAAACTCTAGCAGGAGGCGTCCATTGTCGTTGCAGTTTCCAACACCATGCTTCCCTAGTACTCCTTTCCAGGCTTCAGAGTTCTTTGCTACTCTGGCGTTGAAGTCACCAAGGATTATGATCTTTTCATCTGCAGGAATCTTTTGGGTTAGGTGGCACAGGTCGGTGTAGAATTTTTCTTTTTCAGCAGGATCCGCTTGGAGAATTGGGGTGTATATGCTGAAGAGAACAACATGTTGCTTGTTGTGTAGAGGGAGGCGTAAAGAGATAATGTGATCAGAATGACCTGTTGGCAAATTTTCAAGTTTGGAGGCAATGGAGTTTCTAATCAAGAAACCAACTCCTGAAAGATGACTTTCAGTTTTGGGTTTGTCTAACCAATAGAGTGTGTAGCCGGCGCCCTGTTCTTTAAGGCTACCTACCTCATGGAGACGAACTTCAATGAGAGCAGCAGTGTCGATGTCGAGTTGTGATAGTTCATAGGCAGTTAGAGCAGAATGACGCACAGGGTGTCCACTATCCACAGAATCAAGCATGGTTCTGATGTTCCAACATGCAACTGTTTTGACACATCTTTGGAGGCAGTTGTATGCCTTTGTGGTTTTGGTTTTGTTTGAGTTTGACCGCAAGGAAGATGCATGCCCGTTGGCTGTGGCAAGCCAACCAGCTGAAGGGTGGAGATGAGCTTTGGTTAGGCCACCTTTTCTAGGCCCCTCTCCGTGTGCAGCAAGCAGTGCTCTCCTTGAAAAAGGCTGCTTGGTCATTCAGGGTGCTGCCGAACCAGATTGTCATCTTTGGGTCAGTCTGAAGAGACCAATTTCCTGAACTGCCTGCATGCAGGGTTGGGGCTGCAGCTTCCAGTGAGCCTTATCACCTGCTATTTCATCCCTCACCTGAGGCTACAGGGCTTTACAAATGTGGGAGGATCCCTAGAGCCTGCACAGTGGATTGTTTAGGTGAGGCACAGCATGCACAGAACTGGCCCCACCCTTTACTCCTAAGGTTCATCTGCCAGGGCCAAGCGAGCTTGGACAGTGACAATGAAGTCCTCAGGACGTAGGTCTGGTTAGAGTATCCTTCTCTTAGATGGATGGCCTTACAGGGCTAAGCGAGCTCCATCTGCCTGGGTTTGGAGTTAGAGTTGTCCTTCTCCTAGGATGGTTGCCGGGTACCTAGTGAGCCCACCCTGCCCATGGACACACTTTGTCTGACCCTTCAGCTGAGACCTGACTAGCATGGGAGACTCTTCCGGAGGCATGTACCACCGCTAGCACAGCATAATGGCACACAAACTTCCCCCCTGTGACAAGGTGGTGTCCGTGGAGAAGCTAGTACAGCCTTGGGAATTTACTCTTCTTGGAACTCAGTAATGAAATGAGATTTTTGAATTTCCTGGGGGAAAAAAAAAAAAAAAAAAATTCAAAATTCAGACAGGCTGGTTTATGCTGAACGTTGAAAAGTCTACGGGGCTCAGAGCACTGAAGTTAGGAAGTGAAAATCTAGTTCTGAAGTTTGTGAAGGTAGGAACTGAGAAGAAGAAGAAAAAAAAAGAAAATTAAATATGATACAAAACTGTAACAGGGTTCTCATACAGGTTTCATGAGTTTTAAATAAATGTCATAATAACTTAAAAATTCTTACTGCTCTAATCCAATGCAAATTAGACTTGTGCAGCTGTGAGCTGAATCAGACATAGAGCATTAACGGGAACCAAAAAAAAAGAAAAAAAAAAGTTCTCTTCCTTATTCGCTAAGTTTCTGATACAAAAAAACTGAGCAGGTTTCTTGAAAGACTCTACGTCCAACTCAACAACCAAAAATTGGATATGCCTTTCTTTTGGTAAATACACTGTCTTTACTCTGTCTTTTGCAAAGCTGCTATTGGATGTGCTGAAAAAAAAGAGCAAACCAAGGAAAACCTCTTGTCTTTGCAGCATGCATGTTACCAGGGTAATGTAAGATGACTTTTTTTCTTGCCTGTTTTCCGGAGAATATGCTGTCTCCCATTCTTGAAAGCAGTACATTTGGGTGAATATTGCAAGCTAGAGTCCTGATCCACTTTACAGCTACATCCATGTAGCACTTCTTGCAGAATTATAATCAAGTATTATACAGAGGTGATAACAATAATATTGTTGCAATTTAGATAGTTTCCTCTGTAAATATATAAATAAATCACAGATATTGGTTTGAACATGGGAAATATTCTGATGGATAGATTTCACTTGTAAAATAAAAGGGCTATGAACATTAGAATATAATCTAGGGGACAATTTAAAAGCAAGCTTGGTTTTGCAAACTGCAGCTTTTCAAGAAGAACTAGAACATTGCAACCACTTCTTTTTTTTTCCTCCACAAAGACTAAAACACACTTGCTTGGAAACAGCAAAAACAACAATCACTCCCCACTCCTCTTTCCTCTGCAAACTTCCAAGAAACGTACTGATTGATAAGCAGAGCTATTACCAGATATGGGACCAACGTATGTCTTCGGAACAGCTTTGGTCAATTATCCCATAGCATTTTCCCTCCAACTTTTGAACATGGGTTTGCTCACAAACCTGTTTTAGCACTGCCATAAAAAATATTGCTTCCTCAAAGGATAAAGTACTGTAGAAAAACGTGCAAACACCCAGGAGTTTGCATATTCAGTCACTCAGGTCTCAAATTAATTCTAACTTTGATTTTTTTGAAGCATGAGAAATTTTTTTCTCATGTCGCACATTGTGTAAAGTAATCTTCAAAACAGTAGGAATTTCACCTTGAGAACAAGATGATTATCCAAACTATCTACACCTCTTGATGTGGAATTTAAATTCACAAGAACAGAGAGGTTAATGAAATTTCTGGGGCTTTTTTTCTCAGAGGTCAGAGATACCACTGTAACAGTTTATCATTATATTTGATATTTCTATTCCACTTGGATCTGAAATTATAGAGGAAAATACAAATTAAATGTTATGTGAAAGGAAAAAGCAAAAATGACCCTAGCTTTTTGCAGCATCAAAGAAACCCTCATCAAGTTCAGGTAATTCTCATTTTCATTGGAGTTGGTTTAATTATTTTTTCTCAAGCAGAGCATTACAAATTCTTATATTCTTTAGTAACTTATGGCATGTTTTAGGAGCTGTAAAAAATTATATCAGGAACTTTGAAAAATGTTTACAAAGAAGTTCCCTGGCAAGTCGTCTCTTGGAATAACAGAAAATCTTCAGGTAATGAGATGCCTTGAAAAAGAAGCAATTATGTTACATCAAAATTTCTACAACTTACAGAAGTTTACTAAAAAAATACCTACATAAAAAGAGAATGACGAGGCATTCTGAAAAATTGAATTTAACACCTGTGGAAAGTAAATTTTATAAAAATTTAAATAAAGTAGAAATGTTGAGATTTCAAAACTTGTCTTTATTTTAAATAAGAGGAAAACTACAAATGTTTCTGTATTTTCTGTCATGTGGAAAAGGTGTAATATTAGATCAACCATTGTTTTTCTTATCTTAATCTTTTTATTATTATTATTATTTAGAAATAATTTGCTACAAACTTAAAGCAAAAGTGATTTAAAAAAAGGTATTTTTCTAGCTTCAAAAATATCATTGCTTTTTTTCTATATTTACAGAATCTTCTTTGTGTCCAAAAGACTGTCAGAGAGATCAATTTATCAATATCTTTTAACACTGATAGAATTGAAGTTTTGGATGAAAAATGGTTCTGTTTTCTAAGTTATATCTTTTCTGATACAACTGTATATGACTTTTCTGATATGTTAAACTTATTTATTCTAACAGAAATATTCATTGTTGCAAATAGCTTTGGAACTAATTTTGAGCTTTCAGACGAAGTCTGGTAGAAGTTGCTTTGAACCTGAACAAGGTATTGAAAGATCATATTGTTAACTTAAAATGGCACGGATACTCTCATGGCATTTGGCTTTTCCTGCCATTTTCTGTGCAAAATGTTTTCATTTAGTGAGTAAAATTCAAGCTGATGTCTCCCATATATTGTAAAGAAACTGAAGTTATTTGGTGAAGTAGTCAGAAGAAGAAATGAATTGGCTTTATCTCTTGGAAAATTCGTGGTTTCATTTCTGACTTTGAGTTACTTGCAATCTTTCAGATATGGCTAGTGAACTATTTAGTTTCATACTTAACTGGTAAGGAGTGGGATGAAGGAAGGTGCCTAACTATATGCTTAAGGACTTGGTGGATTTAGGTCTGGTTTATATTGAAAATATGCAGTGAAATGTCATCATAATATCAAGACTGTGTTCTTATAACAAAACAAAAATGTTTAGTCTACTAACAATTTATGTGGGAACAATCCCCTAGCTCCTATTTTAAAAATAAATCCTGATTATTAAGTTAGAAACTGCAGTCAGGTATCTCCAGTTGGAGTTTGTTAATAAAATTTTGAAGGCTGTAGGCTGAATTGAAGAGTAAAGTAAAAAGTGAGGATGAGAAATTCACAGGAAAAATCTAAGGGACAATGACATACTTTTGTGTAAAGGGGTTTGTTCCTTTTCTTGAAAAGTCTTGCTTCAGTGAGGGATGATTTATTAAAAGCGGGCAGTATTTAACTGAATATATGATAGAACTGTACCTTCTAGGATCTTTAAGAAACAGAAGTCTAATAGAGACTTTCTTATTATCTTCTACTATGACAGGCAGGTGCATTGGATCTAGTTCTGAAGATGGACAGAAAGTAATGAGAGAGATTAAAAATAAGGTTTTTCAATTTTTCATTGGAATTAGAATGTAAGTAGCTGCGCAGAGAACGAGACAAAATTAGATAGCTGTATTTGCATACCAACTACTCCACAAAGGTATCATGTATCTTGCAAGGGAAAAAATAATAACATGAAACTGTAATGTGTTTATTTTTCAAACTGATTAATGATGTATGTTAAACAACCGAATCTACAGACAAAACTTATTTCTATTGTTTTAAATGTAAGTAAGCATGTACTTCACCATTGCACACATTATGAAATGCAGTATGTATATTCATTTATTATGTATTCCTTTAATTTGCTTAGGAAAAAATATTTACTCTGTCCCCTAATCTTTAAAGATCAAAAATGTTGAAAATGAGTATGTTGAGAAAATACTTCGAAAAGTAATTCAACCTTAAAAGTAAAACTGGCCATGTTAACAATTTTCTGTCAGTAATGGGCATTTTATTAGTTCTTTCTCCCTCTATTCTATACTCTTTTCCTTGCTGTTTTCTAATTAATTGTCTATTAATTACCCACTTGCCCTCTAAGAGAGGACATTCATTTTCACACTTTTCTTAAAGCATAGCTGGTAGCTAGTTTTCTTTCACTTAATTTACATCCCAAATACCTCTGTTGTAATTGAGAATGGTGATATAACAAACATCTCATGCTAATATTTGCACAAAGAGAACAAATATGTTTCAAGGAAGAGACATAATTATAATAATTTTGTATATCTTAATTCCAGACTGACTGCCTTAGCAAACCACATAAAAGGCTTGTAGTAGCACATATGAAGGATAAAAATGCTTAATCAATTAAAAATACTTTATGGTGTCAAACTTCCAAGATAATCATTGTCCACTTATACAAGAGAATCATGGAATATGTTGAGTTGGAAGGCACACACCAGGACCCAAGAGCCACACTGTGTGCCTGACAGCATTGTCCAAATTCTTCTTGAACTCAGACAGACTTGTTGCTGTGACCACTTCCCTGGGGAGCCTGTTACAGTGTCCAGCCACCCTCTGGGTGAAAAACCTATTCCTGGTATCTAATTTAAACCTCTCCTGACTCAGCTTCATGCTGTTTTCTCAAGTCCTGTCACTGGTCATGAGAGTGAAGAGATCAGAGTCTGCTGCTCCACTTCCCCTAGTGAGCATGCTGAAGACTGGAATTTATGTTTCTTTAATAGATTAAATTCTAACAGTTAACTATAGCTGGCAAAAAAAAAAAAAAAAAAAAAAATAAATAAAAAAAATAAAATCAGGATTGTTGCATGACATTATGTCCAGGAAAACTGTGATGTATAATTGAGGCAACTGTTAATGTTGTCAGGATTCAGTGGATATTTAATATGGCTGTAGAATTCTGTATCACATCGGCATTTTTAGCCATCAGAGGCTTGCAGTAGGTGTGGGTAGAGCCCTTCCCAAATCTTCATTCAAAAAGCCTCGCCACAATGATGGTGAGAATTCTGCAATCATTAAGTTTTAGTAATTTATAAACTTGTGTTTGTATTTATTCTTTCCATTTCAACTAGGCTACACTTCTATGTACAGCTATAGATCCAGGACACTAACAGTGTTAGGTTGTTAATATCTGGGGGATGACATAAGATGGGACATGCTATTTCTTTAATTTTGTGATTGTCAGGGCAAGGCCAAGCAGCTGGGACTAGTAATAAGAATCTCTCTGGTATGTAAATGAATGTGTTGAAGATCTAGTTGACAGTGCTACTTTAAATGGGCTACTTTAAATGGGATTCACTCTTTCACTTTGTCTTTGTTTCTCATTTTCTGCTGAAATGGTTTAAATATATAGGAATTAATATAATTTTGTTCACTTTTAATACTAGTGAATGGGGTCTGCAGCTTGGGGGCAGAAGTATAACATGGATGATCCTGATTGCCAGTCTGAGCTGTATCACTCCCTTTAGGCTGAGCTGTTGAATCAACAAAACCTCGTACCTTTTTAGTGTTATGTGACACAGGACCACCCATAGTACATATGCTGCATAAGAATTTACAGAGGAGTCCTTCCAGATGTATACACAATTCCTTTATCAGGGCATCTTCCTTAATTTACAGCAGAAAAATGTACATTGCTCTGGTTCTTTCATCAAAGATAACTGTTCAGGGGTTGAGGTGTCATCCCAGAGACTGAACATGCATTTACAAATGCTTTACTGAAGAGATTTTCTTTCCATTGTATTTTAGCTTGTATATTTATCCTGACATGGATATTAACGGAGCTTTTTTAAAAACAAATGTATAAGTGTTCTAAGATTAATTGTTGAAAATATTTCAAAAGATAATAATAATGCACTTCTATATAAAATAGTGCAGAAGTTGGTAAACGGAATATGAAGTGGGGAAAGGAAAGGAGTTAGTTGAATCCATTGGTTCTCTTTTCAAACACCTGATGTCACACTTCACAGGCTGATAGAGAATTTTTCTGATTGTTACACAATTACAAGCATACATTCCCAAAATGTAGTTATGCACATTTTCTTTGATGATTAACTTGGGTTAAAAAATTCATTAAAGAATAAAAGAATTCTTACCCTGACTCTGATTCAGGACTACTCTTTCCCGCCACATTTACAGTTTGCCATCCTTCTGTGCTTTTCCTCCATGTAGCTGTTTGTGGGGCTGTGCTGCAAAGCAGATCACTGAAATGAACCAAGTTAAAAGTAAATCCACAAGATGTTTTTGGTAGTATGTTTGTGTGTGTGTATGTTTGTGTATATGTGTGTGCATGAGTTCCACAAAATTATTTCAGATACTGTGTTTGAAGAGTGCTCTGCAAGCTGCTGTGCTGGAAAGACTTTGGGTGGCATTCTGGAGTGCAGAGAGAAGTGATGGACTGTTGGCAAAGTCACCCTAATGTAGTTCCACTGATGCAAATATATATATCTGTCCCAGTGAACTTATTGGTGTCTATCTCCCACAATTTATTTGCAATTCTAGTTATGTTGACACTTTCTGAAATATATCTCCTAGAATTTACCCTTATTTTGCAGCCACAATAACTGTATGTTTATCCATCTGACTGCCCAGCATTTTCAGTTTCATTATTCTCAGTTTAACAAAACATTTTTCTAGGCTCTGTCTAATTTGGACATATCATTAAAATCATAGATATGATCTTATAAATTTCCATATAAATGTGAATTACATGTGTGGAAAATCATTTACATTTTCCATCAGTTTAAAATCTGCTTTGATTCATTTGCAAAATGTCAATGGCTAAGGTATTGAATTAACAGGGGTGCTTGTTGTTTTGCTTTTCCAATCTTAAACATCACCAGGAGGATTTAATGGATAGTGATTCATTCCTTAGTCATTTTAATTAATCCACTGTTTCTGAATTTAGCAAGTGCTGACAGATAGTTCTTCCTGTTTTGTACTGTCTGGGACCTTGTTATGGTGATGCATTATCCTGTGTGATGCTGACTGATGGGCTATTGCATCTGACTGCTGCCAGTCTGTTACTGTATGACACTGTTCTTTGGATTCATGCTGTTGACTATGGCTTTGTCATCCTGATCCTCCTCAGTTCCTGTATGCCTTGCCATCCATACTTATCACCCAACATACAGGATAGATGAACTGTGATACACCTCCAGCATAGCACATCAACACAACAGCATACAATGTACACCTGCAGTGTTTCTGCTGTGTCCTGACCTGGCCTGCATCATTAGAAGTCGGTGTCTAATATTATTAGATAATATTTACTCTCACTGAATGGCAGATATAAGTGTATTAACATACATATTAATAACATGTATATGATACATATTAATAACATGTATATGCACATTAAGTTTAATATAGGAAAAAGAGTAAAGAGGTATGGGGAATATTATTGAGGCCTAACCGCAGAGGCATGACTCTCAGTGTATTCCTCTTTAAGCTGAAAGTTGATTTGGTCCCAGATTCAACCACCTTTTATATCTGATGTAACTAACATACTTTCAGTAAAGATTTTCTTTCTTTGTTATGTTCAGCGTATTTCACCAAACGCTATAATACCATACTGCACAATCAAGGTAATCTAGTTTTGTTGAAAAAAGTTTTATAATCCTTTTATAATATGGAAAGACTCACAAACATATAAAATTATCTCAAAGATTGTAATAATCCATTTTATAGTAAAATTTGGGGTTTAAAAATACATTTAGTTAGCACAACACAGAAATGAAAGCTTATGGTGACGTTTTATGTGTTGTAGTAAGGGTATCCCCCTCCCCAAATCTACACACCAACACACTATATATTTTTAATTCCTACACAATTTGTCCCTTTCATCACGAAATATCATCTTTAGCTTGCCATGCAGTCATTTCTCTGCTGTGACAGCACAGAGGAAAGATCAAAGGAGTAGACAGCTAGGGAAATCCCTGACACCAGTCAACTGGCTCAATAGAGTTCTGCTTGCAGACTGAACTGAAGAAGATGAATTGTTTGCACAGAAGGAATGGACAGAGAAGGTCACAGAAGCTGCAGAAAACTTACTATGCTTTGTCCTCTGAAGGTGGAATGGGAGGCTGCTATGCAGATATTTTGGGACATAAATCTGTAAGGTACCACTGCAACAGCTTTCAGAAACAGGCTAAGCCATCATTTTTACAGGACCCCTTATCTATTGAACACTGGGGAAGATAAAAAGGCAGAGAGAGAGCATGTGTGTGCTATAGAAGAAGTATTGTGTAAGGTCTGCCGTGTACTCTCAGAATTCTGATTTTTCAACTGCCTGAGAAAACACAGTACCTCTGGATATTTCTTTTTGCAAAGCAAAACTCTACAGGACAAAAAATAATGTGCAATGCAAGTAAAATAATTGCACACGATGAAAAGCTGGAATAGTCTAGAGGGAGGTAGTATTACCATTTCATAGGCAGGACTCCAAACATTTTTGTGACTTTTTTTGACCCTAAAAATGTTTTATCCAGAAAATGGTGCATCAAGTAAAAACTGGGCAGCATAAATGGCAGGGGGAAAGAGGGAGGGAAGGTGTTTAAATCCCATCTGAGGAAAATGAGATAAAAAGTAATTAAGTACAATTCTGTTCAGTAGAACAGATATAACTCCTAACTATCTGGGGAAAAAAAAAAAAAAAGAATTCAAAAAGCCAAATGAAAATGTCTATTGCTGCAATTAGTATTGGATAAGAGCTAGTTTGCACATCAATCAAAACTATTTGAGATTTTATTTTTTTCTGGTCCTCCTAACTTGGAGAAATCCTTAGAAATATTTTATCGGAAAAAAGAGCTCTGTCCAACACAACTGTTGTACTTTCAAAACATTTATGTGTGAATAGAAGGTGTAGATGTAAACACTTATTAGGTTTCATGCACATTAGGTCTCAAATATTCCACTTGAGGAGAACAATAGGTAATTCAGTGGTTTTGATTGCTGAACTTTTGGGGGGAAATCTCCATTGCACACTTGAAAACTTTTCTTGATAGGTGTTTTGTTAATAATTGAATCATCTTTAAAAAGTTTTTGCTAAGAATGGTTAGTAATTCATAAAAGTAAGTTTTGATGATAATATCTTATCCTGCATTCACTGGAACACATTAACTACTTTTTGGGTTTCCTCTTGGAAAAAAAGGACTCCTGTTTAATGTCTTGTCTTAATTTTTCCCATGGATTATGCACTTTTGATATTTCATTTTTGTGTGTTTTTCATTTTATTTTACAAACTCTGCCTTTTTCTCCCTGCTAGTTATTTAATTAGATCTTAGCGTCTATACTGCACAGTAACATACAACATTTTGAAACAGATGAAGTATCTTAATGTGTGTTTATTTATTGTGACCTTAGAAGCTTCATAGAATCATAGAATTAACCAGATTGGAAAAGACCTCTGAGATCATCAAGTCCAACCTTTGGTCCAACCATTGTGCTTACTAGACTATGGCACTAAGTGCCACATCCAGTCTCACCTTAAAAACCTCCAGGGACGATGAATCAACCACCTCCTGGGGCAGCCTATTCCAATTCCTGATTACTCTCTCTGTAAAAAATATAACCTAAACCTACCCTGGCACAGATTAAGGCTCTACCCTCTTGTTCTAGTGCTGGTCACCCGGGAGAAGAGACCAACCCCCGCCTGGCTACAACCTCCTTTCAGGTAGTTGTACAGAGCAATAATGTATCCCCTGAGCCTCCTCTTCTCCAGGCTGAACAACCACAGCTGCCTCAGCCTCTCCTCATAGGACTTGTTCTCCAGTCCCTTCACCAGCCTTGCTGCCCTTCTCTGGACCCCCTCCAGCAACTCAATATGCTTCCTAAATTAAGGGGTCCAGAACTGGACACACTACTGGAGGTGCAGCCTCACCAGCGCTGAGTAGAGAGGAAGGATCACTTCCCTGGTCATGCTGGCCACACTATTCCTGGTATAGGCCAGGATGCCATTGGCCTTCTTGGCCACCTGGGCACACTGCTGGCTCATGTTCATCAGCAACATTAGATTTTATACAAAATGATGACTTTAAATTTGCAGATTCAGTGTCTGATTTGCTGCTTTATTTTGATCTTTTAGTAGACCCACCTATTATTTGTTCTTCAGCAATATTTTTTTCATAATAAGATCTAAAAAAAGCAAAACAGTTATTTTCTTATCTGAATAGCTCACAGAAATTACATTAATTGTAAATGAAATTAAACTGGTGAACATGAGTAATAACTCCAAAGTGCCCTGAAACTGAATAGCATCCATCTTACAAGTATTATAACATTAATATCTCTTGAAGAAGCTTATAAATGTGCATTAAAATATAAGATCTTTCTTCAGCTTTAATTATTTCTTATCTATTGATATTATTAAATAAATTTAGAGCATATAAAATAAGTGAGGATGGAGACAATGGGATAAAGATCTAGAGAGATCTTCCTGGTTTCAATGAGCTTTCATATTTAATGAGTAGCTTCTTGTAGTTTTGATGCCTAAAATGAAAGAAAAGAAATTTCCAGACAATATTAGTATAGATAAAATAGAAAACAGGTCCTTAATTAAAGCACTTTAATGTACACTGAATACATAAGTATCAGTATAAGGCTCCTACAATTTTATAATAGTAATTAATTATCATATCTAATGGCTACATCTAACCCAAAAATCGTCTGCCTCCAGAGCCTTCATCAGATCTGCCCCTTGGCACGCTTCCCCAGAACTGAGTTGGAGTTCTCAAGACCCCTTACTTTTTCAGGACCACATGCCTTCTTTGGAGCTTCTCCAAGGTTTCTGGCCCTTCTGCTTTGACTACAATTATATCTTATTATGTCCTTCTAAGTTGTCTTAGTTATAGTAGCCAGGACCAGTTTATCACTGTGTGAATGTAACCAAAACTGTGTATTCTACACCCCCTATGAAATTTCTCATGAACTGTTAATAATGGATCATTTGCAGCAGCTGCCCAGGGCACACCTGACACCTCAGGCTACAAGCTGGGTGTTAAAGAACCCTGTGAGATAGGGAAGTTTTCCTGTCTTCACACCAATGACTCAGCCATGATAACTCCCACCTGGGGTGTCATTAGGACCTTCACACCCAGCCTGAGGGATCATGTCTGCTAATGGGCCATCAAGGATTATCCCATAACTCACAGAGTAAATCACCCATTTTGAAATTCCTTGCCCTGGGGGAGGTATTGGGCATTCCCATCTGAACCTGAGCATATATAATCTTTGTGTTTGGGGACTTCTGGTTCCACTCTTTGGATCCAGAGGAGGACCAGAACCTCAACAGGACTGTGACTGCCACTCTCGATCATCATCATCCTCACCAACAGGTATTTTCTTTCATTTTACTTTGTACTCATGGGGACCACATGGTGTTCAGCACAGGGGCTAACAAACTCCATTCTGTTCATGCCCCAGAGTGCTGGGTTATACATCTGTTTTTGTGGGTCAAAATGATTTTTTGCTCTGTATCATTGTATGTACTGTAATCTTTTTATTAAACTGTAATTCTGACTTGTAATCTCTTTCTGAGTTGGGTTCATTTCTCCTGCCAGTTTACCTTTAAATCAGCACAGAAGTATATGTCCCAAAGAAGATGAACCTGCTAAAATCTTTTTCCTTGAAAAGTACATTAAACAAAATTTCAAGAATTTCAAGAATCTGATATAAAGTATGAGAAAGAGATTTAGTAACTGCTAACTGCTATTTTAAAGTGTTAGAAACTATACAACTATATTAAAAATCTATATGCTACAAATCTTAATAATCTTAAGGCATCAGTTTCTTCCTGTAAACACCACTGTATAACATTTGGGTTACTAATTCTTTATTTCTATGGAAACCAGAGAATAACTCTTCATTTTGTGCTAGGTGAGGAAGACTCACCTTCTGCTAGAAGCAAAGAGGGTTGCGTTCCTTTTTAAAGCAACATTTCAGCCATGACACAAACTGGTATGGTACCTAATACTGCTTGGCACAGCCTGAACCTGGAGATAGGCTTATCTTTTCCTACATCTTTATGGGCAAGTACTCTCATGTAGATTTTGTACACGTACTTGCTTCTCTGCTAAAAGTATTAGCTACCACCTCTACGTTTCCTTAAGGTTAAAGATGCCAAAATAAACATTCTTGATAAGTCAGACGCCCACAGTCGATAATATAGAAGAGCTTTAATCATTTAGTAAACTAACTACAATATTTAACAACATTAACTACCTTCATGTACTATCAGAGTGAACCTTTGTTTACATTTAGGTATTATTCATTGTACTCTGCATTGCTTTTGAAACATTATTTTTTATTTCTTCTCTCTGATTTCAGTAACTGTAATAATAGTGACCTTGAATTGTGTCTTCTTGGTTATTACAGAAAACTGCAAGTGCAAGCTAGTTATTGGATATCGGTGCAGCCATTGCCAGGGTGTTTCAGATGTCAGGTTACCATGATATGGATTAACCCAGCAATCAGCATTCAGCAATGTACTGTAAGTGCTGTAACAATACTAGCAAATTAGCTTTGAAAACAAAATGTATCACACTAATGTGATTATTAATCAGAAGTTTCTAGGCACATTTTGCATGTTATAATTACTGAAGGTCTTTTATGTGTGGCGGTTTCCATAAGGCAGTTTGTCATACTTCAACACATTCTAAGCAAATGCAGATTTGGTGCCAAATACTAGGAGAATAGAAAATTATGCTTCTCTCTTGCTTAAAAATGTATTTCCTGACTCTCAGAACATGTTCACATTGAACTTTCCTTTGCATTATGTGCAGCATCTTATCACTCAATGACTGGCAGGTGCTATTTACAGTCCCTGCTAGTTTTCTATTTAAGAGCCTAGTCATTAAAGAGATATGTACCAATAAACTGGTTTCCTAAGGAAATGGGTTGCTTTTGAAGGAATGTAAGAAAATTTCAGAGGCAATAGTCCTGCAGCTGGCATCACAGAAAACAGGATACAAGTGAGAAGTCCAGTGAATTGCAGTGTGTTCTAATCTACATTTAGTGAGTGCTACAGAAGTAGTGACAGTACTCCTATCCAAGCAATACTGTCTTGGAGGAAATTCTGTTTCAGTTATTGAGTTCCTAGTTAAACACACAAACACTTCGTCCTTGGGAAACAAAACCAGCAGTTACTACAGGCATGTACATATGTACAACTATCATTCTAGGCCAATGTATGGAGACGGAGTGCATTCCTCAGGCTCCAGTGCCCACTTCTTCCCCCAAGATGCTACAAATCATCTGTTTTAAGTTTCATCTAGGCAGAAACAATAATTTTTAATATATTTATTTGAGGTGTTAGTGTTTCAGCATTTGTCTGCTTTTTGGGACCAACAATTATTAGTGTATAGATAACAACACTTGTAAGGATATGACATTTACCATCAACCACAGAGGCCTGTTAGTTAACATCACACTTAACTGTTACGATTTTGTTTCCACATTTTTCCCCATATTCTGTACTGCTCTCATAACCTGCTTTATTTTATTTCTGTTCTAGCTTTTGGTACTTTCCACATCCTTATGGCCTCCCTCTCAGCTTTATATTTCTCTGTATGCCCAGCATCTTGGAACATCTGTTCTTGTTTTGCCTCGTTTAACTTGGCCATGTGTGTTTCTTCTGCTACTGCTCTAGAAATTATTTTTTTTTAATCAAACCTGCTCAGGGTATGTGCAGTTGTATGAGAAGCTTTTCTTTAAAAGTAGACCTGTTCATTTGAACTATGTTAAAAACTGATTTTCCATGTTAATGATGCAATTTAGTTTTTGATAAAAGAATGTTTAATATGCCCACAGTATAATGTAAGGTTTTCCAGAATTGTTCCAGCTTCGGTTTCTCAGTTATTAACTAATCAGTAAATAACTCTGTCAGCATATATTCTTATTCTAAAAGAAGGTAACAAATATCTGTAATTCTGAATTTTTGTTTCCGGCAAAAAAAGGCCTTATTTGTCATGGTTCTATTTCCTTTAACTTTACTTCAACTTTTCTTCCTTTTTTTTATTTTTTTTTTTTCATTTTTTTAACCTGCATGATCTGCTAAGAATACGAGACAGTTACAGCTCTCATGCTACTGAAGTGATTTTTTTGGGTGCGTACAGCATTCCTATTTTTCTCCCCACTGTTTGATCCACTTTTGTATGTTGTTAGCCTTTCCTTAATCTTTGCTTTAATTTGAAAATGAGTGTTACAACAGTAGCAGATACAGCTTTTTCTCAAATGATTACCTCAAAATGATAGGATTACAGCCTCAAAGGATTTTATAATGGGATTAGAAGGTATGTACCTAGACATTTACCATACAGTATCTTCTTTGTACTTCTGTATTTGATGTGTGTCTTTGCCCTAGGCCTAGCCCTAGGTGAATAGTGGAGGGGGCACTCCTGTGGGAGGTGAGAGGTATGAATTTCAGCTCATTTTGCATGAGGAGGGCATTGACTTTGGTTTCCTTAGAAACTGCTGTAATCTCTAGTCTATTTTAACATTTGTTTCTCCTCCTTCTCCTTTGACAGACAATTTTTAAGTAAAAAGAGTGAACCAATTTTTCATAATCAAAGGAGTTCAAGTGCAGATGGAATTTCAGATTTGAATCCCACTTTCACTTGAGAACATAATTTGGGCTGCACTTAGAAGAGGGAGGCAACTTTGTACATTACCTCTGTCTATGAATTTTTTTGTTGGCTTGCCTGTGCATTTCACTGTTTAGGAAGCTAATTCCTGTGAATCCTACTGCTGGTTCATTTTACATTGCATTGAGGCATCCAGCTCTGGTTCATGAACTCCCTTCTCAGGGCTGGAAGAAAAAAATATTGACCCATAATCAATGCATAAAGTTCCTTTAGAGGATCTGACAGTTTTGCCTTGGCTTGTTAGAATTGTAGAGAGGACTTAATATGTTAATATTTAGGCTGCAACTGTCCCTTATAAAATTAGGAGTCACAATACATAGAAAATCTCAGTTAGTGTCCAACCACCTTCTGCAGTCCCTGTGTTGGGGACCCCGTCCTCATTTAAAAGAGGTTTTAGGCTTCTAGTTACCAATGTGTTTTTTGCTTAACAAAGAGCATTGGCATTTTAAAAGCACTTCGACACTTCCAAAATTAAATTAAAATTAGTCGCTTTAGAAAACATAAATTTTTTTTTTGCTCCTAAAGTAACTTTTCCTCCTTCCTACTTCTTATAAAATCTCCTCTTCTAGAAGCTGATGATCTACTTCTTCAAAAATATTTCTTTTGACAACTGCTTCCAAGTAACAGCAGTATTTGTGGATAATTTCTAGATCATTTCTATTTGCTATCTGACTTGATGGGGAGCTCTTTAGCATTACCTGTTATGCTGCGTAATAATCTGTTGTGATAGTGGGTAAGTGAAGACTAATTTAATTCTCTTGGATTTTGAAATTTTTCCAGGGTAGCTTTCATAAAGGCCTCTTTTATAGCTATACTCACTTCTTATTACATTACAGTTTTGCTTGAATTTTGAAGGCTCCCTGAAAGTCTTGTTACAAACTTTCCTCTTGTGTACCTAGAAATCTTGTCAAACACAAGGGTAATATCCTTATTTTAACCCTCCATACATAGGAATATTTTAAACCTGACCCATTCTTCCTTCTGTGACCCAGTTCACAATCAGCAGGGAAATACTTAGTAATCTTCCTCTCTGAAGTGAAAAAGAAAGTTCCAACCACTGTATTAACGAAATCTCAACGTTTGGGAAATAAATCACAGTGAATATTTTTTCCTCTGTGTTTTGTTGTTTTCTTGTTTGCAATCAGAGGTAAATTTTTCTAAGTATCTCAGTAATTCAGGCACCTAATTCCCACTTTTCAACATGTAGGAAGCAGTTGACCTCTGCTTCTTCAATCCTTCAGCATATAAGAGAGAACACAATTCTTCCACCATTTATCTACATCCTTCGGTAGCCTTTGGATTCTGATTTTTATCATGTATTTATAAGCATTTGGCATAATGGGGAATGAACTTTAATTGGGGCCTGAGGCACTATTGTGATATAGGTAATAAGCAAAAATTATAGTAACAGATGTTGCCAGCTTTTAATGCCATTCTCAGACATTCAAACTCCTTTATTTGAGAATGCAACTCTTCAGCATGAGGTTTTATTTATGCATCTCTAATAGATATTTGGCTCCTTTTTAAAAACATATATTATCCCACATGATTTGTATTCTCTTAATATTCCAATCTGATTACATAATCTTTTATGTCACTTTATATTTTTCACAGGTTTCTAAATATTATTCTCCTTTCAAGCCATACCACTCTAATTACCTTCGTCCCAGTATGTTCTCAGAACTTTATTTGCTCCCTCTTGTGACCCCTCTATGTCTGAAAGATGCAGCAATAGCAAAATCTTTGAAAATATCCACCATTTATTAACTATACTTATCTATAAAATAGATTCTGTCATTTCATCTACTTCCTAAGACTTATTTTTTCAAATCTTATTGAAATCAACTAGCTTTCTCTTTGAACTTTGCTAAACCAGTTCTTTAATGCTACACCTATTAATTTAATTTCTCATAATGCCACACCTTCTTCCGATACATATTTCATGCTGATAGTAAAGCTTTGGCATTCCGGGCTGCCTTGCAAATATATTTCTGCTTTTTCTTACATTTGACTTTTGACCCTCAGTGTCTACTTACAGCAGATGAGTAAGAGAGCAAAAGAAATAAAAAAATCTTTTACTCTAGGTTGGATGCAGCTTCCTGTGGTCCACGTTTTCCAACAGTTATGCAAGTGTAACTCTTAGATGCTGTAACAGGAATTTTAAAAGAGTTACTGAGTAGAAAATTTGGCAATTGTGATGGATATGACATTCAAACCCTGCCTCTGGAAATAGTTGTGCACGAGAGAGTAACCATTTAAATATCAGCAGATGTGGTCTCAAAGAAGTTCGTGGTTATTTTTCTCCCTGTTTCTGCTTTTGGTTTAGGAAGAATGAGGAAATATTTAATTTTTCTCTCCAGCGGTTCATTTTTTACATGGGACAGTATGCATATAGAATCCATCAGCCTGAGAAAATAATTGGGTTGTGTTAAAAATAATGTAAGGAAGACTGTCAGGACAGTTAACAGTGGATAACTGCAGAAGTCGAATGAATAGATGTTCTTGTTAGCCTAAGCTTTCAGAGGTTTGTTGCTCAGGTATGCAGTATGTAAAATGTAACTCTTGGATCACTGCATTGCAAATTCCATAAACATTTATTTAGTAAGGTATTCAGAAAGTATGTTGGAAGCTCTTGAACAAGTAATGAGAGAATAAGAAGTCTTGGGCAAGAAATAAGCTTGACTAAACAGAAAATTCTGATATATATATAATTTTAGATATATCTGTGGAATTACAACTTTGCTTTCAACCAGTCAGTCATGTGGATTTGTCTTTAAATAGAAGGCTATAACTCTTTGTGCTAACTTATGGAAAACAGTATTGAAAGATACCCTGTTATGTTTAGGTAGAATGCTGCACATTTAATGATTTGACCTGAAGCAACTTTTAATCATAAGAATTCATCATGGAATCACTGTTCCAGCAAAATACATATCAGGCTTCAAAAATATTACATCCACTATAGAATTCTAGAGCTAACATTTGTGGTTATTTTATCTTTTTGTTTTCAGTAATTCTATGATTCATTGCTTTCTGATTTCTCAGTCTTTTTAGCGACATTATATCATGTTCTCTAACCAACATATGCCACTTAGTCCACAGAAGAAAAACACTATAGGTTGGCAAGGCAGGTGGGGAGGTTTAAACCTGAAAGTATATAGTAGAACAGATTTTCTTAGCTTAAAATGAGAATGATAAAAGCAGTATAGAATACTATTAGCTAAAACCAATGTATGCCATCCAGAAAAAAAAAAAAAACAACCGACCAAACAAACAAAAAAAAAAAAACCCCAAAAAAACCCCAAAAAAGCCCCACAACACACAGAAACTAGATTCACAGATTTTGGTCCTATGATACACAAAGAATGCACCTTCATTATTCTTATTAGGCTGTTATTCTAAGGAAACGTTTTACTCATAAAATATGAAAGTAGAAATCAAGAATTGGACATCAGGAAAAATTTCTTCACCAAAAGAATGGACTATTCAGGGAACTGGTGAAGTCACCATCCCTGTAAGTGTTTAAGAAACAACTGGACATCGTAGTTATTTCTATAGTTTAGTTGACAAGGTGGTGTTCAAAGGTTGGACTTAATGATCTTTACCAACCTTAGCAATTTATGAGTTACTCTTCCTTTCCATCCCCTCATCTTTGCTATTGAGGATCTCTATTAACATTAAGTGAAATAAGTCCTTGTCTAATACTAGATTAAATAAAAAGTGAATGTTAGATAGTTCTTCTTTTCTGAAACCTTCAGTTTCATAAAAAATGCCACTTGACTGACATCAGAGTTCTTTATTTCTCACATGTGCTTAGCTTCTCTGTTTTCTGCCATATACTTTTTTGATAAGCTCCAAGAATTGCTTTCTTCCATGCTTATCTTCCATCCAAATTGGATGACACTTCATTACTAACCCATCCCCCATTTTCTAGTACATCATGCTGTAGCTTATAAGCACCCATTCACTCTGAGACCTTCTGGAGTTCTGCAGATCCACAAAAAGGAGCAAACTATGTGTACTTTATCTCAGGGGACCAGGACATTCTGTTTTGAGGAGCCCAAGACAAAGCTTTTAACCTGAATTGTTCAGATCTTTAAAAATCATCTTTTTCTACACCTCTGTGCATTCTATTTTTGTTTGTTTGTTTGTTTTGTTTGTGGGGGTTTTTTTTGTGGTTTTCTCTGTGTTTGGTTGGGGTTTTTGTTTTGGGTTTGTTTGTTTGTTTAAATATACTCAAAGCTGATTACCACTAATGTGGTAATCAAAATCAGGTTTTCAAAACAAGAATTCCACTGAATTTTGAAGTCTGAGAATTTATTTGTGTTATACTGTTCAATAAGTAAATCTTTACCTTCTAGTCATAGTTCATTCCTGTTCATTATAGTGAGAATGATGGATGCATGAGAAATTAAAAAAGATCATGATGATCCAAGTATACTAGTTTGAAACTACTTCCTACTTACTGATACCTTAAAAATAATCAATAAGTGGAAGAGGTGGAACTGGAATATTATTTCAGTCCAGTTTTCTTTTCCTTTTCACATACCAGGTAAAATATGTAGCTAGTGTATATTTCAGGCTAAGGTATTTGTTCACATATGGCCTAGAGAGGCAGCTGAAAATACATGTGTCAGAGCAGTTTTAACACACAGAGGAAAACTGCTCTCCTCACAGAAGAGAACTAGAAAGTGTTTTTGATTTTGCCACAGTTCTTTCATTTCTGTTTGTGTTTTATTCTTGCTTTGAATCTGAAATGCAGTCAAATTCACTCAAGTCATGATGTTAATAAAGTAGCAAAGGTGATGAATCCATTCCTGTTCTCAGTGAGTCAGATAATTTTATTCCAACTGTAATTTGGCTTACTGGCTGTAGCAACCTGCAAACTTCTCAGAAGAGTGAATGGCACCATGTGATGTATGTGTCATAGCAAATTCAACAGCAGGTTGGGTTTTTGAGTTTGTTTCTTTCTTTGTTTCCTTCTTTTACAGTGGTTGATAAAAATACTAAGATCCAGTGTGTCACAGTAATTGATTGGGTTGAACTCTTGAGCTTGTCCAAGTTCAGGGATGTTTTTCATGTGTGCAGTATGAAATATAACTATGGAATTATTATAAATCTTTCAGCTTCCCATGAATCTCTAGGTGTTTTGTGCTGTACCTGATCCCTGGCTTACCAGAAGCAAGTCTTTCAGGCATAGCTATTCTTCATGTTTAAAGAATTTAATTCAGGATAGATGGAAGAAAGCACACCGTGAATAATATATTGAGAAACAGTGTACTATGATGCAGTTCCTAAGTACTCTGAAGAACACACAGGTGACAGCACAGTGCTGTTTGCTTTGTAATTGACTCTGTTTACCAGAGCATTTTTATTTATATCCTAATATTAACGGCAGATTCCTGCACTGATTTTTCTAAGTCGAGGCTAAGAACAAGACATTGATATGGCTTTTTGAGTTTCCCATGAACTGAGTGATTTTGGAACAGAAGAAAACTTCAAGAGAATCTCTCTGATCTTGGTATCAACCATTTGGAGACAAGCATAAGAAAAAGATTGCCATTGCTCTCTATCAAACTATATCATTTACTAATCTAAGGCACATATTGCATGCTGTCTTGACAGTGGCTCCCAGCTGGAAGCACTTTGGCTTCTTTCCTGCCCTATTGGTGTCACCTTCCTTTCCTGGGCTTCATCTCTGAGAAAAAGGATGTTCACTGATAGAAGAAAGGAAAGGTTAAGTGGTTGTTGCTGTCTGGTTTGTTTGTTCCCTTCTTTCTTCCCTTCTTCCTTTTCCACTAACTAAATACTGAGTATTGGTTTTTAACAAAAGGACAAAAGAGAAAATGCTTGATTTCAACCCTAAGTTGTAAAAAAGATAGATGATCCATACAGATGTTCTGAATACTGGGGCTAAGAGGGAGTATCTGTAAGAGTTAATTTACTTGAGGAAATAATGCAAGACATCTCTAAAATAGGGGTCTAGGATTTATTATAGAGATGGCATTTGAGTGGATAAGTTTGTGTAATATTACCTCTGTTTGAGAAACGTAAATTGCTCTAATGGTATAGAAACTTTCATTCTTTTCTTGGTAATTTCTTGCTCAATGCAGCCAAAAATGCAGTTTGTACAATGTGCGCCTTTGAAGGAAAAGAAAAAAATCTCCATTACAGTTATACCACTGGGGGTGAACAAAACTGGACACACAGTGTCCTTTTCTCCACTCTTTGGCAGCCTTTATGAATTTAGAAAGTACTGGGTGGATGGATGATTAGAGTTAAAAATACTGTACAATCTATGGAATTGGAGGGAGGCAAATAAAAACAGCAGTCTTCAAATGAAATATATGTTACTACTAGTAAAAATCCCTAGACTGCAGGCAGTTTGAAAGATGTTTATGTTCAGATTACAGATTTATGACTTCTCTTTCCAATATTCATGAATGCAGAAACTATTTGCCTTAGGCATGTTATAGTAGCAAAGCCTTGTAACTGGCAATAATTGCTTAACACTCTGAACAACATAATTATATGTTTTTGAGCATTTTAGCAATTGATTTAAGTATATATATATATGTACATTTAAAAAGTAAGTATGAACTTTTAAAGAAGTAAAACTGCTCTTTTGTCATTTTACATTTGAAAGCTGGCTTGCCTCCAGACAAATCACGCTTTAATTTTACATGCATAGACATTTTACAAGTCTTATCATTAGTGATGACCCCACACAGTATGGGCTTAAAAGTTTAATCAAACTAAAAACCACGGTCCACTGATGTTCTATAGACCTGCTGGGTCTAGAGTTGTTACAAGAAGAAATGTTCCCTTTGCATCCACAGAAAGTCAAATTAATTACCATACAGTGATTCCTTCTGAAGAACAGAATTGCTTGGGCAGAGTTTAAATATAAATGTGTAACTGTAATATCTGCCTTAGAAGATTTTTGTTTTGTTTTGTTAACTGTCATTGTTTTGTTTTCGTTGTCAGGATTCTATAGGGAGTATTTAATTTGAAAAATTACTAAATCATTTCACTTAGCATTCAAAGATGGACATTTGTGTAAATCAAAAATTCCTCAGGCTTTGGTGTGAATCCAACTTCTACTTATATATTTTTTATGAATAGCAAATGTTCATGGAAAGGTTTGAAAATGTTTGACATTAAAAGAACATGTTTAAGAATATTTTTTTAACTATTTAGTTATATTATTGATGATTCGATGATTCAGATCTTCCTTAAGAGAAAGGATCTTGAGATAAAATTCAGCTACTAAGTGTGGTTCTGCTAGTATCTAAACATTTGGGGTAGCATATTATGGTGCATGTTAGCACAAGAAAAGGAAGAAAGAAGGGCCCTACACCATAATAATGTATCTAGTGTAAGAATAGTCAGAATACTTGTAGCTATTTTATTTTTCCTTTACCTAAAAAAAAAAAAAAAAACGAATAAAATATTTATGAATAATAGAGGAAAGCAATAGTTGTGTCTGGTTGTGTCTGTCACTTTCTGAGAGGGTTATTTACTGCTGTAGGGATAAGCAATATTTCCTATCTTCTAGGAAGTTGGGTGTAAGCACAATGATGCTTCACTGCTGGATTATGTAGGCAGGGAAGGGTTCACTTTTCTTTCTGGTAACTTTTCAATAGCTAGAACCTTAGCATCTACAGAACTAGAGAATTGCTGTATAAGTTCCTGCTTAGTTTGGCTGGTCTCCTCCAACCAAGTACATACAGACACACACACACATACATACAGGCACATAATACCAGGGACATAAAAAACCCTATCAGCATTCCTCCATCTCTCTTAATGTTTATGGAAATAGAATCCATTCAAATAGAGGGCATCTGTAAATATTTCAGAAAAAAAAAAAAAAAGGGAAGCAGAAATAAATTACATTTTTCAGTAATCAAAATATACTACTTCTAATAACTTGAAAAGATTATATGAAATGAGATATTTTCTTCAAATCCTGTGCATGCTGATAGATGTGAAAATATCCTATTTTAAACTGGTTGTATCTTTAAAATCTTTATTAAAACTAAGTAGTATATCTTATGTATCTCATTGCCATGTTGATAAACTCTCAGTGCTAAAGGCTTTAATAATAATGTAGATTGCAACAGCTGCTACACTCAGTGGTCTTTCCAACTTCAGATGATTTATTTTTGAAGTTTTATTTCTAAAGGCTTCCAGTTAATTGCTGTGTGCTTTAACTGGGCTTCAGCGTGCTCATCTTTTGATGGATATAACCATGTTTGGATACATCTTGAGGGTGTCTGCAGCTTGATGAATTGTGTATGTGACTGTCACTCCTTTGTCACACAGGATACCGATTCACTTACTAGGACAATACAAACGGTAAGCAAATCACAGAACCTAACAGCGCTAGCAGTAGGTCTATGCTGTGTCATAGCTTAAGCATGACTTTAAAGAAATGGGAAGGAATAATGACGCCACTGACCCGATAACATTTAGTCGTTAGGTCCCTAGGAAAAAGCTGCAGCTGAGAAAAAATGTGTTGAAGTTAATTTGCTTTCTCAGGGTGTTTCACCAGATGATTGTATCCAGTCTTCAAAAATTAGATGGATCTCTGTTCACATGCCTGTTTTCAAACTCAGGTGAAAGTGGGAAATTGCTGGCATTCCCTAGCTTGTAGTAATAATAAGCCTTACAGACTTCAGAGGTAGGCCCATGTGAGACTCATGAAGCTCGACAAGACGAAGTGCAATATTCTACATGTGGTCTGGGGCAATCCCAAGCACGAATACAACCTGGTGGAAAATGAATTGAGAACAGCCCTGAGGAAAAGGACTTGGGGGTCTTTGTAGACAAGAAGCTTGACATGACGAGCCAGCAATGTGCACTTGCCAACCATATCATGGACTGCATCAAAGGAACGGTGTCCAGCAGGTCAAGGGAGGTGATTCTCCTTCCCCTCTACTCTGTTCTCATGAGACTTCACCTGGACTACTGCATCCAGCCCTGTGGTCTCTAACTTAAGAGGAATGTGCACCTGTTAGAGCAAGTCTAGAAGAAGGCCAAGAAGATGATCAGAGGAGGGCTAGAGCATCTCCCCTGTGAAGACAGGCTGAATGAGATTGTTCAGCCTGGAGAAGAGAAAGCTGCTCCCAGTATCTGAAAGGGGCCTACAAGAGAGCTGAAGAGGGACTTTTTACAAGGGCATGTAGTAAAAGTACAAGGGATAATGGTTTTAAAATGAAAGAGGGTCAATTTATATTAGATATCAGGAAGAAACTTGTGGTGGTTTAGTTTTTTTGGTTTTGGTCTAGGCCTTCCCTGGTAACAGGGTTATAACTAAGGAAGTATTCCACACCATTCCTTTATGTAATCAGGTGTATATAAGATGAGGAGAAAGGTTTCCTCCCCTTCTCCTCCTTTTGGGTGCTTGGGAAGGCAGCAGCTCTCAGTGTGTCGGCATTGCTCTTATCTATATGACCTGAGCCCTAATCTGAGAACTGTAGTCCCAGCTGCATGGAGGTGGAGGAACTGCTTCTCTTGATGGGAGTTTGGTGAGAATTTATTGTATTAGTTACTTTATTGAGCTTTTCCCTGAGTTTATGAGTGTGTGTATCTGTTTTGGTTTTTTCTACCCATTTTTGTCCATTTTCCCTTTTCCCCCTTTTCCCTTTTGGGGTTGTTTGGAATTCTCGTTCTGTATATTTATAGTGTTTAATTGTATATAACTGTATATATATATATATGTGAATATATACATATACACTTCTACTACAATTTTCTTTTGGTGCTTTTTTTTCTTCAGTCTCAGGACGGGGGAAAGTCTGTGTGGTCAACAGCTGGGTTTGGCAGGGAGCCAACCCAAACCTCCACAAAACTCTTTACTGTGAGAGTGGTGAAGCACTAAACAAAATGCCCTGAGAAGCTGTGGATGCCACATCCTTGGTAATGTTCAAGGCCAGGCTGGATGAGGCTTTGAGCAATTTTGTTTGGTGGAAGGTGTCCCTGACAATGGCTGAGGCATTGGAACTAGCTGATCTTGAAGGTCCGTTCCAACCCAAACACTCTTATGTTTGTTCATTTTATAATATTCACTATATTAACAGGTTAGTGTCTTTACCATTAAAATTGACGCCATGTAAGTGAACGTGAGGGTTT
>JAWWEW010000078.1:69024862-69053294 GCA_035583185.1 Anabacerthia variegaticeps | reverse complement strand
TGGCTGTTTGAAGATTGTTAACATTGAGCCTCTTCCTTGGAATGCCACCCCTCTTAGGTTTGGGGTTAAAGCGGAGGATAAGATTGCAATGCACAAGGCAGTGGTCTGTTTGACATTCGTCGCTAGGCATCACTTGGGTATGACAGACATCACCAACATTTCTCTGTTGCACTAAGACATAGTCAATGAGGTACCAATGCTTGGATTGAGGATGCATCTGGGTTGTCTTCAGGCTGTCTTTCTGCTGAAAGATAGTGTTGGTGCTGGTGAGCTGCTGCTCTGCACAAAACTCTAGCAGCAGGTGTCTGTTATCATTGCAGTTTCCAACACCATGCTTCCCTGGTACTCCTTTCCAGGCTTCAGAGTTCTTTCCTACTCTGGCGTTGAAGTCATCAAGGATTATGATCTTGTCATCTGCAGGAACCTTTTGGGTAAGGCGGTGCAGATCGTTGTAGAATTTTTCTTTCTCAGAATTTGTCTTTCTCAGCTTGGAGAGTTGGGGCATATACGCTGAAGAGTACAACATGTTGCTTGTTGTGTAGAGGGAGGCGTAAGGAGATAATGTGATCAGAATGACCTGTTGGCAAATTTTCAAGTTTGGAGGCAATGGAGTTTCTAATCATGAAACCAACTCCTGAAAGGTGACTTTCAGTTTTGGGTTTGCCTGACCAATAGAGTGTGTAGCTGGTGCCCTGTTCTTTAAGGCTGCCTACCTCATGGAGGTGAACTTCACTGAGAGCAGCAGTGTCGATGTCGAGTTGTGACAGTTTATGGGCAGTTAGAGCAGAATGATGCACAGGACATCCACCATCTCCAGAGTCGAGCATGGTTCTGAAGTTCCAACATGCAACTGTTAATTTGGACACACTTTTGGAGGCAGTTGTATGCCTTTGTCTTCTTGGGTTTGTTTTTATTTGGCCGCAAGGAAGATGTCCGTTGGCTGTGGCAAGCCAACCAGCTGAAGGGTGGAGATGAGCTTTGGTTAGGCCACCTTTTCTAGGCCCCTCTCCATGTGGAGCAAGCAGTGCTCTCCTTGAAAAAGGCTGCTTGGTCATTCAAGATGCTGCCAAACCAGACTGTCATCTCCAGGTCAGTCTCGAGCGACCAATGTCCTGAACCACTTGCATTCAGGGTTGGGGCTGCTGCTTCCATTGCACCTCATCACTTGCTGTTTCATCCCTCACCTGTCGCTACAGGGCTTTGCGAGTGTGGGAGGATCCCTAGAGCCTGCACAGTGGATTATTTAGGTGAGGCGCAGTGTGTGCAGAACTGGCTCCACCCTTTACTCCTAAGGTTCATCTGCCAGGGCCAAGCGAGCTTGGACAGTGACAATGAAGTCCTCGGAACCTAGGTTTGGTGTGAGTATCCTTCTCTTAGATGGATGGCCTTACAGGGCCAATTGAGGTCCATCTGCCTGGGTTTGAAGTTAGAGTTGTCCTTCTCCTAGGATGGTTGCTGGGGAGCTAGCGAGCCCATCCTGCCCGTGGACACACTTTGTCTGACCCTTCAGCTGAGACCTGACTAGCATGGGAGACCCTACTGGAGGCATGAACCACCACTAGCACAGCTCGCAACCTCATAAGGGCACGCAAGCTTCTCCCCCGTGACAAGGGGGTGTCTGTGAAGAAGAATTGAAATTATAATCGGATGCAAATCATCAAATTTATAGAGTACAATTAAATATTTCAGTCTTATGTAAATGAAATGTTATAAGAGCTATATAAAATGAGAGATGTTATATTTTTCTCACTGCTGTTTTTTTTATTTTAAATTAACCCATTTTGTCAAAATAGAGTCTTCCAGCAACACTGTTTTGTCAATAAAGCAGAAGAGTTCGTATGTTTATAGTTTGTAGCTTGTTATCTAGGTTATTTAAGTACCTTCATTCCTAGGTTTTTAAACTGAAGAGTCACAGTTTTTAGCCTTTTGTCTGTACTTTCAGCCCACCATTCCTTTCAGATCTCTCTACATCTTAAATTGTGTTAAAATAATACACCAGGTATGAATGACACTTTTGATAAGCAAAATGTCCAAAGTCAAATCATGACAGAGGACTGTCTTGTTATAATGAAAGACCATTTTTTTCTGGATTCTTCTGAATGGATCAGGAGTCAGTTTTAGCACTCAGGATTTGTAGAAAGCTTTATTTGTTATGTGCTGCCACTGAGCTGCCTCTCGTGCAAAATGAAACAAAGAAACCTTACTTTTTCCGTAAGTTCAAATGTTCAGGCAGAGGGTATTTATTGAAAATGAAATTGTCAAAATTTTTTCACATCTCTATTTGAACTATACTTAAGTGACTTGTAAGACCACTTCAGTAAGAATAATATTTTGTTAGGAAAAAAAAAAAAGAAAAAACATAAATCTAAATTAATGCCCCCTCTGTCTCCCCCCCACATTTGACTATTGAAAGGAGGCATAATTGTAAGGTATATTCAATTTGCATTTGATTTGTTTGACTAGCTCAAATCTGCAACAGTAAGTGCTTTGTGCTTCCTTTCAATATTTCAGTTGTCAGCAGATGTTCAAAGGGAACTGCAGTTCCCTGTACATCGTAGCTGACATCAGGAAGTATGTTCATAGCTGTGTATAATAATATCATACAAGAAAGTGACATACAGTGATTGCAAGATGCCTATCATCACATAACATCAGGCTTTGGAAGATACTGCATTTGCTTGCTGATATATTATATGTGTATAAATAAGATGATAAACTACGAGAATTAATTGCCCGGTGTGTGCTAGGGCAAAAAACAAAAGCACATGGGGAGGCATTCAGTCTTTCTCTGCTAGAGCTAACAGGGAATTTAAGATTCCTTTCAGCACAAATCTTTTGTTAGTCAGACTAAACCATTTTCTAAAGCTAAGTTTTCTCCTGAAAAGCACATTGCTTCCTGGAAAGCTATTTTTCCTTGTGTAACAACTGCTCACATATTGTGGCACTTTCCATAATCAGAATCGGACAACAGATTGCCACAATTTTAAGACAAATTCATGGAATAGCTGCACCTTATATCTGAGAGTACAAAAGGAGAAGAGAAATGAGTCCCTGAGATTGCAAAAGAATAGAAATATCGGTGAGGTTTTCTAACCTAGCTCAGACCACCCTTCCTCCACATTTACACTGTCATTTTCATTTGCACTGTTTTGCATTATTTGTGTTATAATTGAACAGAAGACCCATTTTGTACTTGATGGTATTTCTGCAGTCAAGGAAGGCATTCTGCTGAAACAAAAGTCAGAACTGATTTTGATCTGATATTTTAAGAATTTGGAAGTTGACAGCCCCCTGGAATCCAACCTGATGTGCTTAGCACAGAAGGAGCATTCCTGCTGCATGCATCACTGCCCAGCACCTTCACAGGGCAAGGACCAAGGCAAACAAACATGGAAGAATTGTCTAAAGAGTATTGCACATGTAGGCCAGGATAAATGAAAATATGACAAAACTTTTTGACACATACTTCAGGATGACCATAGGTGGTAGCAGCAGAAAGCTCAATCAGATTATTCAAACAAAGGACTGAAGTGTCTGATCTATTTCTGAGCTAAGTCTCAGCTTTGGTTACATGCCTTCTCTTCAGATACTCAATGCTGCAGTGTACCTGCATAACACAGTGGCTTTGAGGAGTGAATAGAGAAGAAAGTCCTGGCCTGTGTTTAGGATAGAACCCTGTACTGTAGACAAGAAACCTTCTTTTTCCCCAATAACCTCCCAAACTGGGTCTAGTCTTGACCCTGAGGACCTTTGTTGTGTGGCTATCAAGCCTGCTTCAATTAAAAAAAAAACAAAAAAAAACAAAAAAACAATGAAACAAACATGGTGAGAAATATGATTTCTTGTGTAGCCGATTAATGGCATCCAATGTTTTTTTGTAAATAGAGCTAAACTGTCACAAACGACTTAAAAGATTTATCCATATAAAGCAAAGTTCTGTTTACCACTGCTTGAAAATTGGAGGTAATACCTGTTATATTGTTTTCCCGTCCAGATCTGACTTATAAAATGGCTTTTCACAGTATGTGAGGTAGCATGAAAATCTGCATATTGGGAATAGTATACATTCTCATGCTTTCTAATGGTTCATAAAGACAAGGCATTGAAGGGGTCATTGCTTTCGTCATATGTATAGTTAGTTATTTTGAATACAAGGCGAGTTTTTACCCAGGTTAAAACAACAGCTTCACCTAACTGTTAAGACATCTTTGTTATTGTTAATTTCATTAAGACTTCATAATACCCATTCTCATACTAACTCTTTAGTATGTTACTAATCTATTGGAACCTGATGAGTTATTTTGAGACAAAATAGTACTTTTTGCCTGCACTGTAGTGCACTTTTGTACAGCTGTACTTAGCCTTACACTTCTTTTGAAATGTAGCCTGATCAACCTTTATTCAGCCATGTAAATGGAATTCATACACACAGTTTATGAATTACATATCAGCTGAGACCAAAGAAACTAGCTGCTGATCAGTTTGGACAGATGAGAGATTTGAGATAACTGCTCTGTAAAACAGCCATTGAGAGATAACATTATGATGGCATTGCTCACAGTGCTGGTAATTTCTTTTTTTTCAGAAAATATTTTTTTCTTGATAATCAGATACAGTGGTTTTCTTAGTCTTAGAAAAGGAAAGTAGAACCAAAGAATCTGTTCTCAAATTAAAATTTTGCAGTGTGTTATTGAAGAACAGCCTCAAATAAAAAGGCCATGCTAAATTACCATATTTTGTTATGGAATGTAGCAGCTACATTTCTTCACAGTCAATTCAATATTTCTGTTCAAGTTTAAACTGATTACTTGGAAAATGAATGAAAAACATTTTGTAAATTGAATTTCAAGGCAGCTGGCTGCTTAACAGCAAAGCTGAGTACCAGACTAGTACTGCTTGAGAGATTCTCCAGAATCTTGAAAGCATCCAGAAGTATGATGATTATAAATTTCTACAAGTTTTATGTAATTATACATGACATTTAATAGAAATCTTCCAAAGAGGCTACATGAAGCTTATCTGAACTCAAGAGAAATTAACTGTTGAGGTACACTTCAAAATGAAATCTTCCTTGTTTTGCACATTTGATATTACAACAGTAATTTTCACGAAGACAGTGAAATTAAACAAACTGTGAAATAGAAGCTATTTTATAATAACTATTTGGAAGTTCGGTTTAGTTCTGTTTTTCTAATCCTCATTTTGCCGTGCTGGAATCTTACAGGAATGCATTTTGATGGGATTCTCTTAATGTTTTCCTTTTCAAGCCTTTGATGCATTGAAACATGTTGGTCTGAGTGGATCATTTAAAAAAAAAGAAAAAAAAAAAAAGTGCTATTTTTATCAGTCTTCATTAGTCTGTTCATTCAGAAATGACAATGGACCAGAATAAGAATCTACAGAAATAGGTTTTACATTCAGTATGATTAGGTAACACAATCAGAATGCTGTTTCTTCATACATATTTTGTTCAGCCAAAATCCCAGTAGGTATTTTAAAAGAGAGCCATCTCTATCATAAAATGCAATCATTTAACCTCAGGCAGGGCCTGTCATTTAATGACACAAAGATACTACATAAATTTAAACAAAATGTTGAACACACAAATAGTTGGACTTCTTACTGATAAATTCTTTAATTAGATTAAGCAGAGATTATGTTCAAAAAAACACTAGCCTGCATGGAGTACATTTGTGAAGATTCTGCATAATCTGTTCTCTTAGAATGGAACAAGCTAAACTATTGAAAGCATTCATATCCCCTTTCATCTAATATTTCCATAGCAAATTCTAAACCTAATTACACAGTGGAAACTCTTTCTTAAAGCTCTCAATATTTCTTGAATTTGAACAGAAAATAACCTAACTTTACTCTTCTATTAGCTTATTACTTTTGTCTCTTTAATATCAACAGTAAAGCTAAGGTCAGCAGCTGGAAAATGAAGGAGTAGTAATAGTGGAAGAGGTTTGAAGGTTCACAGGACGGTTTACTGAAGAAAATTAGAGGAGATTTTATTAGACAGTCACTAGGAATATGGAAAATACTATTGCCAAATGCTTTGACATGAGTCATTGATGGAAGGGATTTTTGGCATTTATGTATCCGCACTAGCGAAGAGTACAATTGCACAATTAAAACAGTTCTTACATGCATAAACACTTTTTTTTTTCCTTAGGTCTATTAATAGCAATGTCAGTGACAGCTGAACCAGATAGATTTCAAAGTGTGGTTGTGAGGCAACCTCTGCTTGTGTGCATACTTATGCCCTGCACATATGTCCAACTTGAGTAACTGCAAGAATACCACCAAGTGTAATGGGACTGCAGGGTAGGACTGTCTTCAGAACCGTCCTGTTTCAGAGGATCTTGTTTCTTTTTCACCCTATTCTTCCCTAAACTTATGTGAAACTCTATTGCATCACTTGAAGACTGTAACTTTCATTTAAGGTACTGAAAATTATTTAAATTTAAAAGCTGCTCTTAGTAAATACTATATAATTTCACCTAAATTCTTCCTGAATTGCATTAACACAAGTCCCAGCTATTTTATTTGGGCCATGCCTATGTTGTGGTGAAGATTAGCCTTCTAGCTGAACATTGCAGACATCATTGACCTCTCTAGCTGTGGCAAATGTTTTGGTTGGTCAATATTTTTCCAGAAGTCAAACATTTTAAATTAATGTAATATTTTACTTTCATACTGTAAATTTCTTCCATGGGGAAGTTGTTAGTCCTTTGAAATAATACGCACAAAGATAAAATCTAAAATAAGCTTCATATTTTACAGTCACATTTACCAACCTTGTGTGGATATTTGAGTAAACTTAAGACTGGAAGAAGACACTAAATAAAGAAAACAATGGTGACATTTTAATGTCAGCTGTTATGCAGTGTGATATTGCTAACTTGAGTTGGAAAATGCAGCTCTTTTATTTCATTGAGTCAAATGTACAACTGAAAGCTTTATAAATGTCAAAATTTAAAATTACAAGTCAGCATTCTCTGTTCTCTAATTCTGTGTGTGCAACAGCGTGGGAGAGCGGGCAAATGCAAAGAGGCATTTGAAAACAGAAATCTCAAATTCCACAAGGAAGACCACTTTCAGATTTAATACATGCTTCAGTCCTACCTCCCGTGATACTGAAATGTATTCTATTTTCTGCCCTAAGTATATTAATTTCATTAGAATGAATGAATGAATGAATGAATGAATGAATGAATGAATGAATGAATGAATGAATTGATTTTCTAGGTTAATTGACCCAGGGTCTTTTAGGCTACTCTTGCAATAGTGGCCATCAGTGTGGCTCTTCCCTGCTCCCATTCCAAGTTGTGCTTATGCAGTCAGTGTTTTACAAAAAATGACTGCGGTTAACTACACTGCAATTATATCATCTCCATAAAGGGAAAAGAGGAGAGGGATACTGGGAATAACTCATTCTACCTCACAGCTCATATCAGTGGCCCCTGACTGAGGACCTCACCAGTAGTGGGAAGTAGAATTGCTAGCAGTGAGCTCAGGTTTAACATTCAGCAGAAATATACCTGACATTCGATACATCTTCCTCGAACATGACGGACCTGTATTATATGCAGCATTCCAGGTGATATATTAGGAGTGCCTGCTCCAATGACATTAATACTTCCATATTTCTTTGTGAAATACCTTGCCTGAAAAATCCTAGGATTGCTTTTGACATTTTCATGGCTACTTCACAGAGATGGTTCATAGTAATCTTATAATTGACTAATACACCTAGATCTTGATCTTCCTCTGACATTTCCAACTAATGACTTTCCATGTGAAGGAGGAAATTTTTGTTATTAATCCTCAAATGCATGACCTTGCGCTTCGCTATGAAATCTCATGCCATTTCCTTGTTTCAGTCCTCAAGGTCTTCTTTTTTTTTCCTTTTCAGGGTAAGATCCTGATCTTTTCCTGCACTGACAGTACCTCTCCATTACCTAATCAACAGAATGATCAGGCTGAATTTAATACCAGGGTCTGCAATGAGAATGGTTAAGTCAGAACCTAAAACCAACCCTTCAGAAAGTTTGTTTGTAACTGTCTTTAAAATCAATACGCCGCTTTTTAATGCGAGCTATCGTTGTCTCTCATTTAGTTTGTTCCCTTCCTACATTAAATAGATTTTCCTAATCTCACAAATCCTTATCAAAGAGATGTCTTTGATTTTTTTCAAAGAAAGATATCAGATAAATGTCACAACCTACATGTGTTAAAACCATGTTTGGTTTTTGTTCCGCTTGTCATTTACTGATTCTTTCTTTCAACATTTGTTCTGTAGTCCTGGGTACTCAATAGAGAAGTTTTTAACATCCAGGATCATTTCTCTAACCTTTCTTAAACATCCTCAGAGTGCAAAATATCATCTACAGTGTGTTTTATTCTCTAAAAATCATCACTAGTCAATTTTGCCCAATTAGGTATTGAGAAACTCAGACCATCCTGCAGATTACTTGCAGCAAAGGCTACTTTTGTGCTGGCTGACCCAGAGCTGGTATCATCTTTTAAGTTAAAGACACGACAACCTTGCTCAGGCAGTTGTGGCATTTTGTGAGCCATTGGAGGTGGACTGAGTAAACTGCTTTCCTCCTGACCCCAGGTTTAGTAACCGAATAGTTCCCTTTGCTTAAGATGTTTAGACAAAACCCCCCACTTTTCACATCTCACTACATGAAGACATTAAAATTCAACAAAATTTCCAGCTTTTTTTAAGGTACTTGGATGTTCTTGATAACTGCATTTATTATGCATACAGTTCCCATGTATGCCCAAAAGGTACATTTTTATGGCAATGATATTCTTGACCATTCACATATTTATCTTACAGTCAAAGGAAAGGGAAACTCTGGCCTTCATCTTATAACACAGAGGTCAATTTAATTGGCCCCCAGATGATATTGCATCAAACAAGATGAAGTAGAACTTGTTTGCACAGCAGTTCATCTGGAATCATGATATTTGTGTGAAGTGAACCTGAAAATCTAGGTGAAATGTACAGGTTGTGAACTCCAGCTAGCAAGCTCTGAATTGCTAAAATAACATCATTTGAAGGCACATATCACATTAAGTTATACTATACAGGGAACTAACCTACCATGCTGTTTCTTAGAAATGTTTGTATGCTATATATCCTTTGGTGGACAAAAAGAAATTCTCTGTATTCTTCCAAAAGCTATTTTTGTCATAAATAATAACATCAGTTTACAATAAAATTCTGAAAAGACAGTATTTGCAAAATGTAATTAGACTGAAACAGCTATTAAAAAGCACCCAGTCCAATGAAGACATGACATCAGCCAGTGGGGAGGAAAAAAACCCACAAGTAAAACAACAGTATTTCTTCAGAAATCAGGCAGCTATATAGTATGCCTCTTTAGAACTTTAGTAGGCTCTGGTAGATGTAGAGTTTCTGAGCAGAAAAAGAAAGACACATTATCTCTAATTGTGGGTTGGTAGGTAAGTCATTTGAAACACCTAAGCCACTCTTACGGTTTAATGTGCCTGTTTAGGTAGATAATATATTCTTTCTGTAATAACTGCAGTGATATTTCTTAAAGATGACCTTTTTTAACAAGAAATGCAATGGAAGAGTGAATATTTCTTTACTGTTTTATTTTAAGATATTAAGAAAAAAACCCCAACTTTAACTATTTTCATGGAGAGAAATTAAAGGCATTTGCTCTATGTAAAGTACATCCTGAACAGGCTTTCTATTGAGTATACTCTTCAAATACTTTCTTATTTATTTATTACCATTGGCTACAATCCCCCCTCACTCCTCCTCTCCACACGTCCCCAGGCATCACAATTTTTTTCAGGCAGCTATTAGGATTATGGAGAATGGCTAAGAAAATTAATTAAAAACTGAATATACACCAAGGGTTGTAATTTACAGCCCATCAGGTTAAAAATATTTTTCTTAGTTCATAACATGTTCCACATGTGTGCTAAAATTCAAGAAAATTAGTCTCAGTCCTATATATTATATTTCACTTTTTCATTAAAAAGTTGCTTAAATGCTTTCATCAAGTGGAACATTTATTTAGATATTAAGGGAAATTATTTCAAATATGTAAATGATCTATTTGACACCAAAAGGGGAAAGAGGCTGTAACAATTTTAATTAAAAATTCAATCCTAATAGGGTTTGCCCTCATCAACTTAGAAATATTGCAGAGATATTTTATTACATTGCAAAGTATCTGGTTAAAAGCTATTCACAATGTTATGTGCTAAATCATCCTTCTCCACAGTAGATCCAGTTTCTATGAAATCAGTGGCAAAACTCTGAATCTAGCAGGTAACAGATTCAATGTATGACTTCACAGTAGTTTCCTCAATAGGAAAAAATGGTGTGTTCTGGACTTGTTTTAGATCAGACTAGACGGATACTCAAGCAAAGAAGAGGAGTGTGACAAACGCAGATAACACCTGTTGGCCTCTGTGTCAATTTCTCACCATTCCTACCAAGAAAGAGCAGGGAGACAGAGGTAGAAATTGGAGTGGCTGAAGCACTTGCATTATTTCCCACTTAGGTTGTAATGTGTTTATTTTGCCTGTCTTGTTTTATGGGAAGGATAATACTTTCTTACTGGGAAAATCCATCAGCAGCGTAATGACGGAGTTAGTAGAGAAAGTGGGAGCAAATAGAAGAAGCTGTGGGGACATTTGGAAGCATTAGAGTTTGCAGGGTCAGAATACAACTAATGGCTGAGGCAGGAAGGGTTCTCTGTTCGCACTTGTGTTCAAATGTGGCAAAGACATTTGGGCTCAGTATGATATCACGTGGCTCAGACTTAAAAAAGCTGCTTCTCTCCCTTCTGCCACTGATCTTGGAGCATGGTCTTGTGTGACTACTTTCATCTCTGAATGTTGGGGTTTTTTTCCTTTCTTTTTTTCTTAGCCTTTATCTCCCGTTCCATTTGAACTGTAAGGCTTAGGAGAAGGAGTGTCTCATGACAGGTGTAGTTATATTGCACAATGAAACTCACTTATTCTCTAGGACCTATATATGGAGCTGTAATATCAATAATTAATAATCATGAACAGTGCCTGGTTACCAATTCATTAAAACTAAAATTTATCCTAATTTTTTTAACTGGATTCTTAGGTGTCTGCAGACAGGCCACACAAACCTACTTACAGACCTACCAACCGTTTGACTAGTTCGTATTATCACTGGATTTAATCTTTCCAGAACTGAATGACCCCATGCACATCAGCAAACAGATTGACATCAGCAAAAACTAGGGCAGTGTGAGCTGTACCTGAGGTGGTAAAATATTGTCTGAGGAATTCTTAATTCCTACAGAAGTTTGTAATGTGGCATATATTGGATAAAATTGTGACATGACATGGAGGTGACTCTCATTTTTGTTCTTTGAAGGGATGAACCTTTCTGTCAGTACTCAGGCAGCCTAAATACATAGCTTTAATGCTTGATTTTGTCTAAACTCCTTAGGAGTAAATCCAACAGTTAGGAAAACAGAGAAAGAATCAGGCCACCTGGCTGATTCTCCAGCTCTTGACTTGGGGAAAACTAATTTAAATTTTTGCCAATTGAAATAGTGTGGATAGTGAAAAACCTCTCCCGTCCCTCTTTTCCACAAATTTCCAGCTCATAGGGCTGTTTCTCCCCCGGTTGCCCTCACTCAGCCCTGGCTGCCGGGCAGCGTTTTGCCCTCCCTTGCCCAGGTTTCCCCGGGGCTCTGTCCCGCCCGCCCGTGGCTGAGGGGCTCAGCCGTGCCCGGCGCTGCGGCCGGGCGGGGCAGCCCTGGATGCTCCACACTGGGGATGCCCTGACAGAGCCCCGGAGCTGCGCCAGTGAACCTGCACCGGATACGAAGTAAGACTAAGAAAAAGTGAAAATCAGTCTTGTCTGACAATGTACTTTGAATAAGCACATCAAATTTCAGATTATTTTATTTAATAACACATTACAGTTTTGGAGCCATGTGCAGTGTCTTTTTTCCTTTCTTTTACTGGAGGTTGTTATTAAAATACAAGTCTCTCCTTTTGACTGCTTTTCATTTGATCTTGTGCTGTGGACAGTTTTAACATTGGGAAGGTCTTGTTATCTCAACCCAAGGAAAGGGCAACATGAAAAAGTATGTGTTTGTTCCTTTGAGCAAAGCCTGTGCTATCAGGAGCTGTACCTTTTGGGAGATAACCCTGTCTTTGCTTCTTAAGCTCCATCTGAAGGGACAATATAGAAGCCTGTGGTTTTGCATGAGCTCAGCTTGTGCAGGCAGAGAGTATTCCATCAGGGAGCTGCCTGTATGCCTCATTGGCACGGCAATAACAGAGTTGAAGACCCAGTTACTGTCTGGAACTAATATGTGCATTTTGTTTTAGCTATTAAACTTGTCCTGTCAGAAGAAATCCTGAGGTGGTTGGTTGTTTTCCTCACAACTGTAGCATATAAGCAAAGCATAAAACACACACAGAAAATAAAAGTAAAGGAAAAAAGTAAAAAAAAAGGCCAAATATAGAGCATGATTCCCCACTGTGCCATATTTCTGGGCAATAATTTACATTGATGAACCGTGGATATAATTTTCAGGAGTTCAAAGCAACTAGGTCTCTAAGTAAGTATCTGTTGATATCCTTTGCCTGAGAATTTTTTGAAAACAGAGCCAAAAGAGAGCAAAGCAATAAGCCTAAATACTGTACATTTATTATGTAATAATTTTCTCTGGTTTCAGGTGCTATAATACAATACAAGTCAGAGATCATCAAGGTTTGTATTAATTTAGTGCTGTGGTGCTCAATTTGTGCTAATTTAGACTGGGGAAATGGTTAGTGTTACTCACAATTCTTTTTCTTTATAATTTTGTTAAATTGCATTGTGAAGAAATCTTCCAGGTGTGTTCAAAGTTCTGAGTCTCCTGAAATTTAGACCAGAATTAAAAAAAAAGAAAAACTGGTTTAGATAAAACAGTGAAATTATCCTCCAGCAGTTAATAAAAATATAACCATTTCATACCTCAGAATCCAAACAGATTTCCTAGTATTTCTACTATTTCTTGTCTAACTGAAACAAACAGAACCAAAATTTATAATATGCTTATTCTTTTAATATTTCCTTGTGCAAATTGGACCTCTCGAAGAAAAAAAATAAATTTGTGATTTCGTTCCTCACATAACCACCGTTGAAATTCAGAACATTTAGAGATATTTATGCCACTGGTTATTAGAGTTGGTCAGGGACTTGAAAAATGTTCAAGGAGAGAAATAGCAAAAAGTAACAGTCAGTGTAGTACAGCCACTTCACTGTTGTTGTTGTTCAGTCTTTTCATAGCTTCATTTTCAGCATTTCAAAATGCATTTTGATTATGAACTCGAATGGAAAGTCAGGATTTGGAAAAATCTGTTAAAAGGTCAGAGATACATTTGTCGAAGGCATGAAGAGTTTTCATTTGTGTCAAGCGTAAACCTTATTTATTTATTGTGTAATAATGCATTAAACTTTTATTAGAATAAAAGTTAAATTGTAGGTAATTTAAAGTGTAGATTTAGCACATTAGCACTAATCAAGTTAAAAAAACCCACCACCACCACCACCAACAACAACAAAAAACAACCCATAAGTACTCCTTTGGAGTCTTTCCCACAAGATATTTCATCAAGATGATGATCCAATAAAGCACTTCCATGTGATAAATCTTCAGTGTTTAACTCTTCCTTCAAGAATGTTTCAAATTACAGAAGCAGACAAGCAACAGTTGAGGATGAGAATGGCTTGGGCTGAAGGAAGCACCTTGCTTCATGTTATTGAAGCAACAGTGGAAAATTAATGACACTCTTAGCAGTAACACAGTCAGCAATATGTGCTCTAAATGAAGTAGAAGGAAGAAGTGAGTGTAGGCCGTGTATCATACTGATTGCACTTTTATGTTATGACTCACTTCAACCTCTGTGCTGAAACAGACATATGAGAAATCTGCCACAACTGAAATGGACTTTTCCTTCTTTAACACTAAACTATAATTACACTCTCTGAGCCTGATATTGTAATTACAACAGCTCAACTCCCTTAGGAAAACCCTTTCATTTTAACTTCAGAATGAAGTTCAATGGAGTTAACTTCAGTAGTGATCAAGAAGGGAATGAGAGAAAACTGAAAGGAAATGTTAATGTTGCAGGGGCATGTAAGGGAGGTTAAGGTTTATTTTGCTGTCAATAATTAGCTAACAATTTTGAATGTTTAGGAGTACCCAGCCGGTAAATCTGTTACTCAGGACCTTCCCCTCCTCAAGCCACCGTAATCTTTGAAATTAAGAGGCTTTAAGCAAAAAATGTGGAAAAGAGGATAGCAGTTCTTTACTACAAATACGTAGGACTAAAAGAAACAGAACAAGCAGCAACACTGTAACTGAAACTTTCAAACGCTGAGGTCCTACTTTGTCTTTTGGTGCAGTTTTAGCCTCGAACAGCCGGGGTGTGGTTGGGCTCTGGGAGGCGGGGCTGCAGTGACCACTGATGACCGGCAGGGGCGCTGTTGGGACCCAGCAAGGTAAGGGCACAGCCAAGGGAGCAATGCCAATTCCAGAGCTCGCACGTGAATGGCGGCCACAGAGACAGGCTGGGTCTTTTCCCATGGGCAGTGCAAGGACGTCTCATCATATTTTTTTTTTTTTTTTTTTGAAGGCATTGGGGGGTTAGAAACTCTACTGCAGATTGAGCTGATCCCCCGATGGGTCTGGAGCAAATCCAGGCAGTGGTGGCCGTCCTCTGGGAAGGAATGCAGGACAGGCAGAGTGTGAGGCAAGCAAGGGCTCCCTCCCAATGCTGCTGTGGGTCCAGCAAGGCAGTGTCTGGGCACCCAAGCAGATGAAACCGGTGAAAATGAGTGCGGGGAAACCTCTCTCTGACCACTTCCCAAGCCAGGGAAAAGTAAAGTGACCAGGAAAAAAAACAAAACCTTCCCCCACGAAATTCAGACCTCAGCCTCCAATGCTTTCCCAAGCCATTAGGTTGGTATTTAAGAAGCCAAAAGGTACTCTTTTGCTTAGCTTCCTCACAGGCTAGCCCCTCAGGGACCTGGTTCCAATGGACAGTGAACCATCCCTTCTCTTCTCCGTTTCACAGTGGTAATGGGGAAAATTCAAGCAAGAGTTTTTAACATCCATGACAATTAGAAAGATGCAGCCTGGTTAGCCAGACTGCTTCTCCCCAGACACCTTTTACTTCCAGAGTCTGTAGACAACTCACTTACTTTGGCCTTTTTAGGAAGAGGACATTGGTGATGATTAGGAAAAGGGGAGGAGAAATCAGAGCACTCTACCCTTTGTTTGCTCTTTAGAATTTCTCTTAACTCTGTGCCTCTCAGGGGAATATCCAACAAGGGGAATAAATTGTGCACTACTTTTCCTCTGCCTTCCATCTGCTTGGAACAGTCTGAAAGAAATTATTCTTCCCAAATGGCTCCAGCAGAGGCAAGACAATTCTATTCTGCCCTTAGACAGATTGTGACTCCTAAATCTAGCCCATTTGGACAGTTTTGGAGCTTTTAAGACACAGATGTGGGCTTTGGAAAATATGCTACCTGCAGCAGCCAATACCCATAAGCTGTAACAGGTTTAAACTACTTAAGGTACAATGCTAGTTTTCATCATTTGAGAAAAGACTTCGGATTTGTATGTGATGTTAAGTGGATGTGAACTGAGGAGTGCAATGTTTGTTTTCTTCCCAGGTGATTGCAACATGAAAGCATTGGGGTAGCCTCCTCAGCTCTGATGGCTCCTAGTAGTTACACAGTCTGCATAGAGGCATTACATTATGTTGTCATTTACAGCTGTGATGTCAAGCCCCTCTACCTATTCAAAATTACTGAACTCGTGCCAGCAGACAAAAAAATGAACACACAGAAAGGTAGTTTAAAGCCATGTTGATTCCTCTTCCCCAGACAGTGCTTCTGTTGTGCTAAAAGGGGTAGAATAAGATTAATGCTGCTGTAAGTGATCTTCAACTGAGGTACCACAATGAAAATAACAACTGCTCTGCAAAAAAGTGAACACCTAAATTGGTATTTCAAGTTTTCTTTAGTTCTTCCAACAGTCATGAAATTTGAGGAATGTTGATATTGGTTAATTTGATTTAAAATGATAAATTTGTATAATCAAGCACCATATTTCCATGGCACTAGATTCTCTGGCTATGCTTTTATCACAAGCAACAACATTTCACTCCCTTAGAGAATGTAAGTGAAATGTTTGAAAGGCTGTGTCATTTTAATGTTATTTTTTAGATTATTTTGAAGCCAAGCATAGGAACACATCTTTTTATGGGCGATAAACATATTGACTTTCTTTCCTTCTGACTAAGCAAATTCTTTAATCAAGTGACTCTTTTATATCATGTTTCTTACCTCTTGTTAGTCTAATGGGGACAGAATTATTTCTTATAATACAATTTTAATACAGTTAATTTTTTTTAATACAATACAATATTTCTTTAATATACAAGTTTGTGCTCATCTGTGTCTCAATATTTATTTCTCCCTCAAGTTTTTCTCCGTAAAGAAATATATTATTTTGTTGACCTTCACTGTCATTCAGGGGGGTTTTATGTCTTTTGTGCATTTACTTCTGACATTTGTTCTGCTTGGTACCTTTGCTGTTCCTTCTATTTTCTTTGTTCTCTTTCTGTTCACCCTATATGTGTATGGCTTTAGGGATCTGGAATAATGTTCATCTGCGACATTCTTAAAACTTATACTGGTGCTACAATTCCTCTTAAAGATTTTAGGTGTTTAAAAATTTTTAGAGGAGATTTACATAGAGGTTTTTAAAACAGCTGTCCTCCTGTTTCTTGGATCATCACGCATTTTGTTGGGTTGGTTTGTTTTTTTTACCTCAATACATAGCTGCTTTCAGTTGCTTCTCATATCTCACATTGCTATTCTCATTAATTCTGAACTTTCCCTCCCTTATATTGAATTCTAAAAATACCATTCTGTAATTTCACTGCCTTGGATAGAAATATTAAATTATTTGAAATTACCATGTATTAAAGGCAAATGATGATAAACTACTATGCTAGATAGAAAGTTGGTGCCATAGGAAAAATAATGTTTGACAATAGATGATGTGTTTATACATGCTTAATGATCTTCCTATTACCTTTTTGTAGAGGTTCGGGAGACTAGCTAGGAGCATTTGTGCTCATGTGTGTATATATAGAAGAGGTATACTGACCATACCCATATATCCAAAAAAATCCACCCAAAACCTGTGAGGCGTGGTAACCAATGTTCCCTAGGGTTTTTCCATTCCTGGGTCTATGATATGTCAGCCTCATTATCTGTTGTGTCCTAAAGAAAACACAGGCATCCTGCAGCCTGAGAGAAGAGTGTGCCAGCACTTAGTCTTGGCCAGTACAGTGCCCTCCTCTCTGTAATGAAAGGCTGCATGGCTTCAGTAAACCATGGACATGGATATATTTGATGCATGGAATGTAATCTTTCCTTTGATGTTAGCTACATATAAAATGTGCTGACTACCTACATTAGGTAAAGAACATATGCAGCTGTGTGAATTAAACTAGCTGTGATAGAGAGGAAACTCTGCAGGAGCAAGAAGCTTGCTCTGTGCTTTTGCTGGGGACAGAGATTGCCCTGCCCCAAGAGTGAACCAGTTCCTTTCAGATTCCAGATTTACTCCAGTTTAAGTAATGGTATTACACTATCAAAAGTATTTTTCTCACATAGGCAAACTTTTTGATTCCCTAGCATACAAGGCCTTGCCACACATTTTCCAACATTATTTTAAGTGGATTTACTCCTTTTTAAAGAATAGAGCAAAATTCTCAGTTATAAAAGCACTGGACATTGAAGTCTTATATTTATCCTTGGGCTTACTAGAGATGGCATGGAGGTTGAGAACATCTCTATCCTACCCGTGATTCAAACCTGATCTATAGGGATTGTCTTTTCTTTTTGAGAGAGAGAGATAATTCAGTCTGCAGAATTGAGCTTGACAGAAATTTTTTTGTCGATTATGTATGAAGCTTTGAGATATAGCATTCTATCAACTAGGGAGCATGGATAAAAACTGTAAAATTCAATTGCTTTAAAGATCTTTAAGACCTCAAAATTGGACTGGATTTTTTTCTATTGAAAGCCTAAAACTTCATCCAATAAGAGCTCAACTCACATCTGTATTACAAATGATTTACTATGGTAAAAGTAAATATGTTTGTTTTCATGCAAGACCAAAGATCGAGCACTCTGCTTACTCCTGGAGTTATAAGCACTTCTTCCAGCAGGACTTCAGTTATTTGTGAGAGTTTTTCAATTTGTTGATTTTAGAATCAGACCCCTTTCTTAATTCTTTATTCTGTGCAGATGTCAGCAATCAGTCGAGTTTTTAGTTTGCAGTCCTAGAGATATCTATCTCTAGTGTGAATACAATCATAGACTGTTAAGGGTTGGAAGATACCTTAAAGACTCTCTAGTCCCAACCTCTTCAATATGCAGGGACACCTTCCACTAGACCAGGTTGCTCAAGGCCTTATCCAACCTGACTTTGAACAATGCCAGGGTTGGGACATCCACAACCTCTCTGGACAACCTGTTCCAGTATTTCACCACCCTCACAATAATGAATTTCTTCATAATATCTAAGGTAAATTTACCCTCTTTCAGTTTGTATCCATTACACTTTGTCCTTGCTTGAGAGTTCCTGATGAAGAGTCCCAATGCAGCTTCCTTGTAGGCTCCCTTCGGATACTGGTAGGTTGCTGCAGATTGAACAACCATAGCTTTCTCAGCCTGTCTTTGTAGGGGATGTGCTTCAATCCTCTTATCAACCTTGTGGCCTCCTCTGGACTTGCTCCAACATCTCCATGTCCTTTTTATGTCAGGGGCACCAGAACTGTACACAGCCCTCCAGGTGGGGTTTCACAAGAGCAGAGAGGAGAGGAATCACCTCCTTCAACCTGCAGCCACGCTCCATTTGATGCTGCCCAGAATTCATTTTGGCTTTCTGGGCTGTGAGCACACACTGCTGACCCATGTTGAGTTTTTCATCAACCACCACCCCCAAGTCTTTCTCCGCAATGCTGCACTCAGTCACTTCTCCACCCAACCCGCATGTGTGCCTGGGACTGCCACAATCCAGGTGTAGAATCTTGGCCTTTACTTTTCTGAACTTCATGAAGTTTGCATGGGCCCATCTCTCAAGCCTGTTGAGGTGTCCCTGGCAGGCAGTCACAGACATAGTAGAAATGGAAGCAAAATACAGATTTTTTGATATGACTATTTTGGAGCTCACACATTCCTGAGTTCCTGCTGTAGCAACTGTGCAGGGACTGCATTTTCTTACACTAACTTTTTTTTTTTAAAAGTAGATGGTTCTTCACATTACTTTCCCCCATACTAATATTTTAAGAATAAAGAGCAAACTAAATAAGGATGTCTTTTTTTGGTAAGAAATTCTAGAAGAAATAACTCCTCTCTGTCTCACATCAGAGCGGTGTGAAAAGTACAGCAAAATAAAGGGCATGAAAATCCCTATATGTTTTGAGCTTCTAAATCAATCATGGACAGATAGTCACAAGCAGCAGATTAAAGTAAATGACTAACAAAAAGCAAGTTAAACTCTGACCTTTCGTACAAAACTTTCCTAACATGCAACAACTCAGGCTGAGTCAGGAGCTAAACTGGTACAGTCCAAGATATGCTCTGTAGTCCTGTCTTCTTTAATTACTGCAGTGTCAGTTCAATGGTTCTGTGAATAAAAAAAAAAGCTTTTTTTTCTTTTCTCTTTTGTCTTTTTTTTTTTTTTTTTTTTTTTCCCCAAGCTAACTAGCATATCATCTTCCTTGGCCTGTTTACCTTCAGCAGAGAAAAACATGTTGGAGTCTTCAGGCATGAAGTGCATGACATTTTGATTCTTTGATCTGACTGCTGTACACACAAGTGGTTAGGGCAGAAGTAAAATGTCTGGAGTGTTCTAACAAAACAATGTCTGTTGTGCCTGAAAATATGTGTGTTTATGTGTATATTATCATATGCATGCATATGTGCCTATTGTCTTCAATATCTTTCGTTTTTCTTTTATTTTTCACATCTTACATTTTGTATCACTATCTGTGAAGTCACATCCCCTTACGTGATCCATTGCCCTGCTCAGATTATCATTGGCCAGAGCTTTAAAATTTATATATGAACTTTTAAATCAACTCAAGACTAGTTCATGAACTCTTTATCCTTTTTATACAATTTCTGCAGGTTTGTCCCCTGACGCATTGTTTAAACAGAATCCTCCGTGAAAGCTTCTGTGTAGAAAGCTAACAACAAAGAAAGGATAATAAGCTTTCAGTCTGTTGTATACTAATGTAGAGAAAGCAGTGATATTCACCCCTCCACAGCCACCCCTGGGCCTCTGCCTGCAGCCTGGAGCTACTGAGGAAGTTCACAGTTGAAAGTTTTTCTAAAAACTGTAAAAAAGTGAAGCATCTGGAAGATTTAAGTCATGATACATTAGCAGTTTTTCAACTGCATTGCCCAGCATTTGATATGTGGTAAATATGAAGTTCACAAATAGACTTCAAACTGTATTATACATGTTTAAATTAAGATTACAAAGGGGACCAAAATAAAGTATTAGATTAAATCCTAGTGTTCAAATCAGGATAATCTATTACATAGTTAATGATGATCTAAGGCCTTCAGCATTAACAGTTTATTCCTCTTTAGCTAAAACACATCTCTCATCTCTGAAATAAGTAGTAGGCTTTTATAACATTATGCTTAGTCACTAAAGAGATACACTGTGCAACGCATTAGTATCTATTAATAATATTGTCAGCATTATGAACAATCATTAAATAATTTATGTAGGTGACTATATTTGTGAAGAATCTAAGACATAGTTTGTGTCTACACCCACAAAGGTTATCAGAATGTGATACTTTTTATAAGAAAATATTTTGGTTTGAATTGGGACTTTAATACTCAAATAACATCAGAGTGGATGCTCTAAGTCTTTATAGGTGTGTTAAATTTAAATATAAAAGTGAAGAATAAAGAAAGAAATTAAATTGTATGAATAGAGAATAAGAACAGTTTTTTGTCTACACGCATATTGTAAAATTCAAAGACTAAAAGGTTGTTTTCCATCTGAAATATAATGATCATGTGCAAAACTAAAGAATAGAATCAATTACCATGCTGGTTTGCACAGATTAACACAGAGTTGCCTGTTTAAGGAACTGGCCATTATTAATGAATCTTTCTAATTGTCTCCTCTAAATCTGGCAGAGGCAGACTGCAGTTATCTCAGAAGAGCCTTTCACACTTGGCTGCTGTTTCCCATTAATAAGCATTTACCTGTTGATTATGTTTTCTTTCTCTTGTTCCTAAAAATGGTAAATCTAATACCCTAAAATGCACAGGCACGTGTCTCACAGTCAGCATTATTATTTACAGGATTTTCTGAAAGTATAAGTGGTGATGTTGTGTTTCCTTTAGTAATAAATGACTTATGCTGGGACATTTTAATAGCTTTATGTTATCATCTGACATGAGATCCATTAAGATGTCACAGCTGCAGCTGTGTTCTTATAATCTCTTCCACCTCACTTTTTGTTTTGGGAAGGGTAAGAATATTGGATTAGATGCACTCCCTGGGTATGGGATGAATTTGTTATTATTGGCACACACATGGAAGACATTTCATTCACTGCTTGATCTTCAGCCTACTGAGGTCACTAGAAAAACTTCTATTGACTCAAGTGGTGCTGGATCAGCCTCTGAGAGAGCTGATAAATGTTATCTAGTTCTTGTCAACAGTCAAAAAAAGAAAGTCAGTGTGAGCTACAAAAGACTGCACTACTTTTGTCTGGAAAGAAAATGTCTACTTCCAATTTGTTTAAAGCAGCGAAAGTTTCAGCAACCAAGAATAATTAGAAAATAATGATAAATAATTCTTTTTTCCTAACTGAATTTTTTTTCCTAGTTTCTCTTCTTGCTGTTTCTTATTGAATGTTTTTTGCTGACTCTTTTCTTTGTCACTTCCCAGACTCTTAAGCTAACTTTCAGGCTCCTAAACGTATCATTCAGTATATTTTCATTCTTCAAAAAAGAGTATATTCACCTTCCACCTTGGCAATCCTTCACAGATTTTTTGATTTTTTTTGGTTGGTTGGTTGGTTGGCTTTTTTCCTCTGAAATCTGTCCCATCTGCTTCTGCAGCTAGTTTTGTGTTAAATTGTCTGTCCTTTCTTTGTCAGTGGTCATATTAGGTCTCAAGAGTGGAATGTCTTTGGGACACTGAATTTTTCAAATACTTTTGTAAGTAACTTAAAAGCCCTGCAGTTTCTAAATATTTTCCCCAAACTGTTACCACAGTATCCTTTTTTCATAATCTGATGAAAAGGAGGTATCCAGAAAATAAGAATTATTAATAAAAAAATCCTTATTATGTTACTAAAATAAATAGGCTTTTGGTTCCATGATTATGTATCAGATTTGGCACTGTAAATATTAGCTATGAAAGCAAATTAGCTTGTCTAGTCCTATTGCACTTTGGTTTACAGTAAAATAATCTTATGTTTTCTGTTTAGTCTAATTTAATTTCCCATGAAAACTTGAGTTGAACTCTTAACCTGAGGGATTTTTTTCCAGTCTGCAGGAGTTTCTTTGTCTTTCAATATATACTGAAACCTTTTAATGAATGTTAGAGACCCATAACTTGAGGTTATTATATTAACAAGTAAATCCACACTGTTTAGCTGTGGTGTTTTAGGAATTAATTTGGTATGCACAGATAACTGTCCCCAAGTTAACCTGGAGGATGGTCAAGAGATAACCCAGTGCCATTAACTTTGGGTTCTTGAAGCCATGGGCCATTTGCTTCCAAAGAGAAACAGCAAGACTTAAAAGCATACAATTACAAGATCAGCATGAAACTCCTGTTAAATCTCACAGCATGTAAAGGTTATGTGAAGGTTACCAAGGTGCCTATTATAATTTTCTATGAACATGCACATATAAACAGACAGGCAGAGGCAGATATATACATTCATTTTAAAGGGCATTTCTTCTACTCTAGCAAAAGAAGGAAGAAAAAGAAAATCTCCTTCTGCTTCACAGCCTGTAACGTTCTGCACTACTTGCCATCACAAAATGGAAGCTGGACTGCACGCTGAGCTAGTTTACGAAACTTTGGATGCTCCATTAACAAAGAGAAGGGTGTAACAGCTAAGAGTCCAATTGCTCAAATATTGTGCTCTTGTGAGGGTGGAACACTTCACAGTCATTGACTTTTCTGTTTTCAGCAAGTATTAATGTCTGCGGATGGTTGCCTAGCTACAGAAAAATTAAGTGTATGCTGAGTACTAGGTGTGTACCATGGCTCATGTAAGAACCTTGGTTCCTACAGGATCAATACCGGGAAGCTGTCAGAGTACATTGTTGTTCTCCCCCAGTCTTGACAGATTGGCTCTCCTTTCCACTTTTAAAACCAAGGTACAGAGATATGTAGAGGGGGAGGGAATTGCATGTGTGGTCTCCCACCTTCAGAAGGAAATTTACATATAATTTTGGAGATTCAAACCAGATGACAGAAAGTATGTTGAGTGTGGTAGGAAGTTGGATGGCTCTCAATTACACGGCTAGCCATCCTACTTTGTTGGTAGTCATTCTCTGTAATGTTCTAATAACAGAAAATATATTTAATGTTAAGACATGTTCACAAGTGGAGCAGACCTAAGGTTTTCTGATACATTATCATTTTAAGTGCAGGGAATTTCCTACAGAAGTAACACCGCTCCATTTAAGTTAGCAGTTTGTCATGAGAACAGGAATGTGGAGCTGCCTGTAGATGCAGCAACAAGATTTTTAATTTTTTTTTTCTGTATGGAGAGTTCCCATTTTAAGACAATTTTACAAGGGTTTGGTGTTCAAGATATAGAAGAAATGGCAATGTTTAAAAGTTTCTTGCGCAGTTCTGCACGTATCTCTATCCTGATTTGCACAAGATGCTCATGGTCATTTGTTAAAGACAATCAGCCAGCAGCATCAATATTTTGTGATGATTGCAGCTAAGACTAAAATGAAACCATTAAACTGATTTTCACTAGCAGAAACTGAACACAGACAGAATGTAACAGCCAATGTGGTTATCTTCTGTTTTACATCCTGTAGAGTATGTGTGTGTGCTCTTATACTTAAGTATCTTTCTTTTTATGTATCAGCATTCATAAACTTCTTTGGAAAGCGGATAAGAAGGAAGATCATGATAAGCCCTGCTTTGGGTATTCATGATAGAAATTGGTCATGCTGCCAATATAAGGGTATTTAGAGCCTGTGCACCAGTGCAGTGCTAATGTTTTCTTCCTCCAAGAAACAGCTGTATGGAGCCTTAGATTAATGGGAATGTGAAAACAACAACCTTTAATTTTATGTAGCTAATGTTTCAGAAAATATCAAAGCAATAGATATATTATCAAATGAACTAGAGTACAATCCAAGTTACTTTTATCTTTCTATACACCAGAAATTATCAAAACTATCCAACTACTTTAAGATAAGTCTCTTCCTAAAATGATTCAACAGTATAATATGTAACCATCTTATGAAACTCATTTAACACTCTTGTCCCTGGACAGGAAATGAATTCCAATAAGGTAGATAGAAGGAATTAATTTTTAACTGTTGCCACGATTACAGGTCTAGCTGTACAGCTCTTGTCCTTTTGGTCTCTGTAAGTGCATTCACTGAGGTACCAATTTTCAGGGCTTTTACCAGTCCTAAACCAGGAATTATCTTAAACACTCTACACACATATCTACTGCACTTACTCATCTGAAGAGGCCTGTGAACATCAACGAGTACAGTGATCAGTAAACTACTTCTAACCAAACAGTATTTGTTTAACTGATGAAAAAATACAGACAAAATTAATTTTAAAGAAAGAGGCAGCACACAAGACTCTTTAAATTGATGAATCTTTTATAGTGACCTGAAGTGGACCTGAATTTTCAAAAAAACTTTAAAAACCTTTGTGGGTGAGTAGCCATATTTCTGTCACTCATCTACTTGAGAAAAAAGGGAGATGTCTTTAAATTTCAATAGCAATTTTGTTTCCACAGTTCTGGGACAGCAAGTGAGACAACAGGTGGATGGGTGGCTTGATGGACGGATGGATGGAGAGATACAACCTAAAATTATGAACGCTAAGAAATCAGCTTTGATTGAATAAATCAATTTGCTCGGAGACTGGCTTACCTCATCACCATTTAGGTGTTAGCTCCTGTTAGCTTCCATACTTCTCAGATTAAAGCACCTCAATAGTTTACCAACATCTGGTTTTAATAAATGTTTAAAGTGTATGCTTAATTCCATGGCAGCTGTATTCTTGATTATAGGTTATATTCTTCAATGTATTTTAGCTGAAACAGTAGGATTTTTTCAGGATAGGTTGCAAGCATTGAAATTTTAATATGCTGTACATAATTCATCTAAAAATCTTTACCACTCTTTGAGAATATCTTGATGCCATGTTCTCTACAATATAGATAGAAGTTGATGCCAGTGCACTCACTTCAAAGTGCCATTGATTTTTTTTTTTTTTAAATTCCCTGACCCTCAAAGGACTTAGGTATGTGCTTAGCTTTCTCCTTTATGACCATAGACTTTCAAGTATGAGGTACTACATCACAGATACACTTAAGCATGGGAATTTTTGTTGCTGTAGTTGGGCCTGATTTTTAATCTCATCCAGGAAAGAAACTTTGGTCTATTATTCTATAACCTTATAAAACCACTGACCAGAAGGATGGAAACAAAGAATGCATTATTACTCAGTTAAATCAATTTCTGTGTGTCTCTTGATTTTTGTTGAGTTTGGCAATTAGGTTATCAAAGCTATTTACTTGTCAGGAAACATTTGTTTCTTCATGACCTGTCTTATTCACTTTAAGAACTTGGGAAGGAATGCATAATACTGAATTACTTTAGACTGTGATGTTCAAAAGCACAGGATTAGGGTTTCACTGCAAGATTGAGAAGGAAGAGAAGCTGGGCTAAGAAATATAGTGTATTGCATTAAAATATCAGTACTGCAAAAGCAAAGACCAGAGAATTATAGAATCATTTAGGTTGGAAAAAAATCATTAAGGTCATCAAGTCCAACCATTAACCGTGGACAAGTCCATCACTAAAACATGTCCCTAAGAGCCACATCTACATGTGTAGGGATGGTGACTCCACCAGTTCTCTGGCAGTCTGTTCCAGTGTTTGACAACCCTTTCAGTGAGAAAATGTTTTCTAATATAAAATCTAAACCTCCCATGGCTCAACCTTTTCCTGTCTTTCCACCACTTGTAGAAACTACTTCTACCACTTCTACCACAGGGAGAAGAGACTGACCCTCACCTCTCTACAACCTCCTCTTGGGTAGTTGCAGAGTGATAAGGTCTCCTCCCAGCCTCCTTTTTTCCAGGCTAAACAACCCCAGCGCCTTCAGCTGCTCCTCATAGTATTTGCAGTCCAGATGTTTCACCAGCTCTGGACACACTCCAGCACCTCAATGTCTGTCTTGTAGTGAGGGGCTCAAAACTGAACACAGTTGAAGGTACAGCTTCAACAGTGCCAAGCACAGGGGACTGTAGAACTTCCCAAGTCCTACTGGCCATGCTATTTCTGATACAGGCCAGGATGCCATTGTCCTTGGCCACCTAGGCATGCTACCAGCTCATGTTCAGCCAGCTGCTGCCCAACACCCCCAGGTCCTTTTCCTCTGGGTAGCTTTCCAGCCACTCCTCCCCTAGAGCTGTAGCTCTGCATGGCAGTGTTGTGACCCAAGTACAGGACTGAACATCTCACCTTATTGAATGTCATATGATTGTCCTCAGCCCACTGATTCAGCCTGCCCAGAGCCCTGTGTAGCCTTCCCACTCTCCAGCAGATCAACACTGCCATTGGTGTGGTTTATGAACTTACTGAGGGTGCATTTGATCCCCTAATCCAGATCATTCAGATTTGGTGCCAGTACTGAGCCCTGGAGAACCCTGCTTATGACCAGCTACCAGCTGGATTTAACTCCAATTGTCACCACTCTCTGGGCTCAGGCATCAAGCCATTTTTTTTTTAATTCATTGAAGAGAACATTAATCCACTATGTGTGGAGCTGAATATAAGGGAAAATATATTTTGTGGATTTTGAATTTTCTGAACAAATCTACAGAATCAAGAGGCAGTTACATAATCCATTGGTCAGTGTGTGATATGTCACCATTGTGCCCACGAAAGAGTTTGACTTTTATTGTAATTTCACCAGAGACCCTTTAGTCTTTAGGCTCATTGTTTAATCCCTTCAAGTCTTCCATTGTGAGGCATTGGTGTCAATCATCAGTCATGTTGATACCTATTAAAACCATAGTACCTCAAAGGCTATGACGTAGTAGATGCTTCTTTCTAAAACATGCTCTGGATTGTATGGTTGAGAAGGCAGAGGGAGAGAGAGACATGTGTGTGGTATGCACACATATGCACAGAAGAGTTAAAATGGACTGAGTCTCCAACTGTCCTTTGTGTGTGAGAGATGGAAAAGCAGAAGGAGAGGCAATAACAGAGCAGTAGTGTGAGGGAAATATTTCAGCACCACTCAGTATTCAGAACTTTAAAGAAAGAGTTTACACCAGAATTCAGTGGACAACTAGATACAAGTTAATGGAAGGAACTACTGACTTACATTTATAGTAATTGAATGACACTAATCTGACAGACTGGCTATTGTGAATGGAAAGAGTTTCTCCTGTGATTCTACCATTCACTTTTTTAGCATCTTTGCAGATTGAAGACTGACAGATTTGTTCATTCTTATTACCACAGAATTTCTATTCAAAATATTAGTATTTAGGCTATGGCTAAAAGGTGAGTGAATTTCATCCATACTGAAAATAGGCAGACACAAGGAAGGAAACTGACGACAAAGTTTCAACTGTAATACAGGAGCTTGGACTGAATTTGTCACAAATTTGTAGCTACTTGGGATGATGCTAATCTTGACTTTTGTAATTAAAACAAAGTAAATACACGAGCTAATAAATATGTTTTTGTCTTAGTTCGAGGGGAGAACTAAGATATCTGTGTTGGTCAAGAAATAATCCCTCTCCTTAAATTTAGAAAAAAACCCAGAACTTTAATTAGGAAAAAAAAAATATATATATATATATATATATATGAAAGGATAGCAGTTCTTAACCACAATACACAGATATATATGTATATGTCTCTCTATATATCTATATCCAGTAAGAACCAAACAACAACAGTTTGTAATAAACCCTTCCCCCCTCCTGACGGCAAAAGCAAACAGTTAAGTGTCTTTTTTGGCTGTGCCCAGAAAGGGGAGAAGATGCAATTATATCTACGGACAGCAGGTGGCGATGTCGTGCC
>JAWWEW010000078.1:69011795-69024762 GCA_035583185.1 Anabacerthia variegaticeps | reverse complement strand
TGTTAAACCTCTTTATCAGTACCAAGGCGTTAGCTCCAAGCTTTTGGAAGGAATTCTGAGTTTTAAAACTATAACAGTTTCGTACAGTTTAACTGCTATGCAAATTTTTGTACAAGAATATGGAGCCATGAACTGCCCAAGCTTGTGGAAAAGATTCAAAACTAAAGTCATACCAAAAGCAGAGAAGAGCAAGAGAAGACTTAGTCCATCTGACTTTGCTCTTCCTCTTACTAGTTCTAGCCAAAACCATACCAATTCTTAAGTTATATATAGTAGTAGAGCCTGCCTTCATGCAGTCATCCATTCTAGCAGTGCAGGATCTCTTAATTGTAATCATGAGAAAATTAAGTCTTCCTGACTGAACCTTTAGGCTATGTGCTCCACAAAAAAGAACAAAGCACAGGGTAGTACTCATTCGTGAATGTGGATTGAGTGTACTTTCACAATCACTTTATCATTCTATAGGATATCTTAAGACACTGTAAGTTTTTGTTTACTGATCCAAAACCTTCATATACAATGCATACTTTTTTAATTGTAATTGTGAAATAATTCAGAAGAAGGTTCTCTACTAGCTGTGCTTGGTTATTTTCTTCAGATTTCTTACAAATATCTGATCAAAATGGAATTTTCACATCATGTAACGCCTCCAAAAATGTTTAGGTAGTAGTTAGCACTTGCACAAATTCTATTTCAGAGCATAGAACTAACATCAGTCAGTATTTACAGAACACAAATACATTTATTTAAATACCACTGTCAATTTATGTTTGCAATAGAAATGTACAATAGCCATAGAATTTTTAAACTTACAGATCTTACAGGATTAATAAAATTTGTCTATAGATTTCAACAGATTGGGAGTAATTATCTTGTTAGTATTTTCTGTGGTAACATTTTCTGTATGGAAAGCATCTGGCAGGCCCTCAATTTTAAAATATTACAGATCAAAGTTATCCTATCTATTTAAAAGTATTAACATATATGTTTGGTGGGGTTTTGGGGGGGGAGCTGAGTGGGTGATAGTTTTGTCCCTTCCTGGACTGGATTCAATCAGTTTTAAATGTGATTTACATGGGGGGGAGATGGGGGTTGGGTTCTTTTTGTTTGGTTTTATTTTTTTTCCCTTTCCTACTTTTAGAATTGATACTGCCTGCTTAGATGATTCTGAAACTAGTTAGAAAATACCTAAATATTAAATAGATGCATGAGTGCATCTTGGGAAGGTGGTATTATGGATGGAGAGCTGTCATCACATCCTTCACAATTACATTATCATGTGCTCCTGTGGTGTACACCTGTGGCTTGTTGGCAAGGTATTTAATTCAAAGGACTATTGAACACCATGCATTTTCATGCTGAATCAGTGCAAAGTTATTTAACACAGGTGTTTCTGTAATTGTGATACATTGGGATATTCACAGTGTTCAGTAGCCTTCAAAATTACACCCTCCATCTGTGTGCTGAAGTACTTTAGTGATACCTCACTGATGTCAGTAATAAGTTCTGTTGTGTTAAAGTTAGGCATCTGTGTGCATTTATGCTGAACCACAGTTCAAGCATGTGATGATGAAATTCCTCAGGTATTTGAATGTTAGCAATTTTTTAAACTATTTGTTCTCTTAAGGGTCCAGTACCTAGATAAGTCTTTCTCTTTTTTTTTTTTTTTTTCAGCAGTGTTACCAATTCTCCTGGCTGTGGACTTTGAGAAGTCAAACAAATTGTACCACATTCAAGAAATATCATATTATGAAACACTGGGGTGACTTTAATTCTCTATAAGAATAAACATTTTGACATGTATATACAATTTTAGGTTATAAAAGTACCAGCTATGCTGAGATTTGAGGTGCATGTGTTACTTTTTTTAATGTTTTTTTGATGCTCTTGTTTGGTTTCATTGCTCAGTTTTTGGGAGTGTTGTTTGGTTGAATGGTTTGGGTTGGGTTTTGTTTGTTTTTTTTTTTAACATAAAGGTGATGCTCTTTCCACTTCTGTGAAATATTTATATTTGAAATTCCAACAAGTATTCTAACCAGAGCCTTAGCTTCAAAAATGGGAAAATAAGTGCTCCCCTAGAGTTCCATTAGGCACTGCAGAGTGACCAGTTCAGCTAGCAGGCAGAATCCATGAGAAACAGGATCCTGATGTATCACTGCTAGACTTGGTAGCTCACATCTCAACCACAGGGTAATTAGCCACAGGGAACTACGTTCTTTCATAGGCCCCTGTTTGCAGAAGATGATGCTGGGTAGCTATACCTTGCTTCTGTGTAATGTGCTAGATTCTAGTACCCCCATTGTTTGAAACATACTTGAGCTTTGCCTTGTCTCAGTTATGTAGCTTTTGCTAGGTGTAAACAATGAAAGGGACAGCCTGTATTAAAAGTTCTAGTATATACCATTCAGTTACTGGCAATTGTTCCTTGTCATTCCTCACGGTAACTGAATGGATTTTGGAGGGGGCAGTAAAACTGACATCTGATAAAACAATTGTATATATAACCACAGTGGTGCTAAGCTTTTCAAATGGAAGTTTGCAACCTTTTTGGAAAAGGTTGGTTCTGTTGTTGTTGGGTTTTAATTTTTCTCTTTTACATTTTTTTTCTTGTCCTTATTCCTAGAAATAGCCAAAATATTCCCAAACCTTTGACCAAAGGTTGAAAGGTTGGAGGTTTGGCAAAATTTTGTTTTGCTAAACAGCAGGCCATGAGAAGTGTCAGGCAATTAAAAGAGGTGGTGTTAGGCTAATTTGTTCTAGTTTTCTTCCTGTTTCATAGTTCTCTAACTATTGTTTTCCTGGTAGCTAAACTAAATTAGCTGAAATTAAAATGAAAGAAAAATTAAAAAGAAAAGAAAGATGAAAAAATGAAATTGAAGTACTATCAAGAGATAAAATTTCAGAGTTGCAGAAAATCTGGTCCAATGTGAGAGCTGATATTTCAAGGACTATCATAGCAAGCATGGCAGAAGGCCAGTATGGATCAGCAAGGAACTCCTGATTGAGCTTAACTAGGTAAAGGAAGAACACAAAAGCTGGAATCAGGGATAGGGTAGCTGGTAGGAATGCAGAAGCATTGCCCAAGCATGCAGAGATAGAGCTAGGAGAGCCAAAGCTCAGCTGGAATTGGAAATGTGAGGTGTGTGAAGGACAACCAGAAAGGCTTCTATAAACAAACTGGCATAACAGGAAGGTGAAGGAAATGTGGAACTACTTCTCAGTGAGGCTGGGAAGATAGTGACAAATAACATGGAGAAATTCAAGGTGTCCAGAATTATTTTACCTCATTTTTCACTGTTTAGGTTTGCCCACATGCCATAGGCCTGTTAGGAGAATCTGTGGGAAAGCAGCATTACCAGCAATAGAGGTAAGATGAAACAGATGCACTTAACCCATATGGATGAACATAAAGTCAAGGGGACAGACAGGATGCACACAAGAGTCCTGGGGGAGTTAGCTGCTGTTGTGAGGCTGCTGATAACCAGAAAAAAGGAAATGATGCCACCATCTTCAGGATGGGAAAGACGGAGGATCCACAAAACTACAGGCCTGTCAGCCTCACCTCATGTCTTGCAAACTCTTCACTAACAAACTGGATGCTTGTACAGATGATTCCCATACATTTCTGGACAACAGTAGCCTGAAGAAAGGCTGGAGGGTGGGAGTGATGTTCAACGGACCACCCAATCCAGAGAAAAGGAATGAAAAGAACTGAATGAAGTTCAGCTTTGGTAAATATAAGCTTCTGGACTGGGGGTGGAAAAACTCATACAAGACTTGGTGTTAGCTGGCTAGAAGGCAGCTTTATAAAATGTAGGACCTGGGTTTCTAGGTGAAAAACCGTTTGAACTGAAAGTCATCAGCGCACCCTTGGATCAATTGCACCCTTGGATTTAGAAACAGGACAGCCAACATTTGAAGCAGTGAATTTTTTCCCCTACTCGACTCCTGTGTGATCAAACACAAAGTATTGCATTTAGCTTGGGACTCTTTGATAGAAGACATTGACTTAGCGCTGGAACAATATAGAAAGATGGATGCAGGCTGCTGTCAAAGGTGCACAGTGGAAGCAGGAAAGGCAATGGACAAAAGCTGGATAATTCTGACTAGATAAAAGGGAAACATTTTCATCATAAAAGTGGTGGTGATTCAGGTAGATCAGGTGCCTGGAGAATCTGTGGGATTTCTTCTCTTGGAGACATTTTAAACTCAGCTGGACACTATCCTGAGCAACATGATCAGAGTAGGGGGGAGTAACCACCTTGCATAAGAAGTTGGGCTGGATGGTCTTTGAAAGTCCCTTCCGGCCAGTGTTTTTCTGTGATCATTTAGAAAGGCTTGAAAGAAACTTTATATTCTATGGAAAACAGTCATGGTGGGAATTGTACTGTAGGGTGTTGATTTACTTTAATTCTGTTGTAAAATTTGTCTACTCTATACGGTTAATAGGTAAGATATCATACTTCTCTTGAGAAGAATGCATCTCTTTAGCTCCTACATATCATGAAATTTTTGTGCCATTAAAGTCTTCCAGAATGCTGACCATTTAGAAGTTAGTGTCCATATAGAACATATTTGTTCAAATACCCTTTGGAGTTGGTATACCTACCTAGTCTAAAATGATGTTTTACGGGAAAAAAAAAAAAAAAAGGAAGCAGGGTGATAAAAAATTCTAAAATAGAGAGCCACAGTCAAAAGTGTTAAACTAAAAAAAAAAAAATCCAAAAAAAACCAACAAACAACCTAAAAAAACCCCAAACAAACAAAACCAAACAAAATAAAAAAACACTCACACCACTACAACAAAACAACAACAGAACACAACAAAAAACTAATCCAATGCCAAACACCTTCCTACACCTTTTGGTGCAGAAAGAGAAAAAGCCAAGGAGTGCATTTTTCATGTGAACAAAACTTTATATGGGGAATTTATTTATGTATTTAAGCATAGTCCCCTGAGACAGATTTAATCTTGGTGTAGTTCAGCTGAAGGCCCTAAAGTTGCACCAAGGAACAACGGGTACAGTCTTGCAGCCTACCATCCAGTTGTTACTCCTTTTAATTTGTTCAGCCTGTTAAAAAAAGAAACAATCCTGACTCCTGAGCCTCCTCTAGTGTCCTAAAAATAAAAGAAAGTTATGTATACTCAAATCAAAGCAAAGTACGGCAAAGTACGGAACCACTTATGGATCTTGATAAGGAGGTATTCTTATGCCTACACCTTTTTTTCTTTCTTCTTAATTTTCATGATGCAAAATGAAAAGTTCCACTTGCATTCACATCTCTATGTGTTTTCCTGTGTTTTTGACTGGTAAGAGATGTAATAGCTCAGCCCTGCTTTTCAACAATTACTAGCAATTGTGTTTGAAAATACAAGAAGTAAACAAGCAGGTCCCCCAGTCCATTTTTCTGTCTCTTAGCAATTAGGTAGTTACATTTATCTTGTTCACATCCACACATCAAAACTGAAGTAGTTAATAGTTTTACCTGAGTCTGTTTGGGAAGCTGATACTGTAACATTTTAATAATACCCTATGTTTTTAGGCAATTATTTTAATGCGTATTCTGATTTTGCTAAATACCTTAAAAGTGTACTATGCTCCAGTATTTATTACATTTTCATTACATATCTCATCAGTGTTTTGACTATTTCTTTTCCAGTGAGTTGTGTCTGTAGTGCCAGCAGTATTTCATCAATGCAACATTTTATGACCATACAATTTTTACTACCAATTGTAAATCTACTTTTTTCTTTTTTTTTTTTTCCTAATTTATAACTAAAGTAGAAAAGCACTCAAATTTTCTTAGGTCAGCATTAAGTTATATATATATGTATGTATGTATGTATGTATGTAATTCATAAAGAATTAACACGATAATTATGTTCCTTGCATGCTCACTTTTAGTCTTCATGACAAAAGAGAGAAAATATGAGGGACTATGCTTCGCTGGCAAATAAGGAAAGTTCATAAACTGCCATTCATTCTATGTAATTTTGATGACTTCATTTGAATGGGAACTTATTTAAAGGCCATTAAAATGGATAAAAATACTTCTTCTTACATTCTTTAATTTCAGTTTTATACACCACAACAGATGTTGGTTTGTACTCTTATATGACTTATTTAAATATAACATTTTACTCATCTAGGCACAGAGGAAGAAAATATAATTCTGCCTTAATTTTAATTTAGAAGAAATTAACCACCCCCCCAAATCCCAAATCCAACTAAGAAATAACATAATTATAGGGTTGTTCTCCCTTGCTATACAGTAGGGAAATCAATATGAATACTACTGAAGTCTTTTCAGACAAACTAAAGCAGGAGTAACATCATGTAACATGTGTAATTAAACAATCATATTTTCATATTTCTCATGGTAAAGCTACAATTTATCAAAGCAAGAATTTTAAGAAGTTTACATCCTTTTTCTTCTCCTCATTTTCAGATATTAATGAAACTGTTTACTTTCAATCTACTTCCATGTAAAAAGTGTTTCCCTAAAGACAGGGTTTGTAAGAAATAACAAATATATCCTTTTCTTTTTTTTTTACCTCCAGGGAAAAGGAGGGAGGGAGAAGAATATCCATTATCAACTGCTGCTTTGATATTGAAAGGCATGTGAACTGAAAATAGTTCATGGTTAATGAAATATGTAGTCAAGGTCAGAGTAATGCTGTCTTTAGAGTTCTAACTATGATGAATTTACTCTTTCTCCCCATCCCCTCCCAAAAGTCAGAAACGGTCTTACATTACCTTGAAGTAGCAATGGGGTTAGCTGGGTTAGCTTTAAAATGCCAAACTCAAATGTGTATTCTGTCTGAATTTTAGGCCACGTGGTCAAAAAAAAAAAAAAAAAAAAAAAGGTAGAGACAGTATTTTTATGCAACACAGTGTCATATTATAAAGAAGGTTCAGGTTCCCAACCTTAAATCCTGATATATCTGGGGAGGGATGAGGTTTTAAACTTCAGGAAAGATTCTTAGACCCGTGACATAGCCATGATAACTTTAACCCCCCCAGCAAGAAAGCAGGGTGACTACGAAATGTCAAGCAGTTTCATAGTCATAGTCTGCCTCATTTATAAATTCAAAATCAGGTGTTCTCTTTGAATGTCTAGTGCTTTCCAAAATCTGTTGGAATTTTTAAGTATACTGCATAAATTTTTAAGCACTGTGTAAAACTTTCCATGACATCTGGAAAATAAAGAATCAGCCTTTGCTTATGATATTAAGGTAGTAACTTTCCATCAGAACAAATTAATCAGAATTTATATGAGGCAAGGAAATTAGTCTTCTGTGATACTGCACAGAAAATTCAGATGAAAAAAATGATATTTATGTAAGCATGGCTATTGACTAAAATCAGGTTGTCATGTTTTTGTTTCTCTTTTATCTTAAAAATGGCTTGTTAAAAGATCACCAGATTTTCTTTTCAGGATGAAGTTTATTATTTGTTGCATTGTGTACTATCATACCATTCATTTCAATGAGTAATTTTTGGCTGATTTTTGATGTTTTGTTGCAGAATTAAATCTTTAATAATGGAATAAAAAATAACAATAATGACCAGCAAACTGTGTATTTCCAGCATGAAATTTTTGAAACTTTGGAGATGTAATAGTGACATTCACCTTAAGAACAGTGGGTAGTTAAAGGTGGATCCAAACCAATCCACCGGTCAGGGTATGCAAATGGCTCTGAGCAAGTTATTCTGCCATTTCTTTTGTTTACCAGTTATAAAATAAACAGAGTAGTGACCTCATATACATGGTAGACACATTTCTTGATGTACCTGAGAACAGAAAATGAAAATAAAATCAGCAACTCTTATCAGAGTCAATGATATGAAAAAGACTGGTTGTTCTATTATGTCTTGGTAGACAATCATAAATTCAGTAACCACTGTGAACTCTCTTCTGCAAACTTGTGATCACCCACATTGCTCCTGCTTTATAACAGTGGCATACAAAGCAAAGCCAGTCCATTTGTTTCCACAGCTTTTCCCCTAGACTATTACAGTGAACACAAAACCATCAAAGTGACTTTTTTCTGAAACTTTCAGCGTCTTCAGATTATTCCATTTTCCCCCCTCTTCCTTGCTTTTCCCTTGTTACTTGCCTGGAAACTGCATATTTTCTGGGGTTATATTCCTAGAATTTCAGTGTTTAGGAAAGTGAAAATGGTAACAAGATAAACCAGAGCAATGAAACTCATATGTACTGCTGGGGAGTCAAAAGAGTGGAAAGGCAGGAGCATGAATTGCTCTGATGCATTTGTGGCAACAACACTGCAATGTGGTCATCTGCCCCACTAAAAGTGTTCATGAAAATGTAGTCAGAGAGATACTGGACTGGAAGGAAGGGGTAAGGAATAAGCTACTCCAGGCAAAATATTTTCACTTAAATATCAACAGAAAATTTAAAATAGAATAGACTATTTCACTTGGAAAGGACCTACAGTGAATATCTAGTCTTTTTTATATTGGAGCCAATACAACCACTCCACTCATAAAGAAACCAACTCATTTTAAAGCAAGTATGTTAGAAAAGAAGGCATGTTTTCCTTTGTTTAGCTCTCAGCAGAAAATGGATTTGTTTTCCAGTGCTTACATCCTGGCTGGGCAATCAGTAGTAGACACCCTCTCCAACACCTCCTTTGTTTTCCATCCCCCCAGTCCTCACCCAGAGGATCTCATCCACATCATCACTAACTATGAGGGCCATGCAGTCCAACCTCTGCCTTAAGTACAGTGCAATACCTCTGCCTCACCTGCCCTGTTATCCCTCCTGAAGAGCCTATAGCCCTTTATCTCAGCACTCTAATTGTGGGACTCGTTCCAAAAAGTCTCACTAATGCCAATAATATTGTAGCTCTGGAAGATGATCCACAGTTACAGTTCTACAATTCATCCTGTATGTTTCTCATGCTGCATGTGTTGGTGTGCAAGCATTTCAGATACACTCCTGAGCCATCTATGCTCCCAGAAGCAGTGTAAATGTTCCCACTAGGGTTGATGCTCCCAGGTGGTGCAATGCAAACTCTTGGCTTACCTACTGCAATCCTCTTGGCATCCCCTTCCTCCACCAATTCTAGTTTAAATCCCACTTGATCAGCCCTGACAGCTTATGCCCAAAGATCCATTTTACCCACCAGGACAGGAGGATTCTGTCGAACTCCAGGCATAACTTATCCTTCAAAGTCTCTTCGATGGGTTAAAATCCCAAAGTTTTTGCTTAGATAAGTATAATATGATCTAGTAATGGATGCTGATAGCTTCAGCTTCCTCATACAAAGGTAAGACCTCAGCAGATAGGAACATTATAGTTAGACAATGCTTTCCATTTCAAGGGATGTGCTGGGCTGAGACAGTGGAGAATATATTAGCCTATTGCATTTGTCAAAGTAAGGAAATTACGTTACATTGTCTAACTAAAACTACATTTTCTGATGCTATGACATCCTGTCACCCGCAAAGATACATGCTATTTGAACTGTCTTAAAGTGCTCTCCAAACTTTGGGATTTTCATGGCAGAGAGGACTCATTATTAAATAATTATATTTTACAAATATTCTTGTATGTGAACTGAAAGAAAGGAGCCATCCTCACATTGCCTATTTACAGGAAAGGTCAGCTGAAGTTAGTGTCTGGCATTTGAGTAGTGCTTGGCATTTTTTTCTTACCCTCTCTCTGCTCCATAAGTCATTGCACAGAGAAAGGTCAGGAACAGAGAGAAGGTAAGACACCAGCTAAAAAAGGAGCAAAAGATTCCTCTCCTTCTGGAAATCATCAGAGCAGAAAGGGAATTTCTAGAATCCTTTTGGGAAAGGAAAGAAGATCTGAGATAGTTGAAATGTTTGGATTACACACTGTACAACTCAACTGCTTGGAATCGGCTCATATCCTTGAATAAATAAAGGAATTAACTTTGTGTAAAGCTGTCCAAAGCCTGAGAATAGTTACAACTGACATTTTTGCCTTTAATCTGTGCTTATTTCTACTTACAGCAGATGGTTTGTCCCTTCCCACACTCTTTTTCATTATCCAACCTAACTTTTATTTGTGTTCTTGAATATGGGAAAGAACAGAGGAGAATTGAAAAAAGGACAGTTTGTCACCATTTTCTTCACCTGTCACAATTTTAAATCAGATGATTTTAGACTTGTACCTTCTTCAAAAAGATTTAAACAAAATGAACTTCTAAATTTCATATCACATGGCAACAGGCTGCTTTCAGAAAAAAAGTGGTAAAGAAAAAGAGATCTTGTTTGTCTCCTTACTCGTTTTGCCTGGATATATCAAATTAGTGAAAATTTTGCTAAATAATGCTGTTGGACAATTTGAAGCAGAAGCTGATACCAAACTCAGGATAATTCCACTGAAGCTGTGAGCCTGAAACATTTTGCTCATACAAACTGGTCAGCTTCCTATAATGTTTTGTAGTTTTGCATGAAATCTGGCTTATTTCCTGGCCTTTTACCAACATTTCTACAATTCTGTGAACAACAGTAAGACGGTCAAACAACTTTAAAGAAATTATTATGTCTGATCCACATTTATTTGGGGAAAAAAAAAAAACCTTCTTACAGGCACAGCCTTTTCACAGTGACTTTTATGGGCAATCTAACTCATATCCAGAAAATACCAGTGTAACTTCAACTAGATATTCATAAGCTTAAGTACAGGAAATTGCAATTCTTGATCATTCTATTCATGACTATACCTTTTTGTCATGAAGTATATTTAGTCGTGCTCAAAGAATTTATGTGGTAAAGGAAGGAAAAAAATTTTAATATGGCTAGACTGTGTCTGATGGTAAGGTTGGAAGTAATGAAAGACATCTCTCTGTTCACATCACTATGACAAGTGCCCTATCTTATTGTTTTGGAAAAAATCTGAAGTACTTATGAGAGGTATGGACCTGGCGAGAGGCCCCATGATGACTTTCTTTTATTTGAAAATATGGCAGAAAACTGTTTTTTCATCAATACAATACAATAATGATAAAATGATATGGATATTTATTAACGCCCCTCCCCCCTTTTCTTTTAAATTCAACAAAATACTTGCCATTGTTTCAGAATATAAATAGCCTTTAAGAGTCCAAATTTGAAATCTGTTGCAATGAGTGCTGAACAAACATGCAATGGGAACAAATATGAAGAAGAGAACACTGAAAATACAGAAAACAAATTTTCCCAATATAAAATTTTAAGACCTTTCCACAATGAGACCTATAGAGGTGTTCACAAAGAACTTGCCCAATTTTCTATGTTCCTACAGAGACCATGCACGTAAATTAAGTACTTTGACTGTATACATTCACAGATTGTTGAAATATAAGATATGTTCTAGATAAGTTTAGAGTTGGCACTGATGAACATAGATTTTTTTCAGAAGATTTAATTGACTTTGTAAGTTGTCTTCCTGGCCTTTCTGCTTAGAAGGACTTCCTTAAATAACAGCAAAGACTTGTAAGCAAACAAGGCTTCATTAGAATACAAGCTGGAATACTTAAATTCTTACACTGAGACAACTCATAATGAGTAGGTGAGGCAGAGCAGAAAATCAGAAAAAGAAAACTGGCAAGCCACCATTTTCCTTCCTGCTTTCATCTTCCAACTCAGGTTCTTACTGTCATACTTAATACACAAGAATTTCCAGATCACAACAACCTTCTCAGTGCTCCTTACCCCAAGAAAACAGCTCTTTTCATCCCCTCCAAGATGCAGCTGTGATCCCCCTGCCAAGGTCCTTGTCTATAGGTACCAGGCTCCTAAGTCATAGATCAGAATTTTTTCTGCTCAACGCTCCTCAAAGCTGGAAAGTCCTCTCCCAGAGGGGCATTTGCCATTGCAGCAGCATCTCTTCTGCCCTCCAATCAATAGTCAATTCAAAACAAACTGAGAATAGAGAAATAAATCAACTAACACATTCCACTGTAGACAGAAACATATTTAGAAAGCTAGTTCCTTGCTTTCTCCTGGAACATAAACTCAGGAGAGTGATTTAATGTGCACAGTTTAACTTTTCATAGGAAGGCAACCCTTTCTTAAAGGCATGTGAAACCCAAGCTCAAATGAATTTTCCCGTGTGAGCAGTCTTCTTTAAGAGTCAGAGGAAAAGACAGCTTCCCATTCTGCAGAAAATACATAGCAAATATCACAACGAAAATACTTTTGACACTACTGTTTATGCTATGTGTTAGGTGAGGAATAATTCTGGTTCTGTAGCAACATCCAGCCAGAGGAGCAAATCTACTAATATTTCCTTTCAGTCATCTTCTTTTTCTTTTCAAGAAAGAAAGTTGCACAGGCACTGAAGTAGTCACAATGCTGTTCTGGGGATTTCCTGTTTGTTTGTTTGTTTGTTTCACTGGCAAGAAATTATTTTGTTGCCAAGTTGCGGCAGCTGACGGGGATGCTCTCTGCCCCTGTCTTACCCTCACGTGGCCCCCCGGGTCCCGAGATGTAGCAGGAAGGACCACACACACGCGGCGTAGACAGGAAGCAAAGCGGATTTTATTCCCAGGGTATGGGGTTTTTATAGGGGTCTCCGGGGGAATGTGATGTCACATCCTGGACAAGGGACCGAGGGGCAGGGAAAGGGTTACAGCAAGGGAGCAGGGGGCAGGCAACAGGGGAGGTTTTCTCACAGAAACCTGTTGGACCAGTTTCTTGCATACTAACGAGGGTGTTACAGACAAAGACAGGGAAAAGCATTATGGTGAGCTATCATCTTCTGAGGCTTGTTGCTACACCAAGTTATACTGCAGAATGTAAAGCAGTGCAAAAATTCTGGAGAAGCACAGATGCCAGCACTGTGGGGCGGGTATAGTGATTATCAGATACTCAGCTAAATGATTGAGCTAAATGATACACCGCTCAAAGGACTGGGGGGGGGGGGGGGGGGGGGGGGGGGGGGGGGGGGGGGGGGGGGGGGGGGGGGGGGGGGGGGGGGGAGG
>JAWWEW010000078.1:68995223-69011785 GCA_035583185.1 Anabacerthia variegaticeps | reverse complement strand
TTTTTGACTTCATTCAAAACTGCCCCGCCCCCCCCCCCCCAAAAAAAAAAATAAATAATTAAAAAAAAAATAAATAAAAAAGACCCCATAAAATATAGTCCCTATGTTTTGAATGGAAAAATTAGAAGCAGCTAAGCGTAAAAGTTGAAAAGAAGACTTGCAGTTCCTATGTTCAACATTGTTTTTAAATGTTCCCCTCTTATAGCTGTAAAATAAAAAAGTCAGACCTAATCCTTTCAATCAGCAAAGTGTCTGTCACTGAAGTTCTTGGGGAGACAAAGGATGCTACAATTAGGCAACTCTTTTTAACCTCCTAAACTAAGATCACTTACGCAAAGCCCTTGCCTGAAATGAATTTTCAAGGCTGGCTATTCAAAGATTAGCAATAGTTTAAAAATGACAGAGCCTTTGCTGCACAGAGAACATGAATGATGAGACAAATAAACTGAGGGCATTCAAGGAAATTTAAAACCAAAACAGACAAAACAACAGCTTGAAAGGACGGAAGTGCATTTTAATGGGTATTATTTAGCATGTTTGCTTTTTTTCTTTTCCCCCACAGGTCTCTGTCTTACTCTTCCTGTGCTGTTGATGACAGAGCACAAAACCAGCTCAGAATTGTGGCATAGCTCACAGTAGTCTGGAACTCCTAAGCTTAGCTCACAGTAGTCTGGAACTCCTAAGCTTCATAAAGGCTAAGACTGAATCAATAAATCGATCACCCCCTTCTGGTTTCTTTGCACACTCACATGTCTTACAACAAATAAAGATCTGGTGTGGTAGAAAACGTTCTTTTCCATTTTATGACCTCCTTTGTTCCAGGTGATACAGGTAAAGTATTACACAATTGACAATCTCCTACATTTTTGAATGGTAAAAGGACACTTATGTTAATGTACACATACTTGTACAGACCAGGTTTCATCTCTGTGATCGTGTCATGGCAGGGCTCCTTCAAGATCAGCTTTGTCAAATGAAGGGATAATTAGGAAATAGCAGTGGCATTGTTTATACAGATAACCGGTATTTTCTTATACATTTTAAAGGTGAGTTCAGTGAAGTTCACCTTTAGAGCAATTTGAAAATTTTTTGGGTTCATAGTAGGCTCACTTAAAACACATTAGAATCACACAAAGAAATATTGAAAACAGAATTTCATTTTTTGATTAATTTTATTTACTTACTTTATATTCTTGAAAGATAAGAAAATGGTATTGTTTGGTTTAGTTTTGGGGTTTATATTTTACAATAGAGAAGATAAATAAGTGACTGTTCTACTAATGCTGCTTCTGTTTGATCTTCTACTTTAGCTTCTTGTAGAAAAAAAAAAAAAAAACACCAAAAACCACCACCAAAACTATAGTGTTCCCATGGGGAACAAAAGCTTGAAAAGAAGCAGCAACATGTTGGTATTAAAAAAATTTCAAAAGACTATATTTCAAGTTGTGGGAGTGCAAGGAACATAATTTCTTATATAAAATGCACATCATATTTTGTGAATAGCAGCTCAGGAGACTGTGTATGTCCTTCTCCTACTTCATAGGAATTATCTAGCTGATACAAACGAAGGCAGTTTTGATAACTAACTTAATAAAATTCCAAAGAGTAGGGGTGGGCAGCTCAAGCTGACATTTTAAGATTTCATGAGGGAGAGTGACGGGTGAAAGAAGGAGGAATGTCAGTTTTTCTACAGACAGAAACTTAATTTCCTTGGTTTGGATGAATTCCAAGCAAAGCTAAAGCATTTTTACAGTCCTTCTATTTCTTACAGAAAGCAAACAGTTTGCTTCTGTTTACTTAATCACAATGAGATGAGAAAAAATCCAGAGGCTTATGAGACCACAGCTGTCTGCTCTTCAAATACTGGTTCAGCCCTTTGATGAAGGGTAGTGTTGTTTACCTTCTCTGCATTGCAGGTTAAAATGAATCAGGTTGTTAGCAGGATGTAATTTCCCTAGGAATGGTGCTTCTTTTTTTGTATTGAAAGGTTAATAAAAATGCATAGTTCATTTAATTTATTTTTCCCATTTCCCAAATACTTTGCTATTCAGTCTAAAACAGGGCTTGAGTCCAGAGAGCTTTAAATCAGTTAATATGATTCCTCAAAATTATAAGTAATTAAGAGTTAATTTATGTCAGGTTAAGGTCTCTTTTGATTTCCCATCTTCATGTATTTTAAAGGCCTGATGCTTTGAATCATTACTTTCATCACTTGTCATCACCCAACTGTGTAGTCCTGACACAGATGGTCTTAATTCATGCCACCATTTCCAGTGAATTCATTAAGATTACTTGACCAATTAAGAGCTGCTTACATGAATAGGGCTTGTAAGACCAGCTTCTGCCATTGTCACTCACCTCCCTATTTCTTCCTTCTGAACTTTGTCTTCCTTGTCCACAAGAAATTCTGTCTATCAGCATAGAGATGTTCTCAGCAGAGTTCTTTGCAGCACTGTTTACTCACCTCTCCAGCCTAGGCTATTAGGTTTAAGGAAGAGATATTTTACTATTAGGGTGATGAGACACTGGCACAGCTTGCCCAGAGAAGTTGTGGATGCCCCATCCTTGGAAGTGTTCAAGGCCAGATGGGATGGAGCTTTGAGCAACCTGGTCTAGTGAGTCGTGTCACTGCCCTCAGAGGGGTTGTTGGAACTAGATGGTCTTTAAAGTTCCTTCCAATCAAAACCATTCTGATTCTATGAGTCTATCTGATTTGGGCAGCTCAGGACCTGTGCAGTAGTAATCTTATATGAGACTTGTCATTTGCACACAATATAGTACTTAATCCCTGCAAAAATTAGGTGAAGAGAGACCAACCTCTCCAAACTGAACCACGCTTGTGATCTTACAAAAAATCTTACGTATCACCAGGTGAACAAATGACAGCTTGAAGTATGGAAATAACTATGCATCTCCAACAAATATTGCCGAGGCGACTAAGCACCCAACAAACAGACCTAGTTTGTTGTCGTTGTCTGGGGCTCTCTGGAAAAGCAATGTCAACAAGGCAGTGCATATCCCATACTTACCCTCTCCTTGAATGCAATGGAAGCCTATCCTCAGCTGAGCTACTGTGGAAAATTTGTATATCAAAACTGTGTTCATAGATATTTTTGGTGTAATAAGAGTAGGGCTGACAGACGGGGTAAAGATTGTAATACCAGAGTTTGGAAGTACTATAATTCTGTGTCAATTTACATAGCAAATGCACCTTTCATCTTTAATAAAGAAATGACAGTATCAAATATATATACCTACATACACACTAACCTATATAGATATGGGGGTATATATTTATTGCATAAATTGTTGGTGTATCTTATGGTATAAATTATGGTATATATTGATAGTATAAATTCAAGAAAAGGTGTTTGTGCTACACAAAATCCCATAAATAAGAAGTTATGTAACAAATACTGCACTTAATTTTTTTCTATGACTCATCAACAACTAATTTTTTAGGGAATGGTGAATCTGAACCACTCATCTGTACACTTAGGAAGGATATATGAATTTGTGTTAGTGCAAGGAATTGTACTTTTGGAGAATATGGACATTAAAGTTCAGCAACCATGATTTTCTTCACACTAAAGGAAGAGAAAAAGTAAATCAAAGTATAGATTCAGCAGTCTCCTCAGGAAGTCTGTTACTGATGTCCTCAGAACACACACTAATTTTTTGTAGATTGGCAGGTGTGAAGGACACGTGGAGCTCACTTATACAAAGTATTTATGCCTAAAACTGCTAGGTAGACTAGATTGATGTGAAGAAAAAGACTTTCTCTGCTCTTCTAATATCATTATCTCTTCTGATTAAGTTATAATGCAAATATTATCAAAGACTCATAGCTTTTCTATAGTGCTGACATTCCCAACATTGACATTCTCAGGTCAGTATACTAAAATTATAATACACTTCCTGTGAATTAAGAATAAAATTACCATACTTTTTATACATAAAGCCTAAAAATACATATATATATAAAATATAACCCTTAAAAAAAGCAGTACTTGAAAGCAGGTCGTTGGAAAACAGGTATCCTTACACACCTGCAAAGAATTGGAGATACAAAGTTCCTTGTAATAGAGGAAGAAGTCCATGGATATCTAAGAGACAAGTGGCAGGCAGGAGGAATACAAGGGGAAAACAAATATTATTTGATGAGGAGAAGTTTGAGATACTTTTTCTGTAGGTGTTTTCAAACATATATAAGGCATATTGCTTCTGAATTAGTTCTTTTTCATTACATAAAATGACTGACTACATTGATGAAGAAAGCACTGGCTACTGATTACTTTGCATTAGAGGCATCCAATCTGTCCCTTTTGGCACTGCACTGGGTCCAACAACCAGGGAAGCAAATCATAAACTTGGGGTACAGGCAGTACAGGTTTACTGCCCTGTTGCTGACCACACTGATAAGTTGCAGGGCTCTTCAGTGGTTCGCCGGGGCCTTGAGTGCACCAATAGGATCTGCAACATTTTGCTTCATCTCTCCTCCCAGGGTTTTGGCTGCCAGTGCTCAAGGCCAACTCTGATTTAATGCAGCTGTGGAATCTTGGATCAGATTGCTGAGAAAGATCTGGATGACAGTTTTGATATAATCAAGGTTCCTGCCTCCTGTTGATTGGAGCAGTGTGGAGCACTTTTTGCCCAAGCTGTATTGTCAATATATCTGTGCCTGATCATGTACATTCTTCATCCTGAGCTTGACCCACAGACCTGACTTTTCAACTTGGTCTTGGATCTGCCTTGTCACCATGGACACATCTGGTGATCTGGATACTTGACTAGTTGCCATTCCCAGCTCTGCTTTGCTTTTCCTGTTGAGGTACTGTGGGACTGCCTTTGTCAGTGAGGGCACAGCTCTGCCAGTTTTGTTGTCTCAGCTGCCAGTTCTCCTTCCCATCTGCAGCAGAACCATCCTTTCTTCTCCTTAACAACATTCTAAGACAGTCCAACCAAATTATTTGCCCTTTTTCAATATTCCCTTTTTCTCAACAGACAACCTGTCCTTTTTTCTCTTTCCTTGCTCAACTGGTTTTGCAGATTTTTCACCCTTATATGGTAATTTTGGTCTTGACTCCAGTATATCTGTGCTTTCTTATCTTTTGATGTCTTCTACCGAGAAACATCACAGAATGTTTTGAGTTGGAAGAGCTATTAAGTATCACCTAGTTCCAACCCTGTTGCCATGGGTAGGAACACTTTCAGCTAGATTAGGTTACTTAAAACCCCCTATTCAACTTGGCCTTGAACACTTCCAGGGATGGGGTATCCACAACCTGTGCCAGTACCTTGTCACCCTCACAGTAAGAAATTTCTTCCTAATATTTAACCTAAACCTGGTATTCCTTTTCACCATGTGTTGTAGTTTCTTACTTTCATTCTTATTTGTTTAGCCTCAAGTTGCAGTACATGAACCCCTTTTCCATTTTTTTAGATTTGCAGTGCCCAGTAGTTTCTCACAATTCTCTCACACCCATTTTTGGATTTGGGACTGGAGCTGGCCTGAATACTCTGCCTGAGTACTTCAACAACTTGCTTAAGAAATGGTTTCAACAATACCTTTCACTGTGTACTTAGAGTCAAGTCTGTTAGATATAAGATGGTTTGAAAATTCACTGTATCTCTGTGCTCAAACTGTGATGATCAGCCATAAAAAATTCTACTAGCATCTGGCTATTTAGTGGTGCTTTCTCCAGAAAATATTGAGGGCACTTCTTTTTAATGTTGTTTTGTTGTTTTTTTTTTTTAGTTAGTGACTGCATGATGGGATACATTACACTCCACACATTTCCAGACAATACCAAACTGAATAATCATCAGAGGGCAGAGGTGAAATGAGGATGTAAGTAAGGCGGAAAAATGGGCTAACAAGAACTTCATGAATTTCAAATGGAGTTGCCAAGATCTCCACTTATGAAGGAAAAGCTCTATGGACCAGCAGAGACTATGGACCAAGTAGCTGGAAAAGAAGCTTTGCAGAAAATGCCCTGGGGTTCCATAAACCTTTGTTGTCTATGAGCCATCAATACACCATTGCAAGAAAGCAGGTCAACAGCATTCTGATCTGCATCAGGAAGAACATTTCCAGTAGGTACCTGTTCCCCTCTGCTCAGTCCTGGTGAGACACTTCTGTAGCGCTGTGTCCATTTATTCGCTCCCTAGTAGAAAAGAGATATACTAGAGGATGATAACAAAGATAGTCAGGACACAGGCTGAAGCACATGGCAAATGATGAGAATCTAAAGTAGAAAAAAACAAGGAGAATCTTATTGTTGTCTCCTACTATGTAGAGGGAGGGTGTAGACGAAACCAAGACAGAATCTTTTCAGAGGTCCACAACAGAAGGATGAGAGACAACAGGCACAGCCTGGAACATGTTAGTTTTCAATAAGAGCAAGAAAAATATTTTTTCACTGTGATGGTGGTTAGACACTGCAAGAGGTGCAGTGGTATTGCTATATTTGGAGATAATAAAACTTCACCGAGCATGGCCTTGAGCAACTTCTCTGACTGGATCTCATCTGAACATTGGGGATTGGACTGGAAAATCTCTCTATATGTTTGTATATCTATCTAAAGTCTATAGACAGACATATGCTTTCGAGTAACTGGTATCTCACCTAAGTGAGACAGAATGTTATGTTTCTTTGATGCATTTTTTTATGTTGGGTTAATCTGAAACACAAAGACCTTCATTGTGATTATCTTAGCAGTACGAAATTTTTAATAAAATATTGAGTATAATAATATGTTCATGGATGTAAGTGTCTGTGATATTCCATTGCAACATAGAGTACTACATCTAATCCTTATGTATTAAAACTTGAGCCTGCAAGTATTTATGAACTTGTGTAATTTGTATTTTTCCAGTTTACCACTTTAGTAATAACCTTATTTTTTTTCAGTCTGAAGTTAGTAATTTCTTAATTGCTGAGTATTTTCAGCAGAACAGTACTTAAGCAGAATTATGGTAGTGCATATATTGAGTACAGTACAGATGTCTGGTTTAATTACAGGCACCTCATACACATTTTCATTGGTGTCATGAACCTACCTGTATGGTCTCAGCATTTCTAAGCAATATTGTAGCTAACTAATACAGTAGAATCACATAAAAGACCAATTTTCTTCTGCACTCTCCTTTCCTTTCCCCTTCCAGCTTTGAAAAACAGTAACACAGTAACATGCCTTTCCCTGTCAGCTAGTAGTATGTCTGTCCTTGTAACTTCACTCCAAAATATTTTTGTTATATGATTAAAGGAAGGTCATGTTTCATTGAAGCAGTGGTTGCATTGGATGGATTGTTGCTAATATATTTAATTTTAGCTAAGTCACTACATAGATGAGGCTTCCAGTGAGAACACTAATAATTTTGTCTGTATTAAGCCTTCAAGATGCTGTAACTGAGTTGTCAGTGTAGTTCTGTGATCAGGGCACTAGGGTAGGAATGAAGAATCTGAGTTTTCTGTTGTACCTTGAAAAAGGGATGTCAATGTCTCAGGTTCTCCATTTGTGAAATGAATACTATATACTTGCCTTTCTCCAAAATAGACTCAGTTACTAATAGAGAAATGTAATATGTTCTTTAAATTCAAGTTAACTAATAACTCAGAATACTTCAATATTCCAAGTTAGACTTCAGTAGCTATTTTCCTACTTCAGACCAGGTAATATTTGTTATTCTGAAAAACTTCAGTAAAAGAACAGAGGGATGTGTTTAGGTAGGCATTGAGTTTATCATGAGAGAACTACTGAGAGAGTTATCACTACCAGAGGAAAAGATACTACGCGTTACTCAGGGAAAAAAACGTACACTGATACTGAAAAGATGGTGGAGGCTGAGAGGGGGAAAGCAAATCCTTTAAAGTATATTTTATTCAGTTCTCCTGTCTAAGCAGATTGCAAGCCTGAACAGTATGTATTTAAGAGAGTTTTACTGAAACAGTAGGAAGGAAAAAATAAAGCAGAAAAAAATATCAGGAAATGTTTGTCTTAATAAGAGAACTAGAATTTATTACATCTATATTATTTGGAAGCAAGAAGTGAGAAGCGCACAATTTGAGTGGCATGAGAAAACGGCTGATCCTTTTCCCTCCCATCCTGTATCCTCTTATTTAATCCTTTTTATACCCATAGAATCATAGAATATCCTGAGTTAGAAGGGACTAAAAAGACTCATCAGGAGAGGTATGTTGATTGGATAAAGTGACTGCAGCATGAGATAATAAAAGGCTAAAATGCATATGGTGCCTTGCATGAGGATTTCAATGAGGCTGCCACTATCTAAAATGAATATGTGAGACTGTGGTTCACAAGTATTGGAAAATAAAATGCTAATGCTGTAGTCTGCAGTTCTACACTGTTAGCCTGATTTTTGGGGGTGTTGGATTCTCAGAAGACTTTGCTGGTCCATCTGATTTCAGCTAGAGTGGAAACTGCATGTAGCTGAAAAACCAAATGACACAAAAACATGTAATTTAAAAATAAAGGGACAGAGATTCAAGTAAAGGTGTTTACTTTGTCATATCTGCTACAGATTCTCTATGTGAGTCAGGCAAGTTAACACAGACCTCCTGTTAAAAGAAACAAACAATAAAACCCACAAAACCTCAACACCACACAAACTCTTTCCTCTACTGCATCTCTTCTGTTATTTGTCCACATGAATGTGAGCTCTTCCAATCCAAGACTATCTTATGTGTTCATTCAAATTGCTATAAATGAGTTCTTTCTTTAATTTTAACAGGCCTTTACACATTAATCAAGGAAGACCACAACTCATTATTCATTTTATCAGTACTTATAGCAGTGATAAGTGTTGTATATTTTGTAATTCTGAGGAAAGTTGCACCAAAATGAAGTATTTATTAAAGTAAAACAAGGATATGCATTTAGCTGGAAGTATCAGAAGAAATAAATCTTGCTTATACCTTATCCCTAAATTACCAATGGACATAAAGATTTTTACTTTAGTTTTTGAAAGTCACAGAAATGTGTTTACATGTTCACTTAGACCACTGGGTTAAAGTAAAGTAACAGAAATGGTATCTCGCATCTGATTCCAAGCAATCAGGAATTTGCTTAATTGAATTTGTAGGTCAGACCTTTCTTCCACTTAAGTTAATTCCCCACTGATCACACTAAAATGGGGAAGGGAAACTTTCACATTCAGAGTTATGTGGAGACGGTTTCACTCAGATTAAACTGGGACTCAAAAGTGGCTGTTTATATGCATGAGACCAACACAAAGTGCATATTCTGCCTCAGGATTAAAGCATTTAGTATTTCAAGAGGGAAAAGTTCATTGATCAATGCTTCATGCCCACATTTCTCATTTTGATAGAGCTTTACCCATAAACTCTCATTAAATGTCCTGATTCCAACTTAAAACTTAAATTTGATTTCAAGTCCAGCAGTAAGATGTCATGAAGGAAACAGAGTGTTCCATATATTCATCTAAATACAGGTCAGAACTAGGTATATATCAACAGCATTTCATCAGCAATAACATGTGCCACCAAGATGAATAGATGCTGAGAGCTGCAATTTCTAATCACTTGGTATGTTTGCAATTAATTGTATGTACAGCTAAGTGTGTCTCAGTTTATTTACTAAGGCAACTTCGCTAAACCAAGCAATTTTACTGCTAAACACAGATGCCAGAAAATTTGTGTCCATTAACATGACTAGTTTCACATGTCTAATATATGGTCTCATAGTTAACCAGTCTGATAATTAAATTTCATGGTACAACTGCTTTAGGCTGAATATCTGATATAAGGCAGATTAAAACCTAGCCATTAGATGATTCCACCCCAACATATTTCACTTTCCTTATCACCTTCTGCCATAGCAATACAAAATGGTATTTTCCTGTAGTTTTTTTCAACAAAAACAAATAAACAAACAAAAAGAGACATGGAACTCATTGGTTGCAAAGTTCCAAAACAACTAAAGGTTTTTCATCATACAATACTCAATTTAATGGCAATTGTGTGGCTTAATTTTTGCACATGTATGAATTCACTCCTTTTGTTATATGCCCTTTTAAAAAATTCCTGCCAAATCTAATGTAAGAGTAGAGTAAGAGATGTAAGTTGTAGAGTTGTGGTTCAGAAACTAATTCATACTCACTATTTTCATGAGTTACAATATATGCCATTTTGCCCTTCAGAAGATGTGTATTTAGATTAGTTTCAGAGCACAGTCTAGTCTAAACCCCAAATTTCTCACTAATAAACACTAAAATATGCTTATTGTACCCACTGTGTATATTTCTGCAGTTAGAGGCTCCCTGCCATATTCTAAAAGTACTGGACCTTTCCCCAGAGTAATACTTCCAATTCTGCAGTGAATCACTACGATGTGCTGCAGCTAACCCATGAGGTGCTTTCAAATTTGGTGCCTGAGAGCCACATTTCACAGACACCAGCTCTGAAATCACTCTGACTTAAGTTATTAATCTTGATTTGTTTTAATATAAAGCACAGTGTTAGAAATAGCTACCTTTGAACAATTTTGCAGAAGGTTAAATAGTGTAAATAGATCTGTTCTTTTAGGACAACAGCACTACATCATCAGAAACAATTCTGACAAATAAGAAGCTATTAGTCTACCAAAGCTGTAATGAGATCATGATTCATAAACACCTCTGAAAGGTCTGCATCAAAGTCAGGGCTTTTCTGTGATAAATGTAAACATTCAGACCTTACTTTGCCAAAAGCTGTGTGTTCCAGTTATCTAGCTTCTACTGATTGATTTGTTCATTAGACTAATAAATAATTTATCACCTTGAAGAGGACAATTCATTATACAGATAGCAGGAACAAGTAACTTTAAACAGCCAAATCTTTAGCAGAATTAGCAGTGTTAACAGTGCCATGAAATCTGTTTCTGATGCAGAATTCAGACCAGCATAAAACAAGTAAATTACTAAAAAAAATCAGATGATTTCAGATAACTTCTAAGCAACAGCCCATATGAATTCAGAATGCAGATCTATCAGAAATCTGATGTTACAGAATTTCTTGTGGTCCTTTTAAGTACACTGTGCTAGAAATTATGATGAGCTACAAGCAGCTTTCTTAACAATAGGCACAGAAGCACATTACAGTTTGAAATATACCCTATTTTCTAAATTAGGGAGAAAGCCTGTAGGATTTGTAGTACTGGTTATTTTATTTCATGATTTTCTTTCCAAATTGCCTGTATGATTTTGCCTATCAAAGTGATAGAAAAAAATCATACAGAAATCAGGCAGAGTGGGTCATTTCTCCAAGCGTAGGAAATATCATTGCAAGAATTAAATTGTAACTCATTCCAGAGAATTGCTTATGCATTGAAAGTTAAAAAAGGTGGAGATAAGGATGGTTGTATCATGGCAACACATTAGAGGATAAAGTAGACACCATTACTCATGACACTTTCCTCTAATAGGAACACAAGGGATTATTATATCTGTTTTATGGCTTTTCTTTTAATTTTATTTTAAACCTTTAAATGGATGTAATAGCAGTCTCTTTTCTGAAGAGGGAAAAAAACCCTACAAATAAGTGCCTCTGTAATTAAAATGTGTAACATGTCTATGAAAAAGGATTGTTCAAATTCATCAATTAAATTGGTAGCACCACAATGCAAAGTAATTCAGCAAGTTTTCTCCCTGAACAATACAGAGGGAGAGATTTTGTTGTGGTGTTTTTGGGTTTTTTTACAGTATTTTGTTTTATTTTACTTTATTTTATTTTTTCAAGCAATAAAAATATACTAAAGCTGCACTCTACTGCAAGAGAGGGAACTGGGAGCATTTAGGGAATGACCTGCTGTGTTTCATCCACAAAGTCTTTGTTTTCTTGGGAATTGTTATCTACAACAGCAAGAATATCACCAGTCTTGGAATACCAGCCTGTTCCCTGAGGTCTAGTTGAAAATAACAAACAAGACACATTTTCTGTCCTCACTTAGAGACTACGTTCCTGAGTCTAACTGGCATTTCCTTGAAGCAATGTCTCTATACAGCATCATATTGCATTCCATATTGCAACACCTGTGACTGTGGTAATCAAAGATTGCATCATGTTCTTTGAGAACCCTGATTTGTTTGGGGATTTTTTTTTCCACCTTTTTTTTCCCCTCTGAGTCATGGATCTGGCATGGGAAAGCAGGGCACGATGAATACTGCTTTTTCTACTCTGCCATTATCCTAGAACTTGATCTGCAGATTCAAGTGGAGTGTATTCCTCTCTTTTGCTATAGTAGAAGCTGATGAGCTAGTTGTTGCGTACTCAAAACTGTGGCAGTATGACTCAAAAGTGGGATACTTCATACAGATTTGATATGGTCATATATGATACTGATTTCTACCTTCATTCAGGTAGACTCATAAAGGAAATGCCTCTAGACAAGATACTGTAGCAGTACGATTTGCACAGGATCCAGAAAAACAATTCCAGGGGAAAGCTAGAGAAGCCAGGTGATAGCACAGAAGCTGATAGTCTCCTTCAGATACAATGGAAACTTCAGCTTCAGGGAAATGAATTCCTGCCTTTTGATACAGGGCTAGGTAACTTATATCTGGTGGAATTATTCCAGAAACTTTATAACACAGAGAACCATTTTTTTTTTTTTCCAAAACCAAGACTAAGACACTTCTTCCTCTCATGTATCCTTATGCAAAATGTAGCCTCCAGGAATGATGAGTACCATTTCCTTGTGTGGGCCTTCATTCAATTTATTAATGTTAATAGGCAGATACAGAGCACTAGGCAGAATCTTATAAGAAAAAAGAGAACATATTTAGTAGCAATATTGAAAAAAGCCCCCAACAAATATTTTATGACATTAGGTTGAATTTCCTCTCATGTGATTTAATTAACTTAATAAAGGAGTTGAAATTTTTCCCATTATGACAAAATACTTCATGAACCTGCGTTTGCCAGGTGGATGTACTGCATCAACAACATATGTCTTCTATAATGTTTGATTTGCATATAATAATAACTTCCTAGTTATTAAAATATATTTTTAGAGAGAGAACCTTATGTCCAAGGGATGTTATCATGGAATGAGCAGAACAAATTAAACTCTGGACAAAGGTTTCCTCCAAACGAGCCACAGCACAAGCAATAACCAACAAGAAATGGGATACAAACTTATAAGAAGAAAGCTTGTTTTATTGATTTTTTTTACCTCTGCCCCAACTAGGTTAGGTAGATTCTATTTGTCTGCTTGCTTAAATAGATATGAATATCAGCTCTCTGAGGTATTCCCAAGAAGTTTTTAGTAAAAATGTTTCCATATCACTGCACTAAGAGGGTTTGGAGGTAGCTGTCAGCTGTGGGTATATAAATTAAACATAAGATTATTGATGTATTTGAAAAAAAAAAATCAAAACCAAACAACATATTTTTTCCTCAAACTTTAGCTTTCCAAAATAGTTCAATGGTGTAAAAACAACATTCCGTTTCTTATTCTATAGCCCCAGATTTATGACAGCATGACTGTTTCTAACTCTACAAAATAAAATTATTTGCCTTTACAGTGATCCACACATTATGTTCACAGTATTTTATCTGCACGAGCATCTGAAAATTTGTGTTTCTCCATGAGAGGTTCGTTTTTTTGATGAACTTGTGAACTTGTCCCTAAACCCAAGTGGGCAGCTATCAATGACAAAATTATTATGGCTGTATTTGGAAACAGGAAACCAGATCAATGAGGCCCTGATCCTACAGGGAATGGTGGAGGAGCATGAAGTATTTTTTTGATGTTTGGAAAGTTTTTACAGAAGGGGGGGTTAATTTCCTTCTGTGGTAAGGAAGCTCAATAAAACCTAGGTTTCTTGGTGAAATATAGCAGAAGATGGTGCCACAAGAAGTGGCCTGATATCAAATTATTTTATAGTGAGAAAGGATGAGTCACTGTTTCTGCATGCAATACAATACATATACATACAATGCAATACATGCTTCACATGCCTCTGAACAGCAGAAAGAGGCAAAGTGATCGTCTTAGTTATGCCAACGTGTGTGTGAAGACAGCTCTGAGAGCTCATTCAGGCTAGCTTGGCCTAAGTGAGAAAAGATGGTGAGTTGGGGAAGGCAGCTCAGTGAGAGCCCGTCACAGTGTAAAAGATAGAGGTTACTGGGTCAGCTGTGATTGCTTGTGAATTGAGTCAAACAGTGAAGGTGGAAGAGAGTTCCCCTGAGCCCCTCAGAGTATCATGTTAGGTATATAACTAAATTAAGGAGGAAGAGAAGGGTCTGAACCCTGTCCTCGTTTGGGACTGAAATGAAAATCCCACAGTGAAAGGAAACAAGAGCCCTTGAAAAATGAAAGGGCAGCATTTTAGACGTGGAGTTTCCATTTCATGGGAACTTTGACACTAGAACGTAAGCAAAACTTCATTAGATTAAATTAACCCCTTGTGTTCCACAGGGAAGAGGGCAACCTTGATGGGAATGTCTAATTGCTCTGGAAAGGCACCGTGACTGGTGGTTTCATAGAAATTTCTTGAGGCATAAAGGGAACAGGGAGGATAAGAAAAATCCATCTAGGTAACACCTGCCCCAATCTCTAATCTACTAGCTTCCTCTGTTTTACATCACTGCATTGCCTCCTCTGAGGGGTCCCTCAACTCCTCTCTCTTCAGGCTGAAGGGGTGGTGGAAACGCTGTTCTAACTGTCTGCTGACATTTGCTTTTCTGCATGGTGAGTATTAGACCAAGAGAATGCCTCTCCAGCTCTGATCTGTAATATTTTTTAATAACCTAATAATAACAGCAGTGTGATAGCAAGAGATGAAGCATTTACTATTTTCATGGACAGAACAGCTAAAACCAGGAAGTTCTCATGTCATCATTTCACTGATGCCAACATAATACATACTTACATACTTACTTAACATCCACTCACACAGGAAAATGTATGCTCAGTTTATTCATTTTTCAGGAGTTTTTAATATCAAGGATAAAAAAGGGTTTTTTCCTTTGGTTTGGGTCAGGCCTTGGGTCTTAAAAAAGTCTGTGTGTTAATTCTGCATGCTTGCTAAATTAATTTTGAAAGCAAGAATATAATATTATTACAGCAGGTTTGCTGGTGAATTGTGATAAGGGGAATGCTGCTTTTCTAGTTATCTGTCAAGGACTCTGGACAGTAAGAACATGCTTGATGTGCTGTTGCAGAGGTTTTGTTTTTTAAAAATATTAACTCGATGGTTTACACAGTTTGTGGGGGTGAAAGCACAAAGGTTACATACCTTGATGTTCTTCCATCTCTAAAACATGTTCAAAGCTTCTTCCCTGTTCTCTTCTTAGGAGGCATTAATAATAGACACCAAGAGAGTGTGTCTATCATAATCAGAAAACAATACATTTAATTAAACTTATTTAGTTTTGTAAGTGCTTTTATTTGCTATATTGCAATCACACCTACTATAAATGGATTGCACTGTAATTATGTTTAGATTTATCAACCATTTTCATTGAATAGGAGACCATGGAGGTCACTGCATTGCAACCTTTGGGTATGGCAGACACTTTAAACATCTGGCACTGCATTATTAGAACTGTCACAGAGAACTAGAGAGCTTTGAGAATCTATTATAATTCATGCAGGTTATGGCTGATGAGATGTGAGTGGATTTAGAGAGACAATTCTCTTTTCTTTTTTTTCCCCTGAAAGAATACAGCACTATAAACATTGTATGCTTTTGCTGTCAATAAAAGTTTGAAATTAAACAAGCTTAGAACGTAAGATCTTTGATCCCTAACTATAAGCTCTATATCACAAGCTGTCTGCTGGGCCTTTCTAGGCTGATTCAATAAATACCAAAACTGCATAAAGCATGTGAATTAAAATCAGTTTTTCTTTCTTTTCTTTTTTTCTTGATTCCACAGATTTTCCTACCCTCATACCCTATAGGAAGTATAGAAGATTTTACATGTGTATATATGGTTCTTTTCTTCTATGTGTGGTTTCTTCTTCATATTATATATGGTTTCTTCTTTTATCTGTTATATATATATTTTTTCATGAACTTTCATGGACTTCATAGTGTTAAATTACTGTTGACTTGAAAACCGTTGCCAACTTTGGAATTTTTGGCTCTGTTTCAGGGAAGTTCTTAAATATGTGCTTAATTTGATTGCAGACTGTAGACACTAAGCCTTCTAATATAGCTCAGAGGACCTGTAAATAGTCTCTTGAGCTGGGACTTTTAAGAGCAGCTAAAGAGAACAAAACTTTAAAAAGTGTTTATGGCAAATGTGAAGATCATAAATCTATTAGTAAGAGAAATAAATGGATGACGATTATTGAATTTTAACACAATTTAATTAACACAGTTTTCATTTAGTTTATTCATGTTCTTCCTTTATATATATGTTAGGGCCAATTGTAATTCTGAAACAAATTGTATTTATGTAGTGTACTTCTAGGAGAGCCTCAACTTACCTTTGGCCATAGGTTGCAGTCTTTATTTTGATGCCTGAAATCCTGTAAAATAGAAACTCTGGACAAGGTTAATGGAGATAAGATAGAAAATACCTTTATTGTGG
>JAWWEW010000078.1:68974826-68995123 GCA_035583185.1 Anabacerthia variegaticeps | reverse complement strand
CTTACTTCTAAAGCTATAAAGATCCATAAAATACACACCAAAAATACATAAAAATACACCAAATCCTTAGGCATCAATTTCAGGATCCAGTTTCCCCTGTGAGGATTTGGAGATAATGGACACTTTATAACATTCTGCATAACACAGAGTTTACCTGAGAATTTTTGTGCTGTCCCACAGCCAAAAGGGGAAGTAGTACACACATGGAAATACAGATCAGAGAAAACCAAAGAGCCAGAGAAGAGATTAAAATGGTTGTAAGAATCATATTATAGAATCTGATGTCTTGAAATCGAGATTATATAGATTTTAGTATAACTTGTTTAGCACTCTTAGTAGCACTTTAGCTAAGTACCTTTGTATTACATTTCTGAAATGTTTAATATTTCTTATCAAGAATTCCAATGGACAAATATTGCAACAAAGTATAGACGATTTTTTCTGTAGATGTACTCAGAAAAGAAGACATAACAGGTACATTGCTTGATATAACCAAGTCAGAAGCCTTGAAATTGTTCCAAGAGGGACAGGAATGATGAGGAAGAGGAAGAAAAGATGAAGATAAAGGGTCATTGAGACCTTCAACTCAAATTTGGAAAATGTGTAAGATGTGGGGCAAAGGTGGTACTGTGCGATGGACAGATTTGGAAGTGGGTGGACCAGTATTAGGTAATGCTTTGAATTGTTAATTAGGTAGCTAAATAGAAGTAAGAGGCTTTTGTAACTCTATATGCACACCTTTGAAGAAATTAGATTCTCATTCATCTGATGTAATAATAAAAGGAATGCTTCCTCCTAAAACTCACAAAATGAATCTGAGGGGTTTTCTTTTAAGAGCCAATTTTAGGCCTCAAATTATAGAATGGTATGGTTTGAAAAGGACCTTAAAGATCATCAAGTCTCAACCCACCTGCCATGGGCAGGGACACCTTCCATTACACCAGGTTGCTCAAAACCTCATCAACCTGGCCTTGTGTATCCATATTCAAAGAAAACCATATCCATCTATTTCTCTGTGCTTAGAGGTTTATGAAATCTTTTATTTGTTTGTGTGATTTTAAAACTTCTTTTTGCTGACACTTCTAGCTAGTCTGAACCCTTACTATGAGACTAAATGGTTTAGATACACCACTGAAGGGAGTTCAGTATAAACCACTGAATTTTTTGTGCCCTATCTTCACACTTTGAGATCTTTTTATGTATTTATTGTAATCAACATAAAATATATCATAAAATGTCTGTAGGGTTTTTTTTTGGGGGGGGGAGGTGGTAAGTAGAAGTTAAGGAAAAGAAAGCAAACAAAACCCCTTGTCTAGTTCACAACATTTTTTCCTTTTAATTAAAGAACAAAATGCAAAAGTGCTCAACCTTTTCTACAGGGGAAAAAAACCAACAAAAATAAACAACAACAACAACAAAACAATCCTAGTTAGGTTATCTACAAGTTACAGATATTACAGAGCTACCTACCAAACCACAGTCTGGGTTTATGGATATTGTGTGCAGCTGGCACAGACTTGTGGCAGATAAAGGACCACAAGATCAAGGGCCAGCAATTTGTTGCCAAATCCAGAAGAGAAAACCAGAGAACAGGGATATTTGAAAAAGATTTCATTGTGTTATATCTACAATAAATTGTGTGCTATTGGTTTTTTCCACAGCTCAGTAAAATCACTGGCACAGGAATTGAAGTCAGCACTAGTCTCTCCAAGTAGTTTTCAGATTATACTGTATCAAGAGATGGAAGAAATTCATTGAACGCAGTACAAGATTGAGAGGCCAGGAAAAGATCTTTTTTTATTATTTATGTGAGATTTAAAAAGTCTCTTTGCTGTTAAAAATACCTCTGATGAGATTTGATAAAACAGCACTCACAGGCTCACTTATTTCTTACCGATCAAACAGGATCATGAAAAGAATAAATATCATCAGAAATGAACAGTCTACTCCCTGCACAGCTGTCCAAAGTGAGCAGGAAATGCAGGGGTAGACAGGACAGGACAGAGGGGTGCAGCATCCTGGTAAAGAAAAGAAACTCATGATTAGGCATAGGTCATGCTACTGACTTCTTGATTCACAAAGCAGGGAGAAATTGTTAGGTAGAATGTGTCTCTCGAGTGCTGTTAGCAAACAAAGTCTGTTATGTTGAGTATTAAGCCCCAGTAAGGTGGTGTGTGGGTGCTCCTGGGGTTTTAAACTGTAAATTACTGGGGCATACTAAACTGGTGTGTGTCTACACAGGTAGTTTCACTTAATTTAACTGTCAATCTAAATCATTTTAACATCATCCCTTAAGTTAAACCATTCATTCTTGGCAGCCTGCCTTTAAGATCTAGTCTTGCAATGAGTCCCTGATGGATCCTGGTTGAAGATAATGGGGCTGTATGTGGTTGCAGGATACCAATTGCACAAAATTCATTAAAGGGCTGGGACTCATTTGGGTAAGACCAGCTCTGATACTTATGCTTATTGGGAGTTCTTTACACAATAATTATTCCTCTTGACTTCAGTGGAACTCTTTATGGGTTAAAGTATAGCTCAGCAATAATTTGATCGCACCCAGGTAAAGATGGTTTTTACTTTGCTGATGTTCATCATCCCATTGAAATCAAGGTGACTATTAATGTCTGTGGACTATTTGAATGATGAAGGGTTTGTAGTGTGATGTCCTTTTGCCATATGACCATGAGACATTTGTCTTCAGATTCCCATAATTTCAACCATAGGAAGAAAACAAATAAAAATAGAGAAAAAAAAATAAAAAAAAAAGTTCTATCATGGACTTTGGTAATATTCCTAGAAGAATTGGGAATAGCTCATTTATGATCTTTATTTTTGGGTTAGAGAAAAGAGTCCTTTTTCTGCAGATAAAACAGGCTATAAGCCAGATCCTATCCTAGTCATATACACTTGCATTTTGGAGAGCAAAGTGCCCTTTATCAGAAATATACCCACTTTATGACATAAATGCTATACAATCTTCGTAAAATTTGGATCTGGGCACAAAGTTATATGCTTTCCTGTCCAGGCACAAAGCAATACAGGTGAACTGATTAATGCCAATACCCAACCTACCCATTTTAAGAGGCTGACGGATTATGCACAGAAACACAATGAAATAAATGGAATTACTTATATAAATGCTCTCCCACATAAAGCTTGCAAAACTCAATCTTACTGTGATTTCTTTCCTAGCCCTGCCTTGCAATGTTAACTGATGAGTCAGGTCTATTCCTAAGATGTACTAACATATGCCGTTATGTAAAAATGGAGAACTTTGTTCATAGAGGAAAACAGTGCTCTGCTTCAAATGATTTTGTTGTCACTTAGGTTTTTGAGTGGGTTAAATCATACTGAGTGATAGAAATTAAAGTAAAAAAAAAAAACAAAACCAAAAACAAAACATAAGAGGAATACAAATAGCTGTAGGAAAATACACTCTTAGTGCCTTTGTATTACAGACCATTAGACATGGATTCATTAGTTGTCTCACCTTTAAATTTTGCATTTCAGGGATGACAGAATTTACTTAACTGGAATATATTCTCTTCTCATTCATATTGGAAAGAAAAATCAGAGAAATCACATTGACTTCAGTGGAACTATTCAAGATTTGCCCTAAATAAGCTAATTCTTTTCATGCTCTACAAAACAACCTGGATATAAGTGGACCATCTTCCTGATAGATGACCTAATCCTGGTATCAGTGGAGGGTGTACAGGGAAAGTTGATCCAGGGGATGAATAATTTCAGAACTACAGATCTTCTACCTTTGAGAAAGAGGAAGTAAATCCATGTACTTTAATCTCATTGAACTTTATTCTTTGATTTTCCAGCAGTGCAAAAAGGAAATGGAAAGCGACAGAATATCTGTTCTGCATAATACTGAGAAACTGTCTCTCACAAATACTTTTACTTATCATCACACAAAGCCTGCTTAATAACATGTATGGCTATAAGAATTCAAATCTTTGGGAGTCTATAAGCTTTTATGTATATTAAACAAATCTTTCTGTCAAAGGAGGATTTGTTTTCATGACACAGTAAGAGATTTAAAGTATCTGGGCCTCAGTATGGAGTCACTTAACACTTTAGAAAACTTACCCCTGCATCATGCCATGAAAATTAATCACAGCATCAATGTTCAAATTGTATCCTGAAGCTTGTTGATAACACAAAAGTGAAGGAAAGACAAAGGGATGATCTTTAATTCCTGAACACATTTCATGTTGCACAGGAAAATGAGATTTCACAAACACTTTCAGCTAGTAAAATACCCATAGAGAAGAAATTATTAACCTGAAGTTGTATTAAACCTGGAGTAGGAGTATCAACATAGAAATTAATCATGGGAATCAATTGTATTGTATGAAGAAACAGAAGGATGAAACATTACATTGGATTGTCTAGTTCTTTTCCTGTAAGAGCAGGGGAAGATAGCAATGCATTAAGTTCTGGGGTTCAAGGTATCTCAGTTCTTTATCTTTGCAGTAGACTTTCAGAAAAATCAAGTGATTTTGTCACTGGACTTCAGTTTTGCACCTGTAAAATCAGAATAAATACCCATTTTTTGTCTAATTGGGCTAAACAGATATAAAAGGACACATGGTAAAGTTCTTGTTTCACTCAGAACCTTTTAGTGTTCCTGTAATAAACATTTGAAAAAAATATTGTAACAACCCATTTTATCTGTGGGTAGGAAAAGAATTTCCAAACAGCTGAGCTGGCACTGTTTGTGCTGTTCTGATTGCCTATCTTTGCTAGACAGTGCAGTTACTATTGGCTCTGTACAAACCTTCTGGTGTCTCTTTTGCCCATTTGGACACATAACCACCTCTTCTGTGTTTGATGTTAGTATTTTAACTTGATTCCATGTTAAGCCTGTTTATTCATCTTACATATTCAATGAAAAAAAGACAAAAACTTGGGCAGATGGAAGGTTCTTTGGTCTATTTTCTGGCTTTTCAGGGTCCTGATTTCTGAAAGCCGGAAGATACACAATTTCTGCCTTTCCTGGGGCAGTCCATAGCCAATGGGAATTATCTGCCAATGCTCCAGAGGTAAACACCTTGTTAGATACAGCTGTATTGAACTGATCCAGGGATTAGTTGGAACAGATTGACAGAGGTGTACTCATGATAAAAAAACAAACAAACAAACAAACAAACAAAAAAAGAATCTGGAAGGACTGCAGGAGAGAAGGCGAAGGGAAAAGTGAAAGAAAGGAGCATGTACACTCTGAAACACCTGATAGCCCTTATTTCATGCTCTCTTGAGTAGGTTGTGGCAGTAAAGAGGTCAGAAAGTTTTCTTGTGTGGGGAACTGTCTGAAGTTTTTACCCATAATTCAGAGGATGACAAACACCTTAATTCTGCATTTCCTCTTTTCAGACCTATTAATTTAGGTTACTTTCTGGAAATTCCAGAGCCTGATTCATACAGAAAATGGGGACAATTCTGTATAACTTTCCATATAAAGCATACAATAAATGCCCACTCCAAATCTTGTCACATCCAGGGCACTCAGATCCCACTAATGAAACAGTTACCTTGCCTGTTCCATATATAGGATCACAAACCTGAAATAGAGTTTGTAGTCTTTCTTAGACATATTCCATCACACGGATCCTGGTATTCATAAGGTAGCATGCATAACTCCACACATGTAGAGAAGGAAGGGAGAATACAAGGTAATACCTACTTTTGTATGATAATCTGACTACATCCTTACTCCAAAGTCTGAGTCCCCCAATGGTTTTTCTTTCCTATATTTCTGACTTCCTTCTCAGCCAGCTCATGCGCAGATAATGTATGTTCTTTAAAAAATTTGTTGGTCTTTTTAATTTCTGAATTTTACCCATATCAAATCAGGTGATACTTTCTTCCTGTAACTGCTGTAGGCAGTAGTACAATGCACTTCTTTTCTCCTCAATGAATGCAGGGGAGCCACAATTTCCATGTCTCTTGAACTACTAGGTGATATGAAACACAACATGGAAGTCCCTTCAATCTGCACTTGCATAATGCAATTAATTTGATAAGTAAGGTTAAGGTCTTGTGTCTATCAAGCATGGTCAACAGTAGCAGTCTTGCCAGCATTCAATAAATATAGTTTTCAGTTGCAGGGAAGAGTCCTCCATGTATCACTTAAGTTGGAGAAAAAAGAAATCTGCTTAAATTATAATAGAAAATATACAAGCTGTCTAGGGAATGTGGGACCTTGTTGCTGTAGATGTACATTATCTGAAGTGAAATAAAAGTTGTAAGAAATAAGCCTCAGAAGATAAAGTTGCACCATAATGTTTTAAAGTCATAGGTTTATTCCCTTGTAAAATGAAGTTTGTCCCTGTCTTTGTTGTTCCCCAAAACACTGGTAATGCCCCAATTAGTACGCAAGAAACTAGTCAAACAGGTTTGGTGAGAAAGCCTCCCCTGTCCCCTGTCCCTTGCTCCTGTTGTTAACCCTTTTCCTACCCTCTGTCCCCCAAGGTCCAGGATGTGACCTCACTTCCCCCTGAGATCCCTATAAATACCCATGATCCTGGGAATAAATCTCTCTCTGCTTTCCTGCCCACCACCTGCGTGTGTGGCCCTTCCTGCAACATCTCTGGGGCCACGTGGACCTCATGGGGCCGGGGGAAAGGGAGCGGGGAGCGTCCGCCCATCAGCTGCCGCAAATGGTACCCCGTAGTGAGGAACTGATCGAACTTTTCCGTGAAAAGGAGGTTTTTTGACTCATTGGGAATTCAAGCATAGGTGCGTTTGGAGGCCTGTGCACCGGTGGCAGCCCTGGAATTCAGCGGATCAGAGTGCAGGCAGTTTCAGCCAGAGAGCACCTGTTGGGGCACACCACAACTCACTTCGCAGGCAGTCGTGAGTAGCAATTCCAGGCATTCTCCAAGAACCCCCGTAAATAAGTTTAAAATGGGAAGTTTCCTCTCCAAGAGAGAAAAGGAACATTACCAAGATTTAAAAAACATATTAGTTAAGAATGGTAATAGATTGGTTAAAACTGCTCTGAAAATCCTTTCCAAATTTATGGCTGAGAGCGATTACAAAGCTCTTTTTTGCTTTACATCATCAGAATGGGAGATTCTCAGCAAAAGAATTTGGATCGCTGCTCAATCAAATAATACAGCAGCGACCTATGCCAGTAAAGCTTGGAAAAATATCCTCACTATACTAGAAACTCAAGAAGAAACCGATAATATAAGAACATTTGCAAACTTAGCGACAGAAAGATCGGTCGCCACTTTAAATCGCGCAGAACACCCTGCCCCGGGCCACCCCGCCGTGCCCGCGCCCGGCGCTGCCCTCACAGGAGCCGCGGGAGCCGCGCCCCCCCTCCCCAAGGGTCCATTGGTGCATGCGCAGTGCACCCCACCGAGCCGCCGTCCCTCGGCAGCGTGCACAGCCTGCGGGAGCTCAGCGAGCCCGCGGTGCCACTGCCCTGGGAGGGGAGCGTCCTGCCGGCACCCCACAGCCCGCCCTGCTCCCACCCATCAGAGCAGGCACCCCTGCAATCGCTGGAATCGCCCGCGGCTGCGAGACCGAGCCGAGCCGGCCTCGTGGAGGGGATGGCCCCACCCCTGCCTGCGCCGCGCGGCCACGCCCCCGCCTCGGACACTGACTGCCACGATACCCTCGGGCCGGAATGGCTCCCTGCAGGGAGAAGCGATGGAGGAAGGGAATTTTCCCCGTGACATCACCACCCCGGAGACAGCTTTAATTATTCCACCGAGCCAAGCCGCCTCTTCGGGGTGGGACCGTTCATATTTCGGTACATGTAACCAGTTTACAGGCACACACCCAGCTTGGCAGCAATCGGCACTGACCCCGGACAGCTCACAGACCTCGGAACAGCAGCGAAAAGAAACAGAGCAACGAACTTTTAACAATTTCTTTCCCACTAACCCGTTTTTTCCCCCTAGCAGGTGATTTGGATATCAACAGATGGGACAGTATTACCAACGCAGCAAATTATTTCTCTGATTTCAATGTAGTAAAAGCATTTCCTGTATTTTATTCACATAACCAAGCTCCTGTCTGGGAACCCAGTATCACCAAGGGCTGACCGCAAAATTCGGCAGTCAGGATATGGATAGCAGGTGCCTAAAAAGCTTAGCAGAGAAATAAAAGGTTCCCCAGCAATTGGATATAAAACCCCTCAATAATTCGAAAAAGACACCCTAAAAAAAATGCATTTGCTTTAGGTCTAGCAAACTCAAAACCACACCAAATTGTAAAAGTAAATGTGTCATTACAAAAACAGATTTTTCAACTGCTTTAAGTGTTATGGTTTTTGCCTGTTGTCTCCTGACGGGAGAATGGCTTAGCCTTGTCCCTCTAATTGCGTGGGGAAGGGTCTATGCTTGTCTTTTCACAGGAGCAGATCTGCAATAGATGCCATCTGCCAGGAAGATTTCCCCCCAGATCCAGCACCAACAGTGAGAAGCGATCTCCTTTCAACATCATCTCTGGGATAATCCTGCTTTTTGCATGCAGCATAACACGGACAAATCAGAAAAGCTCATTGTCAGGAGTCTTAGCCACATCTCCTCCTACAATTCTGAATGGGGTAATGCTATCAAGACAAAATATTTGGTTAAACCTGGCACAATCTCTGAACACTGATTCAACTTAGAAAAATCTTGTCTTTTTTGTTTGTGTCTTTCCCTATCTATTCCGCTGTACCCAGAGTTTCAAAACAATAAAAGCCTATCCGGCTTTAGAGAATAAAAAAGGAGGAAATGTTGCTATAGATGTACATTATCTGAAGTGAAATAAAGGTTGTAAGAAATAAGCCTCAGAAGATAAAGAAAGTTGCACCATAATGTTTTAAAGTCATCGGTTTATTCCCTTGTAAAATGAAGGTTGTCCTTGTCTTTGTTGTTCCCCAAAACACTGGTTTAGTACGCAAGAAACTAGTCAAACAGGTTTGGTGAGAAAGCCTCCCCTGTCCCCTGTCCCTTGCTCCTGTTGTTAACCCTTTTCCTACCCTCTGTCCCCCAAGGTCCAGGATGTGACCTCACTTCCCCCTGAGACCCCTATAAGCACCCATGACCCTGGGAATAAATCTCTCTCTGCTTTCCTGCCCACCGCCTACATGTGTGGTCATTCCTGCAACATCTCTGGGACCACGTGACCACGTGGACGGGGGAAAGGGAATGGGGAGCGTCCCCAACCGACTGCTGGAGGACGTATGTATTTTTTCAGGTTATAAGGTTGCTGACTGCTACTGTGTTAATTGGTGCATATAGAAACCATGTTTTAATAAATACCGTGTTGGAAATGTTTTGGGGGTTTTATTTGTTCAGTAAGTGCAAATTAGCTCTCATCTGTGCAACTAAAAGATTTCTTATATTGTAAGTTAGCTTAAGTAAGTGTTGCGTATTTTGTGTCTATTTTCCCCTTTTTGATTTTCTCCTTTAATGAGTCCTGGTGAGAGATCACAAGAAAGAATAGGAGGAGTAGGAGTATAAAAGACAGAGAGAAAATGCTGATCCCAAGCAGTATAATTACAAATGTCTTGTTGTAGGAGGAACCTGTCTTCCCTTTGATTTCACGGATGGTTGGGATTTTCCATTTGAGGTTATAGGAACAAATGTGCTGGCTTGTCCAAAAATGTCTATTCCTCTTGACAAGGGCTTTGTCCTAAAATGTGGTAAAAGGACTTATAAAAAAAATCCCAAGATTCTCTTTTTGGCTGCTGTTTTAAGCCATTAAAGATGATCTATCTTGCACCTTTTATGCAGTATGTCTATTATTTATACATGAAAGAAAATTGTACCGGTCTTGCATAGAGAGGGGCGATCTTTAACTTTCTCTCCTCTTGTGCTTTAGGTCAGCACTCTCAGCCTTTTCTCTAAAGTTCTTTACTGATGTTTTGAAATCTTATGTCCTGACCTAGAGCCTACTGAAGTAGAGAAATCCATATTAGCAATACTTTGTACCTAAGGCTGTGTGTCGGGTTAGGATCATTCTGTCTTTTCTCCAAATTCTTAGTGCTCTGCAGTACAGAGATGAAATGTGTCAACCCTATCTCTGATGGGGCAACAACACGTTCATTAAAAACTTTCCCTCTCTTTCCTGTATCTAATTAATTGCTTTTGCTTAGAGTGTGGGTGGCTTAAATGGATATTTGAGAGCAAGTTTATCAGAACTCCCAGAGATGTTTAAATAACTGCCAGATCATTTCTAAGGGGAGGCTGCTTGGTAAAAATGTAATACTAGAAAACAGCCAAAATAGTCCCTTTTTTCTTCCTCTTTTAGACTCATTTTCTGAAAGTTTGCAAATTGTAACCAAGCTAAACAAAATAGAACTGATAGTCCTGGAAATAACTAGAGACCCTAACTAAAGTGGACATTAGATGATTTCTTGTATGCAAAATTCTCAATGCTAGTTTACGAGCACTTAAATATTGGCATTTACCAACTCCCCTCGCTTGTAGATGAAAGAAGGCTGGAAGCTGACTGCAGAGTGTAAAGCATGTCCTATTTCAATCAAACCATCTCCTCACTAGCGTCACATAGGGACATTTTCATTGAATATGCAAATATCACCATACAGAAATTTACATTTTGTGGTTGTCTCCCTAGCTTGTGTTTCCTTAATTTCCAAAGGGCCCTTTTGGCTCACCTTCCTTTATGATTTTCATTACTGTCTGTAAGAACAATGTTCAGCACTGAGAAGCTGCTGGCTCTGTAGCTGAACACCTTTATACAAAAATACCTATAGTCACATAGAGCAAGATTAAGTCCACCAAGTACTTGCAGATTCCTTTCATACAAACAGCAACATTTTCTTCAAGCAGCACTATTAATGCCTTGTTGCAGTCCCTCCTATCATTTCTTCAGTTTCATATAAAAATCAAATGTTTGTTAGAACACTGCAGGTAATAACTCCAGTTGTTTCCAAGTGCCCAGTCTCTTTCTAAACATCAAAATGTTTGTAGGCAGTATAATATCAAACCAACAAGTACTAAATTTAAGACCAAAACCAAATACAAAATCAACCAATCAAACAAACAAAAACAAACAAAAAAATTCCAAGAAAACCCAGTCAAACTAACAGAACACATAAAACCCAACTTAAAAAATGCCTCTCAAACAAAATCAGAAAAAAAATCCAAATGCACAAACCCAAAACTAAAAGGCATATCTTTCCTGAGTAAAAACATCAGCAGAAGGTCTAATGTTCTGGTATTCTCCTTCTTTTTAATTCTTCTGTGATGACATTACTGGAAGTTGTCCATTTGATAATGATGGAAGTACAGTTTATGGCTTTAGTGTTTTTTCTGTATCAGAACAGCTGTACGAAAAATCATAGTAAGTCTGACACTGAATCAGGAAAACAGTGTCCACACCTCTGCCACATCAACTTCAAACAGTTGTTTATATTTCTAATTACTTAGATTGGTTAGCTGGATATGCCGTCTCATGACAATGTAATTTGCATTTTTCTTCAATAATACCACAGAAACATTATTCTCAATGTTGTCATATTACTTTATTTCAGGTGTGACCAGAAACGACTAAGGCTCTTTCCTTTTAGTCTGATCTTCAGTTGGGCTTTAACCTGAATCTCTCACGACACTGTCAGATGTAGTAACAAATTCTGCTGTGCCAGTAGTATAAGGAACAGAGTTTAAGCAAAGCACATATTTCCTAATAATCTCACTCTTCACAAAAGGTAGTGGATATAGAGCCATAGTATTGTCCTCTGGAAAGACAACTATTTGAATAGACCTTGTTTTACAGAGTTTCTTGTTATGATATTAGCAATTTCATCTTTCTGTTAACCCTAGCTTCTATGATTGTGTACATGTATAAGTAACATCCATGGTATTATGCATATTTCTCTAAAGTGACAATTACTTCTATCTCTTATGTCTAATGTGATTCAGAGCCATCAAACAGTTTTAATTTACTCTTTAAAAAGGAAAAAAAAAAAAAAGGCAACTTGAAAGGTGTTTCTGCTTGTGATAGTTCAAACTCTGAAATGCTGCCCTGGATTTTTACCATTATTCCTCTTGCCTTGCCTTCTTGCTGTTGTGTTATTTCAATAGCTCTGAATGAAGGCAAAGGAGTCTCAATTATTTTGTAAAGAACTGGTTTGCCTGTATATTGTATGAGTGTGTCAGGCACTAGCTATAGGTCCTATCTATCCCCAGCTCAGTCCATAACCAATATTCATGCAATTAGCCTTAAGACTTTTCAACCAGTCTGAGCTGAATGAGGTTGCCAAGGTGCAGAATAAAATTACACAGCCTTCTTCAGCTTCGCGCAGAAGGAAGAGGGCACATAGCATTTAGCATGTATAAATCAGCAAGAATGATGCACCTGAAATGTGGTTTGAAAAGGGCAGCAGCCTCTTAAAAAGCCTTGGAAGCTAACTTTTAACTTTAGAGAGAGGTTTAGAAGTTGAAATTCGACTTGTGGTATTATTAGGATGACTATTGTGTCCATTATCTTCCTCCTTTTTCTCCCATGTGTATAAAAGGCACAATAACTCACCAGCAATGTGGTCAATGTTAAGAATATTCTCCAGAGCTGTACACATTCTTTACTATTAAGAGATTTTGTTTACTCTTGAAGAACTATTTCTTTATATTACATGTCCACAGATTTTACTTGAATTGGCATATACCTTGAAAAATGATCCTGTTCATAAAGTTGTACAATAAATGCGTAATATTGAAATTGCAACTCCAACACTACATAGCTTGTTTTTTCCTGCTTGTGAAAGCAGCTGGTTCCCAAAAAACAAATAGGAAACATTTCCATGCAGTATCACAGCAGTCACTTAATCAAAATATAATAACAAACAATACTACAAGGTGATTATTTAATGAGTTGGATAAGACAAAAGATGTACTGTTTTGCAATATAAAAACCTAGAGGTGTTGGCAGCCAGAAGCCAATTGACTTGTTAAATCCATGCAAAATGTATAATGGAAAATGAAAATTGGTATTAGACATTTATTTTTAAAGGAACAAAAACCAAAACCAAATAGTATAAAGGTTTTTGTGATCTACTTATTGATCTCCAACTGTACTAGACTTTTTAATTTAATTTAAAAAAATACAAGTAGAGACTCTTAAAAACCAGCCAAATGTGGTGACTTTTAGGGAGAAAATGGGCGGGGGTGGTTTAACATTTTGGCCACACACTTAAGATAATTTTTCTGCCCATTTCTTATTTCATCTACCACCAGTTCAATCTTAAATTGTCTAGCTATCTAATCACTACCACTAGCAAGGACTTCTTTAAATTTCTTGAAAGCCGATAAGATCTCTGTAGCCCTGATGGACTCTGAAGTACTTCCCTTTTACATTGGAAATTAACTACTATTTAAAAGTGGTCTGTGAAGCTTGAATATTTTTCCTGAATATAGAGTTGTAATTAAAAAAAAAGGAAGGTAATACAACTAAAGAGAATTGGTTAAGTTATTAACATGAAAAAGTGCATCCCTGGACTAATTTGCATCTTGAAGACAATCAAGTTATTGCATTAATTTTAACTATTATTAATTCTATTATTTCCTTACTGCTTTACTGAGAAGGCTATAGATAAAGAATTTTAAGTCAATAAAGGCATGTGCAAGGTACGCATATGTGCTACATACACAGATTTTCTAGCCATCATGAAACTGTAATTGTTTACATCCCTATATAAACACCACTCACTTAATGGTTGTATTAGTACACAGCAAATAAATACAGAAACAGGACATTGCATTATTTGTTACCTAAAGTTACAGAACAAGAATTTTGAAGGCTGAACAAAGAGTTTCAGCATGGTTGTTAAATTTTCTGTCAAATGCTGGCCTAGGCTTGCATTAAGCAAAATGCATCCTGATGAGTTCAACTTTTAAACATTAGCTTAAGCCCTTTCCTTGTGGAAAAGCAGTTAAATAGGACTCTCAGGTCCTCAGAAATCTGTGCTATTTAGTCATGCAAGGAGGGTTAAGCATTTACTTGAACAGTCCTACTAGCCCAGGCTTTTGGAAAAGACTGCACCAAAAACCTGTAGGTAGTCTGTCCTGCTTGCTCAGCTATGGCTCTCTTCATACTTTACTATGATGCAAAGGATTTTTAAGGTTTCTTTACCAACTTTTTCATCTGCCATACCTCATGAATAAGTCTAGAGCTGTCTTTAAGTCTAGAGTTCTTTAAGTGAGATTTTTCAGTAAATCATGATGCAGCCTACAACACATCCCCGTCTGCTAGCTTGACTCCTTAGCAAAAGTATCCCATCAGTTAATCCAAGAAGATTCATTTTACTTTCCTCTTAGAGTGCAAGATTCATTAATGACATAGAAACTTTTGGTTAATTAGTTGAATGATGGTCATCCATATCTATCGCCAGTGGCAGACAGCTGGAGTAGTTAAGTCCAGGAAAATAAATTCAGCCTCAACACCAAAGTATTAATCAGCTCGGGAAGGCTTGTAGAGTTCACACCACATGGGTGTGAAATAAAACATCCTAGAGCTCATCTCCTTGATGGTCAGATTTACAGAGTAGAATTCGTAGCTTTAATGATGGGCAATAATCTCATGTGACAATGTTATTTCTGGCTTTTTGCAACATCTACTTACTTTTTTCAGAGTAAAGGAAAGAAGGACTTGCATGCTGATACCTTTACAAATCTCCTGCCTAAAGAGAGTCTCTTTTCAGAAGAACGCACACTTCCCTAAGATGAATGCTCCCTATAGTAGTACAAACACAAGTAGGGAATGGGGATTTATGCAGAGAAATGTTATTAAGAACTGCAGGGAAATTGCATGAAGAAACACTGCAAAATGCATCTATTTGAAAAATTTCCTGTTTCTATGTCGATTTCTTATTTATTCCTTTTGTTTATTCCAAAGGCTTTTAAGAGCTGCAGACTCCTCAGTCCAGTATTTGGCAGACCTGATATTGAACATTGTTAATTAAAAATTTTGCTGAGATATCAAAGCTTGTTAGATTTAAGGATGATCAGAATGACTTAGACTTAATAACTTTTCTATTTTAAGCAAATCTATTGATTCTTTTCACAGCTCTCCATAATAGCTTGATTCTTGTAAGCAAAAACTTAACAATGTGCAAATTGAATTACATTTCTTAATATGTATATAGTAGTGCAACTCTTTTCACAAATACTGTGAAAATAATGGCCATAACACAACATAATATATAAAGTTATCTTACTCTCCAGACATGAATTAAGTTTACCTGAGAAAGAAGACATGGGTAAATTACTTTGTAAAACTAGTGACTCTCATTCTTGTGAAGTGAAGCAAAAAAGAAACGGATATCTATGGACAATAATTATACCTCAGAGTATATCTTATGTAAGCCTACTCATTTGAACAAATTAAAATGATTGAAACATGAAATCTATTTTTCTTCTGGCTTACTTACTAGGGTAAGGAAACTACAATAAATTCCTAACCAGTATCTGGTTCTTTATGCACTGTACTAAATTCCCCTGTGATCCCTTTAAGCCACTTGTTTATTGGAAATTGAAAAAGTAATGTGACATATTTAGTAGAATGACAAAAAAATAAGATTAGATGTATTTTTACTTTTTACCATGCACTATTTAACAGTCCACCTGAATAGTTAAGTGGTTTGTCTATCAAACATTGTATCAGACAGTGTAAATACTATTAAAATCAAGCTTTCCAGTTAGCCAACTGAAAAGAACACTTTTACCCAGCAATGATTCATAAGAACACAAGAATAAGATATACTTTTTCCACTTCAGAAAAGGAGGAAGAAATAAAATGGCAAATACTTCCTACCATCTCCTCAGGAAATTAATCTTTTATGAGCACCTTTTTTTATTTAAACTTATTTGAGTCCAAACCTGTAAAAATAATACACAATTAACTCTTAATTCTGTGCTGTAGTAATGATGGATAGTGATGTATTATAATTGATCTTGAATTAAGAGTCTAGTAAGATAAGTGTTTATTGACTCCTAAACCAGAAACACTTTTGAAATTTTCACTATGTGTGCATTTCATTTCACTGTAACACATGAATATGCATAATGTTAGAATTGTAAGTGAATTAGCATAATGTTAAATGTTATTCTGCAGTGTGGCATGAAGATATATTTAGACACTTTTTAATGTCTGTGGTTAATCTTAAGTAAGTTCTTACGCTAATTCTACCACACTTACCATTTGCATGGTAATAGTTGAAATAGTGCTGAATCACATATATCTCAAACTACTTTAAGACAATTTTCCTCACATTTTTACACTTTTGAATAGAGATGTCGAGGAAAGCATTTTTTAACCCAAACTTTGTCAGTTTGTTGAGGAGTATTAACTGTGGTCAGTCTTTTAGCAGCAATTCAAGGCAATTATTTTTTTTATTCAGACAAGTTTACAGATTTGTTCCATGCCCTCTGTGAGGACTATAAGAAGGACAAGCCACCAATATACAGTCAGAAAAGTGAGCCCCATGGAAAGCACAGAAGCCTGATGATTACTAGCTAAGCAGAACTAACAGCTATAAATTCTACCTAGCACATTCCAGTCAAATCTGTCATTATCTCAAACACTTTATGCCCCACATTGGACAACAAAAAGTGCTGTCATGGTTTAACCCAGGCAGCAACCATGTCCCACGCAGCTGCTCACTCTCTGCCCCACCAGTAGGGTCAGGGAGAGAATCAGAAAAAGCTAGGAAACTCATAGTTGAGATACAGACAGTTTACTAGGGCAAGCAATAGCCATACATGCAAGCAAAGTGAAACACGGAATTAATTCACAGCTTCTCCTGGGCAGGCAGGTGTTCAGCCATCCTCAGCACAGCAGGGCCTCATCATGTGTAGTGGTTTCTCAGAAAGACAAATGCCTTCATTCCAAACATCATCCCTCCCTCCCTCCCTCCCTCCCTCTCTCCCTCCCTTCCTTCCTCCCTCCCTCCCTTCCTCCCTTCTTTCCTTCATTTCCCCCCATTGTATATACGGAGCATGATGTCATGTGGTCTGGAATATCCCTTTGGTCAGTTTGGGTCATCCGTCCTGGCTGTTTCGCATCCCAGCTTCCCATGCACCTCCAGTCATCTCACCAGCGTGGCAGTACAAAAAACAGAAAAGGCCTTGGCTCTGTGTAAGCACTGCTCAGCAATAACAAAAGCATCACTCTATTATCAACACTGCTTTCAACACAAACTCAAGACACAGCCCCATGTGAGCCACAGTGAAGAAAATTAACTCTACTCCAGTCAAATCTGGTACAACAGTATTCTTCAAAGTCTGATCCGAAGCCTAGAAGGCTCTACTAGCTTCAGCAGGATTTGGTCAAGTTTGTTTTTGAAAGTGAAAAGTTATTCCAAGTAAGAAAGAAAAAGCCACAGTTTTTGCCACTGAATTCCAAGTCTGCACTTGTTCAAATGTACCTGGGCTGCCTGCACCTATTTTTTTTAATGGCTTACTGAGAACACAGTATTCATTCTGTTATAATGTATTAAATATGGACTGTCAACATCTGCCTTGCAATTTTATATATATCACTGCAATCTTTATTTGTTGTAGTTAACTTTGTTTGCATAAAATTTATCATTTAGAAAATCTAAAATGTTTATCTTTTCATGATCCTAATTACTTGTCATCTTGCCAAATATAAAGAAAATTCAATATATATGTAAGTAGTTGAAATTGATAAATTCCCCAATGACAATAGATTTATTCAGTTACTAATGGGTTTCCACTAGACAACTTCGTAATATAATTAGCCTTTTCTCATAATCAAATAACTGATTAATCATTACATTTTTTTCCAAAGATGATAACTTGTTATAGATTTATTTTTTATGTATTCTCCAAAATAATTGCTTTTTCTATACTATTTCACCAGAAAGTTTCATAAAGATGATGATATTTCCATGTATCATTTACTAAGTTTATTGAAAACTGAGTTTGTGACAGGTACTCAAAACAGGCAAATAATTTGCTGATTTTAAGCTTATTCCATATACTTTACAATAATATTGAAGAGATAATAATTCAATGTGCAGCCAGTGGGACTATTTGACTCCTACAGGTTCTAAAGAAATGGGGCAATTGCTTCCACTTGTGTCATAAGGAATGAAGTAGTGTATGTAAGCCTTTTATTATTTTTTTCTACTTTATCAGAGCAATTGACCATATGTTTTAACCATTTACTTAGGTGGATTATTTCCAAAGAATAGGTGTGTCAATACTTTGGTGCCTTAAAATGAATGGGGCTGAGTTTGTTGCATTCTTCACCTAGGTAAATATCATGCTAAAGTGGTAAAATGTGTGTAATATACATGTAAATACACAGTTACGTATTTAGTCCATATAAAATTTACATACCATTTTTGTGTCTGTTGTGAAAGCAATTAAAATCAAGTTATAATTCTGTTTATTTAGGCATATTCAGTGATTGAAATGGCCTGGGATGCTGTGGTGTGCAATAATGATACCTAACCTGCATGCTTTGTCATTTCCTCCAACAAAGGATACAAGTGAGTAGAATACTCTGGAAACTCTGATTTTATTTTTTTTTATGGGTATGTCAACATGTTTTTGTTTTTCAGTGGTTACTCATTTTAATGTGAGAAAGTAGAAGATTCTTGTACATAATTATGTACAACTATATTTGATCTCTGTGCATTTGTGTGCATAAAAATGATACATAAAATGAAAAGATGTTGAGGAATAAAGGAATAGGATAATTTAAGTGATATTTCACTATATTGGCTCCATGTGCATTCTTTGGAGTAAGAAAAAGGTTTACAAACAATTTACTCTTTTGTTATTGCAACAAGCAGTAGACTTCGCTAGGATTTGATCTCAATGCTTTATATCTATGTCTTGAAGCAGTATAATCCTTGTCTCTGTATAATTCCTGCCTTCCTTTCTGACTCCTCCCTTCCCTATCTGATTGTCTGTGGCCTCCTAAAATGAAGTAAGTGGAATCCTAAAGTGAGGTAAATGAGGGAAATAATGATACTTTTTTGATGATACTTTGCCTGTGATATTTGGAGGGTATGAGAAAAGAGTCCTTAACACAGGAGCTTGTTTCAGAGAGTGTAGAATCAAATTCCAATTTCTAGACAAGTCGAAATTACTTGCTAATAATAGAAATTAATTAAAAAATAGAAAGACTCCCAAGGCTGTTTCCAGACACACTGAATGATCAAAAGAAAAAGGGAAAATGAAACAAGACCTTGACAATAAAATCCTGCATTTCTCTCTGTAACTCTAAATTCTGGATTGAGGGTTTGCACTCATGGATTCTTTCTAGGTATCTGATTAAATCTTGTTCTAACAAAGCGCTTATGATTTTCCTCTTCCTTTGAACTAATATATGACTTTTAAGGGAATTACTTGTACCTAAAAGTAAGAATGTCTTCTGTTTCCTTGAGTCAGTGTGTAATGATACACCCAAACTGTGAGTTCTATTTAATTTAGCAATTGTGCTGGACATATTAAAAATGACTCGACTGACTGAAAAGATCTCCTTAACTGTATGGTTTGGGATTTTTTGTTGTCTTACCAAAATAAAGTTATTTATGAAAGACCACAAACATTCGACATATTATTGATGCCTTGCTGTATTGTGACTTACAAAATTTCCTTTTTATTCATCAAAGAACACGAGCAACATGTTATAGTTTTAAACCTCAGAATTCCTTCCAACAAGTTTAGAGCCAATGCCTGGGTACGAATAGACAGGTTTAACAAAAGATGCCATGAATATGCATGTTCTGTTGTTAATAGCTGTAAGCAGAGCCTTTGCCCAAATCTCTCCTTGAGCCTAAGAGAAGGGTGAGCTGGGCAGGTCAGGGGGGAGAGAGTCTGGGCTTTCTCTGCGCAAGTCAGGAACCTCACTTGGTCGGGACAGAGGAGTAGAGCAGACACACGCACAGCCGGGATCCGACCTCACCAGACACGGGAGTTGTGTCCTCTGATCTCTGGCTTTTTGCCAATCATCCACAGACCCGGAGAGGCATCTATGAAAGGGGGGACTTGTCCAGCCTCCTGCCTTCCATAGGCTGCTGCTGCTGCTGCTGTTTTCCTGTGTCATCGGGACCCACGAGGGCAGATTGCGGCTGCTTGCTGTCCGCGGAGAGGGAGAGCCAGCCGGGCACGACACCGCCACCATCTGTCTGTAAATATAACTGCCACCCCTGGGAGCAGGAGCAGCCAGCACTTGAGGTGCAACAGCGCCACCTGCTGTCTGCACATATAATTGCATCTTCCCCCCTTTTGAACACCACCAAAAGGACATTTTAACCGGTTTCTTTTTATTACAATTGTTGT
>JAWWEW010000078.1:68962350-68974726 GCA_035583185.1 Anabacerthia variegaticeps | reverse complement strand
TTCTAAATTTAAGGAGAGGGATTATTTTATTTCTTGGCCAATAAGATATCTTAGTTTTCCCTTCAAACTAAGACACAGCATCAGTCCAATTCCATTAGACGGGTGTTTCTTATAAAACAGTGACAGCAAAAAGAATGCTTTGAATGTGTAAAAATAGCAATATTTTTAATTTTTTTCTGACAAACACAGATTGCGATTCCATATATTGTAACATGTTTATGTTAGATACCATAGGAGAGGAAACTTGAATTTAGAATTCCTGTTAAGTCATCATTAGAAAAAAACAAAGATTCTTTCTAAAGAAGAATCCAGTCAGAGATATTTTAAGCTGAAAAAGTCTTAGGGCCAACATTAAACAACAACACCAACAAAAACAAAACAAAACAAAACAAAAACAAAAAACCAACCAAACAAAAAACAACCAACCAACCAAAAAAAAACACCAAGAAAACCCCCCACAACACAAACAAACAAAGAAACCCCCACCACAAATCCCAAAAGAAGCTGTAGACAAGTGCATATTAATACTTTTGCTGAAAGAAAAGTAAATACAACTCAGCAAACTTTCATTGTAATACTCATGTGCCTTTTCATTATTTTGAGCCATTGTTTTCACAACAAGGGTAATGAAATTGAAACAAATAAATGTAATTGTTACTATAAATCTTAATAATTATTTATAGTAATATTGAAACTAAGGAAAAAGAGTTTTTCTTGATTAATTTTCATAAATTATTTTAATAATCATGGCCCAAGATTATTACAGAGTTCTAAATATGTGTAATCTAGACTTAATACACTATATTTATTAGTGGTAATGTCATGTTAAAAAAAAAAAAAAACAAAACACTTAAAAACTGATTTTTTTATGAAAACCATTGATTAAAATTTTCTTGTTAGAAAAAACAGATGAAATGTATTGAGCATAAAATACAATTCTGGGCTTAAAAATATGTGTTCCTAGCCTTTCTTTTTCCTTTGTTAGGCCATTTAACTTCATCGCACTTATTTTAAATAGTGTTAATTACACTGTTCAACTTTGTAAAAGGCTTTGCAGTCTACTAAGAATTTTTGTGCTTTAAGATCTTCTATGCAGTTGCAACATTTCACTTGAGCTGTAATCCAGGCTCTTCTCATCTGCTCCATTCTGTTAATGAAATTTGATAGAATCCGGTGTCATGGTGTGTATAGGAGATATTATACTGTACTGTTGTAGTTCAAAATGAACTTTATGAAATATTTTCTTCCATGGTGTTTTCTAGTTTAGTTTATTTCCATTTTGGACACACATGAAACATCATTCATAAAACCATGTAAAATTCCAGTCACTAATATCTAAGAAAAAGAATGAATACGGAGGATTAGAAGTTAAGAGGAGGGTTATCATACAAGCAGGGAAATAACCAACTAGATAAAAGATCAATTTTCCAGATGAAATGAGGAGAGTATGTTTCTTTATTTAAACCTAACAAAATAAATTCTGAAAGAAAAATTACTGCTGTTTCAAAATGCATCATCAGGTGTATAATCATCAAAGAATAAGAAGACCTATTGGAGTAAAATACTGAATTGACAGAAGAGAGACATGTTTACATTTTGAACCTGTGTAAAAATATTAGTCAGGAAAGTGTAGCATGGAAAGTAATGGAGCTGCTGTTTAAGAAAGATTCAAAGACCCATGAAGCTCCTTCCACTTGTTCACTGTTTGAATTTCAAACTGTAAGACTTTACTGCTAGATGGAAGTTAAGCTTTTCAAGTAATTCTAGTGGAAGCTGTTTTAAGATAGGGAGACTTTGAATTGTTTAAACTTTAACTGCAGGAAGAATTTTTCAAGCAGGTGGTTCTCTATGGAGAAAAACCTGAAATTTCAAAGCTTTAGCATCTTTTTTCAAATCCCTAATGTAAAATTTCAGTGAGGGAATATGTAAACAATCAGTATTATTCCAGTAGTAATTTTGAAATATTTTGCAAAAAGTTGCAAAAGGACCACAGATCAACAAAATAATAAATGAGTACCTTAACACTTAAACAAAAATAGAATACCTGGTTGCATTTTGGCACATAAATATTGGTTAAATTCATCAGGCAAGTTATTGCATGTGAATTATTCACTATGTTCTCCTGGCTGTAATTCTTTTTGCATTTAATTACAAGGGGCTACAGATTACTTAGAGGTCTTGTAATGCATGTGCATGACTGCCAAGACCACTAATGGAAATTGCATACCATTGCTGAGAGAAAAGTATACACTTCTGTAATTACATGTGGTACTCTAAATGCAGATGCAAAAGTGATTATCATAAATTGGTACTCTGCATATTGGAATGCTGTATTGGCTCAATACATTAGCTTTCATCGGGATTCAATATGTAGTTAGTTCTCTCATGAAATAAATTTAAAGGTCTCCAAGTAAGTTCTTTTTGCTCTTGGACTCTGCAAGTAGTTCCACAAGGAATGCTACAGGCAATATTAGACTAGAGAAGAGAATGTTATTGGCCAGCACTTAAGTATTGCATTAGAATTTTTAAGAAAAATTATATAACACTTGAGTTTAGCTACTCGTATTTGTCACATTCTTGTGACCACTAAAATTTATGCAGCAGAGGAAGGAACCTTAAATTTTCAAAAGGTTTGTTCACATTCTTCTCCTGATATTTTAGTAACAGTGAAGCCTTGAAACTCTGTCCTTGTGAAGAGATGAGCAAATGAAGACTACAAAAAGGGTAAAAGTTATGTGTTACAGATAGGATTGGCTATCCAGCAGAGCTATGAACTTCAACAGTGGGTGATTCCTTGCTGCAAAATAGTTTTAATTTATGGTCTTTGATAGTGGAAGTGCTCCAAACGTGGCTGAAACACAACAGACCTTCAGCATCTTTCCGAAATACATTGTGAAAGTGAATATGTTCAAAGATATTTGGTCCTTCTCTCCAGTTACACATGGTTAGTGCATTTCCTTGTAATACATTGGCTAGCACATTTAGACCATTATTGCTGCCTAGAGCTAGCCTGCCTTTTTTTCATTCATTTTTGTCTTTCTTGAATCTCAGATTAATCCTTGACTTCTCTCAACTTTTTACATCCTTAAAAGACTTCAAAGAGGTATTTCAAACATATGAAATAGTTGGCACAAATGTCTCACATTTAAATTAATGAGGTATTCTTATGAGTGTGGATGTTTCCAGCCTATGTACTTTGCCTGTGTCTGTGTAAGTTGCCACAGTTTATGCACTTTCTTTTCTTTTCTCTGCATTCTCTTGAAGTTTTTTTCTGAAGACTCTCCGAAGTATTGACTATCTGCCAGTTTCTTCTCCTGTTGATCTGAAGCTTACATATAGCTACCTCTAATTTGCATTCGCAGCTTTCTGCCCTGATGATTTTTTAACATGATACATCCTGATAATACTGAAAAGCGTCAGAAATAAACTCTTTAACACCAATTTGTAGGTGTTAAAAAGCAGGCATTCTTTATGCAGCACACTGGATGCCTGGAGGATAGCTCTTCTAATCAAACGTGCTAAATGACAGATAGGCAGGGCTTTTTATTACATATACTGTTTACATATTCATTAGATATTCTTGCTTGCTTGATACATATTCAATAGTTTGCTTTACATAGTCACAACCCCATACAAAGTCCTTATTTGTTCCTTCCGGGTCTTCTTCTGCTTCTTGACCTTGGTTCTTGAGCAGGCACAGTATCGTGTTTCACCACAAAAACTGTAAAGTTTACTTTTTATCTTGTCAGGGTACACAGAGATGAGTTTGCATCCTGTTTGTTTGAGTTACATTCCTTATCTAAGACTTCTCTAAGACTACATTGTTCTTCATTTGGGCATTCCAGAATGCTATGAGCAATGTTCTATGTCTCCTGTCACTGATAGTTCTAAGTTTAAGACCCTACATTTCATCAGTCTCCTCTGTCACCATGGGTTCTTGAATCACCACCTGATCTCTGATGTCAAAATGCTACAGTTATATTTCTGATTTCTGAATTTCAAGTCAGTGGCCAAAAAAAAGGTTAAAGGTTTTTATTTTTACAGTTCCATGTGAAACTTCTAAAAATTCCACTCTTCATGAGATTACAACTTTCCTCAAACTCTTTCACTGCTTTTACATAGGTCACCTTCTCATCCTTACTTATTTGAATGTTATTAAAAAGTAATATCTTGACATATTGCAATAATTGCAAAAATAACATTTCTGCCACTCTTTCCTTATTAAATTGAGTTATTTTCTCTCTTTCTTAAGACATTTTGTCTTAAATGTTTTCTGATTGCAACCACTGCCCAAGGACCAAGGTCATGAAGGGGTGGTTGTAGCTCCATCTCTTAATTCTTCTTTCAAGCCTTTTCTCTCTCAAGTTCCATTTCTTGTACTGAGTGCTTTCTTAGTGCTTCACATGCCTTTGAATTTTTATTTTTGAACTTTTTGGGGAAGCGCTAAAAATTTGCCATCAGGGGAAGAAAAAGCTTAAGTTTCCTTCTGTCTCTGACATGATATAACCAACTCAGACTGATAAACTATGCTCGTAGCTTTGCTGCTAATAAATCGTGAAAAGGGATCTTCTTTATGCTGCAGGTTGCGAAGAAGCTACTTATATGCTTTCAGTTAGATGGAAATTTTACTAAAGTGAAATCAGTTGCAACATAATTCATCTGACCAAAACACAAAGGTCGTATATCAAAGTCTTCACAGAATTCCATAGCCACATATGAGGAGGAAATGTTCCTTAAGGAAAGAATTAATGAGAGGGTCCAGAGGGAGGAATCCTGGTTCTGACCAAACTACCACATAGGAAAATGCAAGGAAGCAGTTGTCCTCATGCATCAGCAATCAAACAACAGAGGAGTTTGTGTGTATGTGTGTATTCATAGAAAGCATCACTTACCAGCATCAGGAACTGTATAAGTATCCTCTTGAAATCAAATATTAAACAAAGGTGCTTTGGTAATGGTTGTCATGATTGTTTACCATCTGCTTACAACCAACTTCATTACCATGAAGATTTAACCAAATAAATTAACTTGTTACAAGTGATGAAATGCTGTTGTGTCTGAAATACAAAATTAGAGACAACATTTTATTTTCCTAATAGCTGTTTAACTGGCTGCAAAAAGTGATTCTTTTGCATCACACCTGTAACTAGGAGAAATTGCATCAAGCTGTTTCACAGATTGCGCATGTTGAGGGAATGGATGAGCACAGTGTGTACGTCAGGTCAGGCACCTTCATGCAGGTAGTGCAAAACCACAGAATGCATAGATATGTGTTTGTTATATAAATGCAATAGATGCTTTCCACTCCTAGCATATGCATTATAATTAACCATATAAAATATGTTCAGTTATAAAATATATGTACAGAAGTGAGAGAATGAAAGGAACAATTTATGAAAAGAAAGTCTTGCTGAAAATGGAAAGGCTATCAATGTAAAAAAGAAATGTACATTTGTGTATACACCAAATTAACAATGAAAATTCACTGCTGTTAGCACTGTTAATTAAATATTTTGTATGATTATGAATGGCATCCAGTTTTACATTAGAAAACAGTAAGAGCAAGCATTAGTTCCTGGTTTAAACCACATAAACAGACTGCCAACTACATAGTTTATAGCTAATAATTTCGGGCTGAAGAGTTTCCTCACAATTATTTCATCAGCTTGGTTTTCAATGACATAGAATTAATCCTTAATGAAATTATTTTGAATGGATAAAAATTGTAGTCAGTGAGGAAGACGAAAAATGAAAACAGCATCTTTCCTTCAGAGCTATACATATGGAAAACAACAAATGCATTAGCAATGCAGACATACAACAAAGAGGGTCTTAACAGTAGGGACAGGGTAGACAGAGTTAAGGTGAGAGCAAACACATACTTTTATGCAAGTATCTTCTGAAGTGACAGACATACGTGTTGTCATTAGAACACCAGATTGCCTTGTATAAGCCCTCCCTCTGCTTCAGGAAAATCTTTGGGTATCCGAAGTTTAACAGAGAATGAAATAAGCCCAAACCGTTACAATGGGAGAGGCTGAAGACCCATATTTTTAAACATCTACATATTAAATGTTTTCTCTGAAGGTTCAGTGATGCCCGTATAAACACTAAAGCTCTTAATGTTGCCTTAGGACTTCTGTTTCAAACTTTAGGACAACTGTCCATATTTTGAGGCTACTGCAAAACAATGTTGTTGGACCAGGATAAATTGTGAAATTATTTACAAAGGAGAATGTTAACATTTTTGCTATTCTGTCAAATCTTGCACTGAGCTTTTCCCCTCCTTCCTCCCTTAACCTTTGTGCATAAATGGCAATGTCACTTGCAGTTATAGCAGAGCACTTTGACATAGCTAACATCAAATTTCCTTAATGCTTGATCAGCCTGAAAAGTGTACAAATGCTGGTATGTCTGGGAAAGAACATCTGTACACATTTTCTAAGGAATATTATCCTATTCCTAGGATACTTAGAATGTCAGTGTTAATGTCAGAATGTCAACAATGGAGCTTTTAAACATCAGAATTACACAAAAATATAACTTAAATTATTTCCAAGGATAGATACCTCAGATAGATTATCCCCTATTTCCCCACTGTTGTTTCTTTTCCTTAGGCATATTAATTACCTCAAAATTATAATAGGTTTAGATTTTAGATAAATTAAGCTGAATTACTGTACGTAGTTTCGTAGAATAATCTCTACTTTTTTTTTTTTTCAACAGAAGAAGGTATTTATTTATTTAAGATTTTTTCCACTATGTAGCTTAATTTAGCTAACATCAGCTGAGTGTTCATTCAATATATCCCAGACAGAAACACTGGTTATATTAAGAGACACTATTAATAAATGGTATTATGAAGAGAGGAATGTGAAATTATGTACTTGAGGCATTCCATGTGCAGCAAAATTTTAAATATTGTTTGAAAACCAGCAACACATAGATCATGTTAGTGTGATAAAATATCATTTTTATGTATGATTAAACAATTTTTTCTATGCATTCAAGTATCTTCTCATTTGTACAGATTAATAAATATAGAATGTACTTGAGTATGTGTGGAAAAAACAGTAAACAAGTGTTCAGATCTGTCAAACACTTTTGTTGTTGCTTTAGACTTCTTTTCATATTCTTTTTATCTTGAGTTAATCTAGCTGGGTATGCTTGCTTTTATGGGGTGTTGGAGGAGCAGAACATATATCAGACTAGAATGCCAATTTTTCTGAAATTTCCCTTGGAGTGGGAATTATTAAATTAAATAATAATTGCATATTATTAATAATAATTTTAAATAATATTAAGTTATTTTAAACAGTCATATTTTATTTACTAACAACACAGTGTCTTTTTTGTTATCAGAGTATTATGAGAAATGAACACAGCATTTACCACAGAAAATTTGAATATGAACAAATTCAATCAAAATTAAGCCACTTCAGACTTTTCCTTGAAACATAGATCAGCTGCTAGTATAAACCCAAATAGAGACATGTTAATTAACATGTTAAAAGAAGTTCACCTTAGAACCTCTCTTTTCTATTGACTTGGGTGTAGGTGTCCAGGTGTTGGCAGTGAGGTGGGGGGTGGCAGTGGTGTGGTACAGGGGTTGGGGTGGGGACAGGAAAGGCGTGCTGTGCCTGTAGGGGTGGCCTCTGTGACAAGAGATACAAGGGCAGACAGATCACTCCACAAGAGTCCCACCACAGAGAACAGCCGAGCCCATTGGACATTTTCCCATACCTGACACAACAAAAATTTTATTTTACTAGGATTTCTTAGCATTTTTTCTGAAGTTCACTAATCACTTACTACCAGTGGTATTTGTACTATTATACACATGTTTGTACTGTATTTGTACATACATTGTATTAGTGTATTATATGGATCATATGTATATTTTTACTATATTCTAGATGAGATCTAAACTTAAAAAAAAGATGCAGGTTTTGTTTTTTTCTTTTTTACTTATGAGCTTATATGCCCCATGAACTAGTCTAGCTAAAAGATTATCTCTATTATCTGAATTGGAGTGAATTTTTGCTTTCCTAATGATCTTCTACAATACAAATGCAGAGTGATGAAGCTTACAGTCCAATTAGGTTTTACAATGTTGACCATGAAAACTTCATTGTAATTGTAATGTCAGATAATTTCCAAGAACATGGTTCTGCCTCGGAACAATGTGACCAGCTGCAGAAAGGCAGAACTCTGCCAAAACCTGTCACTTTTCATTTGTTCACTGCTTCCAACAGAATTGTTCCTCATTTACGTCTGTTTAGCGTTTTCTGAAATTTGGCATCTTGCAGTGTGATAGCTCCATGCAGTATCTGCACATGTCAGCAGGCTAGTGCAGGATTGTGCCTTTCCACATTATCTGTTATCAAATTCCTGTGAGCAGGAACATAATCAAATGTAATTTTCTGGAGAGGTTAAAACAACACTCCATCAGAACGGGAGGTTATGCCTCACAACTGGAAGTTAAGACAAGTTCATTTCAGCTGGTTCATGTGTCAACTTATAGGTGGCTACAGATCAAATTTGTTTTCTGTGTGCTGACTGGGAAAGGACCTGCTCCTGTGCTCCAGGCCTACTGCTCCCTATTGCCACAAGGGCAGTAATTTTCCACGGGAAGCAGTAACAAACACTACTGAAAAGTAGCATCAGAAACAATTCTATCCATTTGCTAAATGAACGCATACCTGAATTGCTGGGAATTTTTTATTAAGCTCAGAAATTAAACGTACAGCTCACTTTTTTTTTTTGTGAATCTTTTACTTTTGAATCTCTCTTTGCTGCTTGCAGGAGTAAAACCCCAAAGCAGTTTAGTCTGAATTTCTTCAGTTTCATTACAAAAGTTTTGTGCAGATCTAGCTAAAATCTTTGGTTTAGAACTATAATGATTAATGTCCTGAGCCACAGAGAGAGGAGATCTGAGCCAGAAAGAGAAGAGAATAGAAACCTCAGAAACAAATGGGACACACAAAATTGAATACAATTCCTGACCCCAAACCTGCTGAAAGAGTCTTTTCACAATTTGATATTTCATATTCCTTCTTCATTTCTTTAAACTTTAGAAACTGATAGTAATTCATTTTCCTGTCAACGGCAAACTCTTCCTTCATCTCATATAATCTCATATACTTGTGAGTGAAGGAGGGTTGTTTTTTTGATTTTTTTTCTAAATTTTTTTTCTCACAATCTCCGTTACACTTATAACAGATTTCCAACTATCATAGAATCCTTTAGTGTGCTAAATTAGAGTCATGAGTGGAGCATCTTATTTTTGAATTAAAATTCTAATTTAAGGATGCATCCTGTCATCATATCTTATCATGTATTAGTAGGGCTGTGGGAAAATAAACAAACTTAGAATTTTGTTGGCTATACTGAAAGGCAAATGGAAAAAAGTTCATATTGGCTGATATCTTGCTTGTTTTACAATCAATATGTTTATTGACTGATAAAATGATAACAAGAAACAAACAAAACTCCAGGATATCAGATATATTAGATCTCATACAAGTCAAGCAAAACTCTCTGGTCTGAACATCTCAGTCATGAGTCAGATTAGACTGGATGCCAAAGGAAAAGATACAGTGGCTGTAAGTTGTTTTCAGTGTTGAGAAAGAAATTAGCTGCATCATATCTGGAATGAAATCAAAAGAAATAATTATTGAAAGAACGAATGACCACTATCTGTTCCAGGTATGAGTCATGCACAGATGTACAATGAGTTTATAGGTACGTACTAAAGCTGCTTGTGAAAAGGTTGTACCATCAAGTGTGTGGATACTGTAGGTATTTTCCATATGGGTATGGGAAAAATAGCAGAAGGGACTGATCAATATTTGTATTCAATTGCCACTATATTAATAAAAAACAATTTAAATAAAATGAAAATGTATTCTTTTATTTCAATTACATTTGAAAAAACTCAAGTTTATCTTGAGGCAAATAACATTTTTAAATGCTGAAACAGAAAAGCTGGTGACTTGTAATAAAGGCTAATGAAATAAAAAGCAGTATTTCAGGAAGAGGAGGAATCTTTCCATGAGCTTCTCAAAGCTGTCATCCAGGATGTAAGAGAGTCACTGAGGGTTTTCTCTTTGCCTGAGAATTCACAAACTCACTACACCCTTGTTTAAACTTTCCACTCCTGCCCCAATTGCCAGACTTATTAGCTGAGCTGAGCTGAGCAGACATTGGTCTCAGTTCTGCCAATGCACCTCTATTTGATTAGGAGTATTCAGAAGCTGAACGGCTTATTTAAAAGAAGCTGGCTTCTACGGTTGGATCCAGAGAGTACCTTTCTGGAAAGTCAGAGGTTTCATTTTCTATGACTGCTCCAAATCAAACTGAAAGTGGATGTGATTGGTCTTCTACCTCTAAGGAGAGTGCACACCCACCAAGTAACACAGTAAGCAAACAGCCAAGGAACAACTTTAAACATTGCAGGAGAAAGGATTTAGCAAAAGATGCCTCTGTGGAAATAACCTATTGACATTAAAGTTAATAGGATTAAAGAAATACTAATCCTCCTATCTGGCATGAGGGATAACCCATGGATGATGTTTCGAAGCAAAAAGGGATTGTAGGAGAACACCGGTCAGAAAGAGACACAGGGCTGTAATCCACTGAAGCATCACTGCAGAGGAAAATGCTAATATGTCCAGCGTGAATAGAAAAGGTTACAGAAAACAGAGATCTTCATGTCTATGTCCAGAAAGGTGTACTGCAGCAATTTCTATTTTGCAGTTTTATTTATATTTGCATTTGCTCAGTACACCTAAATAAGTTTTGACAGGCTAGGTGAGGGATATCAGACTGACAAAAGTAATAAAGTTATACATATCTTATGTGAACTACTGCATAAAGAAAAAGAAACAGAAGAAAGAGGATGAAAGTAAACTCTGCACTATCTTTGATAATGAAACCTTATTTTTTGATTAATGAAAATTGTAAATATACTTAACAATGCATTCACAATGCTTTCTGTGGACTCCAATCTGGGGGAAAAAAAACATAAAACAAAACAACAAACAAATGCAACCAAAAAAAAAAAAAAACCAAACCAGCCAACCAAATGAAAAAACAAACAAAAAGTAAAAACCAGCAGGATAGAATAAATTTATTCTTTAAGGTACCCATGTGATCAGTTACAGTACAACCTGATCAGTTAGCTTTTCAGTTATGAAGAGGGCTGTTTTCCCTAGCTTACCATGTTGCTTGAGTGATTTATTTCCAATACACAGTGTTGATTTCCTATAAATTTGCCATTTGAATAAACTGGAAACATGAAATAATGGCAATAGTATTCGTTTCCTCAGGTGTTTTGCTCCTTCTGCATAACTATATTGTACTTGTATATTAAGAAAGGGAAATATCAAAAAGAGAAAGACGATTGCAGAACAAAATTAAGTAGAGAGATGGAGAAATTAAGGAAAAGGATCAAGGTCTTGTGGATGGGAAAAAGGAAATATATTAGTGTTGTGACACAGTGATTGCATACATAAGGCAAGGTCTACCAGGGCTCTGTGTGAATGACTGAAACAGCAGTCTCCAGAGCATGAGTCCGGCTGGCCTCTGCCTCCTGTCTGAACATTTTTCTGCAAGAGTGCCTTGCAGCTTTCTAGGGGACTGCCCACGCACTGCTCACAGGCAGGCAGCCCAGCCTGCTCCATGGTGGCAAGTCCATCTGGCACCCATAGATACTGAATCTGGCATGCTCTGGAGAGGGAGCCAGCTGTAATTGAGGACCTGTCTTAAACCTTGCGCTATGCACAGTGAAAAAAGCCATCTTCAGCAGGTGCTGTTCCTTTCTGCATCCCAGTTTGTGGTGATATTACACACCTACAACATCCTTAGACTGATGCTTATAGTTCACACCTAGTGTGCAGAAGGTAGCTTCATCCCTAGAGATATTCTTGGAGAGAGTATGTACAGGTTACATTCCTGCTTTTTGTTCTTGTCTTTCTAACACGTTCAGTAGCATGCCTTGATGCTGCAGTGCCTCAGGAATAGCACACTAGGAGGACTATACTTGGCACTTACACTTTATCCACCCTTCAGGAAGTAGAGTTCTTTCTAAGTGGATGATGATAGCAGTGTTCCTTCTTCTGCTTTACATCTTTTTCTCGTAATCAAACTAAACACTGATAAATGGTTATTGCAGAGCTGACATATATAGGAAGATTCCAGTTACCTAATATTTTGTGCAGAAAAGTGCAACAAACAACACTTCTATTGACTAAATCAGTATTATTTTTTAAAGAGTTGTACTTTGTAGACCATTCTGAAGTTGTCCTAGTTCAGCAGGTGGGACCGGTTATCACTGTGTGGGGGGTGATCAAAGCTATGTATTCTACCCCCTCTA
>JAWWEW010000078.1:68868801-68962115 GCA_035583185.1 Anabacerthia variegaticeps | reverse complement strand
TCATTAAATTGTAACTCTGACTTATAAACTCTCTTGTGGTGGGTCCACTTCTCCTGCTGGTTTACCTTTAAAACCAGTACAGAAGTAGATAAATTGGTTATATATTTATTATTCATACAAATTTATTCATAAAGAGAGGCATATTAGACTCAATATTTCTGCAATGTAGAAAACAGACAAAGATTATTACGTATTGCAGCTCAGTAAGATGAATGCAGTTGTTAATGGTGTTTCCTTTTTTTCCTATCTTTCTTTTATTCCACCCAATACCTGTCTACTGTACCCAGGACCACAATCTGACTGGATTTTGCTTGCATGTATTTTTACTCTGTTTGTGATCTATTCTTATATAAATGTCCATGCCTTTAATGTAAACAGCAATTCTGTTCTCAACAGGTGCAGAATGTGCTCTCATTTGAGAAAGGATTACATGTAAAGATCAAATATGTTGCATATGAGCTCTCCACAAGGAAGATTTTTGAAACCTCCTCATCTCTAATTCTATTGTTTCCTTCACTGTTGTCATTTCCTGCAATCTGAGGATTTCATTACTTTATTATTTTTAAAATAGATTTTTAATATATTTTTTCCTTGATGAAAAGGAAAAATAAGTATAAAAAGACTGCTCAAATGCATCAGGAAAATTGATTTAGTAGAAGCCCTAGAATATGTGTCTCAAGCCAGATATGGAATATCTTCATTCATGTCTGAAAGGCAAATTGAACAAGACAATGCTCCATCATGAGCCTGTGCCTCTGAATAGTAGTTCTGATCAAAACATTACTGTTGAAGATGTTTGTCTGTCCTTTTGGGAAATTAATCTGTTTTAATAGAAAAAAAATATCTTAAATGTTTTGGTAAAAGCTGAATGTATTTTAGTTTGGGTATACTATTGGTACAGGACATAGAATCATAGACTCATAGACTCATAGAATCATAGAAGGGTTTAGGTTGGAAGGGACCTTAAAGATCATCTAGTTCCAACCCTTCCAATCCAGATATTTCAAAGCCCTGTCTTTATTAGTAGTACAGAATTCTGAGCTTGATGACATCTATTAAGAAGTGGTAGCATCCTAGACACTGCACCTGAGAAGTACTCTTCTACCCCTTTGCTAAGATCAAGGGGGAAAACTTGGCCCAATATAAGTCACCATGTTCTGAATCAGAAACTACTTTATGTGTCCATTTCCTGAGAGGCAAGATGCCTCTACTTCTCATTGTAAATTATCATTTGTAATACTTTCATTTTCCTGGCATACATGCTTCCAACACAAACACAAATTCATAAAGGATATGCTATGTAGCCCTAGCACAAATATAAAGAGCTCTTAGTGATACCTCCTTTACTATGCTAGCTGGGAAAGACAACATCTGCTTCTAGGCTCTCATTAATTGCATTTGCACTTGCACTCTGTATTTTTGTGTATAGAAAAATGATACGTGGACTGTAATTGCAACGTGCTCAGAACAAGCAAGTAAAATGGTAAGGTTAAAGCCCTAATTTTTCTTTTGTGGCCGACACCCTCAGGTTAAACATCAGAGAGGATTCCTGTCACTTTGTCAGTTTTCTTGGTACCTGCCAGCCCAACTTGCAGCAATACAGAGACAGAGACCAGTGAACACTTCACAGGAAACAAGCAGCAAACTAAACTATTTCACAGCTCTTTCACTACTCATTACTTATTAGAAGACTACAATGATGACAGTGATTTTAAAAGCCCTGATAATCATTGTATTTCATTTTTTTCTTTTACGTAAATACAGGTCTCATCTCCTGCTGAGCCAGCAGACGAGGTGAGTTCAAAACATATAAATGAAAAATAGCTGTGTCTCAAGTGGTGTTGAACAGCTGATGTTCCGGGTGTTGGTTTGATGCAACCTTCAAGTACTGTTTTGGGGAGCCTCGTTAAGAGTTTGATGAAGTTTCAGTTTTATACTATTTCCCACGAATTTTTTTATTTTTTTTTTTTTTAAACATGACTATTTCCTCTCCTTGTCTCATGTGCCACCAGAAATCTGTAGCAGGAGGCTCTGTGCACATGGGAAGAGACTTCTGTAACAGCTTTGACAGCAGATACAAGTTCCTTAAGGGAACCCTGTTGTCAATACTGAGAAGTGGGCTGTACTGAGTGACAGAAGAAGGTGCCACATGAAAAAGGACACTACTTAATTTACAGATAAGTGGCTCTTTTTCTTTGACCACTCCTGGTTTAATATTGTTCTTTCAGGCATCTGTTTTGTAATGATCATATGCAAGATACTGTTTATTAACTGTATCTTCTGTGCGGTTTTTAATATTTAATATAATGAGCTTTTTGCCAGGGACATTGATCCATGGTTGACTATCCACTTTATTACTAAATACTTTCTCATAATCAAATATAAGAAAAAGCACTAAAAAAAAACAACCAACCAACCAAACAAAACAAAAAAACCAAACACTCTTCAAATATTGCAGGCAGATTAATTATGAAGACAGATTCACATATTAAATTCTAAAGTGTCGCACTCTTTCAAATATAAAAGTGACCTCCTCAGAATTTAAGACAAAATCTTAAATCTATTATTTCTCTTTCTGTGGAGAGTTTTGTGTGCTAATATCTGGAATAGGAGGCAAAGCAGAACAGTGTCTGTGGGGAAGGCCCAGTTGTGGTCAGAATGGAACAAAACAGCACCTTTTAGCATGTAGTTCAAAGACAGTTTCCATCAGAGGAAGTGAAGAACAAATGTTTTTTAAGCTTCCTAGGCTGTCAACCTTCCATTGGCTTGAATCTGAATATGAGAATTATTTCTTTAGATTTTTTTTTTTTTTTTTTCCAGAGGAGATTTTCAGAGGTATTGCAGTCTCAGGTGGATTGTTGGTTCACCATCACATATCTTTGAAGTGTTTGTGGCTGACTTCTGCATTGGTTGAAGGAAGGACCTCTGAAGGAACTCAAAACTAGAGCTTCCAGCTAAAAGTTAGATTCCTGAGTTACATTTTCTGACACCATGTTGAAATCAAGTTTGTATTGTATATAAACTTTAAAAAGTCATTGCATAATTTCACAGGAAAAAATGTATGGCACTACTATATACCAGCTCAGAAAGAGATACTTGTACTTTACACTTGGAGATTTTTTTTGTGCTCATCTGACATCACTACATGAGCTTTTAAGTACATAGGCTAGAGAAATGTTTTGAAATTTCACAAAAAAATATTACTGTCATTAAATTCCATACACTGTATTTTAACTCTACATTTAAATAGATTTTAAAATTACTACTAATTATAAAAGGTTCATAATAAAATGCTGACAATTGACATTGAGAAGTCACATTTTAAGTAAAATATATGCTGCACTAAGCACATGTAGATTAAGTGTGGAAGGACAAAGCTCTATCAGTGCTTGGGCCTATAATATCAATGAACTTCCTGTAGAAAACACCTGACACCACAAAATTTATCCTTGCTTAGTATTCCATAAGAAATAGAAAGTAGTCTAAAGTCAGTCTAAATTAGCCCTAGAATTGTCTACTCAGCCCCAATGTTTTTATATGAAAGCATCCTCATAATTAATGTGTTTATATTTTCTCACCTGCGCTTCATTTTCTTCCTAAACTCCCATATGAGCCCTTAGACTTTAATTTAGAAAAGAGGCCAAAGTTAGAATGCAAAGTTGAGTTACAGATAAAACTTGAAATTACAGACTTCAGTATTGAATAGAATAGCAAGGCTGGCAGTATTGTACTTCAAGAAATTATTTTATTTTATTTTTTCTGTTTAATTCTTATTAAATATTTTTGCAATGGCTTTGGCATGTCAGAAATTAGTAAAAGAAATTGGTTAGGAATCTCATATTTGGGACAAATGACAGTAAGAGGTAAAATACCAACAGTTCCAAAAACTTCCTATAATATTTATCTGTTAGTACCAACACCAAAATTCTTTCATGAAATGTGTTCATGCTGGTATATGTTAAAATGAAGGTATGCATTTACTTTCATGTGTTTAGATCAAGCCATACACAGGATTGCAGTAAACTTCAAGTTTAATGAAGTCACAGTATCTAAAATTAGAAGATTGCTCAAGGAGATATATTGCAAGAAATTTTGGCTACAATTTTCAACATAACTGGAAAATTAACATATAAATTAATAACAAAGCTACTGCCAGAAGCACTTATGAGGGCAGCTTGTTGGATTAGGCAGTAACACATAATTAGACATAGCTATTACCAAGGATATCTAGATTCAGCAGCACCTGAGAAAAATGGGAACTTGTTTGCCCTCCTCATCTAGCATTCTTTATAATCAAAGATAACTTCTACATGTAAGGCATGGTTGCATTTAACTTAGAGCTGCAAGCTTTGCTAAGAACTGATATGTATGCTGAGGGGAGAAATGAGGGCTTTACAGTTAAAACCATTCATTCAGAACCAAATCCTGAAACTTAAAATCAGTGATGCTTGTAAACCACTGAGCAAAATAAAGATATAAAGTCAGATTCTGCATATTGCAAACTCAGGGGAACTGAGTTTTGGCTAAGACCCATCTACAAATTACTATGAAAGTATATATTTCTTCCATGGGTCATTTATGCTGCCTTGACATGAGAAAGGAAGCACACACTACCACTTTCAACATTATAAATATGCATGGGAAGACACCCAGCCTCTTCTCAGTATAGTTATTCTGATGATCCTCACTATTCAAGAGTCCTGAGATTTAATTGTCTCAATACACATGTCCATGGAGACTGGTCATACATAGCATCAGAGAAGTCAGAGGTCTGAATCAAAGAAGGGATGTAGCAGAAGATGAAGAAGGCAAAATTCTGTTCATAAGAGCCACTGATTACTTCTGTCTCTCATCCAAAGATTAAATGCTTATAAGCAGTGAGATAAAGTAGAAAGATAAAGTAGAAGACTTGGTAGCTCAAGCAATCACCAAAGATTCTGTGCCTCCTGTTAGAGTGAGATTTCAGTTCTCAGCTTGCTCTCAAGCTTTTTTTCTCAGAGACTTAAATCTGAATTCTCCAGTAAAAGTTAACCAGGTAGGCCAGGATTTTCTGAACTTGATCAAAACAAAATCTCATTATGTGAACAAGCTACCCAGCCTTCTAATCAGAGATGAAAATAGGCTATAACCTCTTGAGCTATTACAGTTTACCATTGCCACTTAGTTCACATCTTGATACATTGCACTTAGTTCACATCTTGATTCATTGGCAATACACATGTGAATAAAAAGTGAAAGGCATATATTGAAAATGAAAAATCATTTACATTGAATCAAATATAAATGCTAATGCAGTAGTCAAAATTGCAAACCAGACTCAGTCTTGTGTTCCATTTAGAGCTTGCAATTAACTCTAATGATGCTTACTGCAGAAGAAACATATCCAATGTAATATTGGATTTCTTTGTTGTTGTTGTTGTTTTTTCCTTAGCAGATTTCTCTAGATTTACAGGGATGTGGTAGAAATAAAAAGGAAAATATAAGAATAATAAAAAAGCTGTTGGTTTACTGAAAAATGCTCTCTTCAGGATTTGGAGATTGTTACTTTTTAACTCCATTTTATAGTTGCATTATTAAAGATAAGATTGTGGGGTCTTCATGTAACATTAACATATTACTTGTGCTACTGTTTTCAATGTAGTCTTACAATTTAATTTGATTTTTTTTTTCCTTACATGGGAGGTATAGATTGGATGAGTTTTGGGGTTGTTTTTTCAGTCTTCACCCCTCCATATTGCTCACTTTGCTAATAGACACCTAATGTTTTAAGGAAAACAGTAAATTTTGTTCAAGAATAATTTGTATTATTTAGGATGTGAATGTCATATTTATCAGTATTGCAGGGTATGAGGAACATCATAAATCCTCATCAGCCGTAGATTTTCCATAAGCGTTAACAATGGCTACTCCTAACATTAACACATGGAGTACTTAAGTACATTCAGTACTTCAGGACATTTGAAGGCTTCATCTATGCTCTTAAAAATCAGATGTCTACCTGAATATTTTTCTATACCGATAAAAAACAGCGTTGTCTGGAAATGAATTTTCACAGGTTTAAGGGATACTCTAGTCACTGAAGTCTTCAAATGCCCTTGAGGGAAAGGGAGATGAAGGATTCAATTCCAATGAAAGTATCAGGAATTGCTCAGTAGGACAAGTGCATAAAGATTTGTGATTTGTCATGACTCTCCACATGTGAAAAGAAGCAATGTTTCATCTTTCTTATTGCCATTACATGAGTATCACCTAATACATAATATGAATTAGTTTTGTTGAAGTAGGTACCTCCCCTTTTCTTTTCTGTTCATCCACTGTCAAGATAGCTTTTGACCTGTCGAAGTCATCTGCTGGATAAATTACTAAGGGGGGGAGGGAGGGGAGGGAATGACTGCTATAAGCTTTACTGATTTAATGAGCATGTTAATCTAAGTCAACACTACTCAGAATAAATTCAGCTGTCCAAGTGTCATAGCCATCTTCAGTGGGTTATCAGTTCATAATCCTTGAGTAGTCATATCGCATATCCCAGTGAATACATAACCGTACCTTACCTGAAGCAGGCCAGATAGCTCTGCAGGCCAAGAAGAGAGCACACTCAAACGGTGCCCTAAAAGCTTTGTACGTACAAATACTTGGAACCTTAGGCTCTGGAAACGCAAGCCTGAAGTCCAGTATAGCTAGCAAGGATGATGCAATCACAGGCACAGTGGAACAAGTAATCACATAGCTTCCTCCTAAGAACAACCATGTATATGAAATAACCTTATCTTTTGGATAGGAAAATTACCCATTTTCAGCTATAGATCTAAAATTGAATTTAAATAGAGAGCAGAAAATACCTAGACACATATTTGTGAAATTGCAGGTCTGAAATAATATATTTACTGGAAGTTTGCTGGTAGACATAGAAATAGGTGCCATGATTCTTAGTCTAATGATCTAGCTATAATATCTCACATAAACTACTGAATCTTAAGCAGCTGGAATTACTGATAACTTGTAACAACCATTTGTGCAAATGATGGCAAAGCAGAGTTCTGGAACTTGACTGTGATCTCTTTGCATTAATTAATATATATATATAATCTATTAATAATTTTTGTTATGGTTATTCTTCTGAATGAGGACAATGCAGATGTGGAAGAACTGCACAAACAAATTAGACATGTTACAGACCTGGAAAAAAACAAAACAATGATCACTTGGAAAAATGGGCAAAGGAGAGGTCAGCAGAGTAATTCTCAATATGCAAGGAATGGTACAAAGGTGAAAGAAATGTCAATATTTGAAAATAGTCATCAATTGAGATTTTTCAGGATAGATAAGAATTACTGGAAGTTGTTTAGGCATGCAGGAACAAACCGGTGAAATACACATTTACTAATTTCCATCCCCCCATGTATTCTATATAAATCTTGGTTGATGGTTAAAATTTTTCCTCCATGAAATTTTCTATCACACAAAGTCAATGTGAAGCAATTGCTGGGAGGTAATTTGTATGCTAGGATTGCCTCTACAAAGAATATTTTTCTCTGACTTGCTGTTTTCTGGTTCTGGCCTCTATTTCTTTTTGGATTTGAGAATAAATGGGAAGAATGAGTGCTCAAAGAAGTAAGTTCTGTCAGGAGGAACAACCATCTTTTCCCTGTTAACCTGCATCAGAATTTTACTTACTTTTTAGCATCAGAGGACTAAGCAGTCTAGAGAAACATGGGTCTAAAATTCACCTAATTTTAAAGTGTGACTTCTTGGCCAAGTGCGTTTACTCCATTGGCATGCACCTACCAGACACTACCTGCAACAGAATGGGAATCATGTTATTAGTGGATACTGCTCCAAATTCCTTCTGAAAGATGGGGATGCAGGTCTTTGGTAGTTTTAGTTAGTTTATTCTTGCTACTGTGACAGTAGCAAGACCTGCTACTTCTCAGCAAAACCTGAGAATGTAGTAAAACAGCAAGACTTTTGAAACACTATTTAAAAAAAAATAAACCTTATCCATTCCCCCACCATGTTGCAACAGATTTAAAAAAGTAATGCATGTAGGATAAAGATAACAAAACCATAAAAACAATCTGATGATGAAGAAAAAGTAACCTCTGTGAAAAGTATTGCAATGGTGTTTCATCATTTTTTGAGAGAAATTGTTTGGGTGGTGCTTTTCATATGGAGAAACGGGGAAGTTAAAGAATTAACTTAATCCTTTCAGATGACAATTGACTTTTCATTTCATATTAAAAAATCACTGGATTCTGTTTCCCTGCATGGGCCTGTAGAAAGTTTTAATATTCACAGCTATTACTGTTCTTGAGACTTAAGTTTTTCTGTCCTGTAGAGTGTAGGATTTTCTGAAGATACATTCTATCAAATAACACTTTTTTTCTTTATATTAGAGATAAAAAAGCAGTGAAAAGCTTGCATTAAGTGAATAGCTTATGTCTCCAGTACATATAAATCCATGAAATTGTTAGGTTTATTTCCACACTTTTTTAAAAGTTTCTCTTTCCCCAAATGGTTGTTGTTTCCACCATACATGGTAGAAATATTTCATTTGTATTTAGTAAATTTTCAATTGTACATCTCTGAAAGGAAAATGACCCTCAGTTCCCTGTCGGTATCACTATATATATCCTGTATCCAGAAAGAGAAACCCATGAACCTCCCAAGACTTGATAAATAACACCGCAGTATTAAATCCAGCTGTTCCTCTCCTTTACTTTCCCCACTCCCCCTTACAGAGAAATTATTTTGATTAGGAATAGCAATAGCTAGAAAAAAGGTTTTTCCTTACATGGAATAATTTGTTTGCAGTATTTATTTTGCTATCGTGTGTTCACCACTGGAATTCTTAAAAAAAAACAAAAACAAACAAAATCATAAAGGTTTTGGAAGGAGACAAACCAATAAATTCTGCCATGTTTCTTGCTTGATGAGCTCAGGAGTAAAGGTTGATATAGTTCTGAAATGCTGACAAGTTTGGCAGTGAAGAGAAACTATTAGCAATGAAGTAATATGAAGGAAGAGTGACAAGTGTTGAGAGTAAATGGAGAAAGCAAGGGAAATGGTGTTTTGCTTAGGCTGGGAATCTGCACTAATGTTTTATTTGCCACTTTTCAAACACAAGATAAAGTACAGACAAGTATTTCTAGAAAGTTGGGTGGTTGGGGTTTTTTGGGTGGGGGAGAGGTTATGGGGTGTGGCTTCTGTTGTGGTTTTGCTTTTTTGTTGCTGTTGTTTTGTTTTGACAATATTTATGTACTTATACACAAATAGGTACAGACAAACAATGCACAAGAATGTGTCATTCCTCTTAGCCAATAAATTCTTGAGAGGAGGGGCATAATCTATGTTCACTTCTAACCATGAGTCCTATGAGCTAGAAAACACATTTCTAGTGTTTTAAATTGAAAATATATTGTAAAATTCTCTTGACATTAAAGTTTGGATATATTAGTAGGCAGACAGCATGAGTCACATCTGACAGATTTTCAGTATAGCTATATCAATTCTTGTCATTGTTTTCTGCTACTGATCTACAAAATCACCCTTCAGGAGATTTAAGATCCACCTCAGCATTTTGTCTTTTTCACATGATTAACATAAATGTCATCATGCTCAGGGTTCAAACACAATCTCTCCTGCAATGGATAAAAGTTAAGATATTTATCACAAGTGCATGCTAAAAATTAATTACAGTGAAAAAAAAGAAACAAAACACAAACATTTGAGACAAAATTTACACTTAAAAAAATTGATTGCAAGTTACATAGTCACCATATTGCAAAACTGGTAATAAACCATTAAGAGGGACTTTGATAGAGATAGGAGATTTCCTTGAAGCACAGGTTATTACTATCACAAGGAGTACAGATTCTTAACTAACGTATATTGCTTTCATTAAAATCCACAAAGCTATGATGATTTTCTTCAGCTGAGTATCTAATCTTTCCTATTTCCATGGAGAGATTGAAATCAAGACCCTCATAGAATAAAAGGTTAGACATCTAGGAAGAAGCATTGCTGCTGCCTGAGCCGGTGAGAATGCATTATGCTTCTCTATGGATGTGTATTTTCTGCTTGTATTTGCTGAATAGAGCTAAACCCCTATTATCTAGCTGACTCAAGGGTCCTTTGAAAAATTCCGGCAATTACAGTTCACTGCAAGCAAAACATCTCCCTGAGTTTTGAAATGGGAGAGGAACAATATATTCAATTTTCAACAACTTGACTTTTGGATAATCAAAGCTAAAACAATTGAGATTAACATGTACCTCCCACTTGTGCTTAGCCTGATGGCTTGTTTGTTTGTTTTTAAATAGCATTGAACTGCATTATTTCTCTCATCTTTTGGATTGTTGATCAATAAGGCAGCAGTCATGATTTTCCCGTTCTCTGTTCTTGAGACAGGACAACAGAGTATTGCATGTTCCTCACTATATTTCCTTCATTGGCAATCTGCTTTAAACAGTCAAAAAAATCACAGACCAATCTCCATGATTTGGAGGCAAAAGGGAGTGAATGATAACATTTCTTCATTTAATTTTTCTGCTGACACTTTTTATAACAATGATGCAGCACTTCTCCATGTTGTTTCATATTATTTTCTGGTAGTATTTTTCCAAGGTAACTGCTCTGCTCAACAGTTTCTGGTAAAAGAGTTTGAACCTAACAAATTAAATAATGTAATTTTCTGCTAAATTGAAATGTTGCAATGGCTTTTAATTTGCTTAATTTGATCAACTTTCTCCTAAAAGCCTAAGTGTTTTCACTGAGTTGTAGTTTCAATTACCTCTCCTTTTACTAGAAAGTTACAATATAAGAATATACTTTGATGAAATCTAGTAACATCTGCTCAGGGTTATGAATGGGTGAAGCTTCCTTTCAGGTAAAAAGAAATAAATTTCATGGGACATGCAAAATATACCACATATATATTAATATATATATATTTATGTACATACAGAGAACAACTTTACCATCACAAGCTTTCTTGTTCTCATGTCTGAGTCTGCACCTTCCAAACTCATGAGGAACCTATCTCATCTAGATGAGTATTGTCCTCACCCTTCCTGCCTTCCCCCATAGCTTTGCCAGTGGGGGCACAGGGTAATTATTTTCAGAGCAGGTATGAGGAACTGAGGCAGGTTGGTCAGCAGCCAAATGCTTGTCAGCAGTACCTAAATCGCAGGCAACAACCATGACTTTCCGGGTTGCACCATCTGCTCTCTGATGTTGCCTTCTGCTGTAAATTCCCCAAGAAAGTACCCAAAAGCCCTCTTGACCTTGCCAAGGACAGCATAGTCCTGATTCTTGTATGCAGAAATCCCTTTTTATTGAATTGTCCACAGTCACTAGGTTCTGCTTCCAGAATGATCTCCTTTCTTCTCACCTCAAGCCTCCCAATGGAAATATTTCAAAATAACTGTTTTCATAAAATGTACTGAGGTTGATCTTGAGTTGGTCTTCTGAAGTGACACTTTGCAGAGTAATCCCAGATGACAATTAGTAGAATTAGATACTGTGAAGCACAGTAAAATGTAGAAGATAGGTGTCAAACAGGATTGAAGCAGTCATTTCTGCTCTTCTACCTTAAAAGTCTTTTTTGTTGCTGCTTAATCACTTTAATTTTCCTTTGTTTTTCTCACAGGATGTAAAGATTTTGACACATTTTTTTGAAAGATTTTAAAGATCCAAAGCATGGTCCCTGTCCAGATGACATTAGCAGTTTCTGAAGAGCAGTACTTATAAGTCATTGATTAGAATAGTGACATTTGGGGACAGGAAACAACTGGGATGGAAAACAGGAAGGGTCTCAAATAGTCAAGAATTTGTCATCTCTAATAGATTTAAAAATGCCTCCCTGAACAAGGAAACTACATGGTTACTTCTGAAAACACGGTGCAGGAATTAATGAGAAAAATGCTTTGTAAAATTCATATTTGTTATAACTTTCCTTATTCTTAGCTTTTTTATACCTACCTCTTTCTTATACATAGCTCTTTCTTCCCATGCATGCTTTCTGGAGCCAGCACATGTAAAACTTTGTCCTTTATTTCGATTAATAAACCTATCATAAGGGCATAAAGGATTGTTGGTCAGGAAAAGGCCACATGCCTCAGTAAGATTGTGTCCTTTAGATTTATTTTAACCTCACCTCTCTGCTTTGTAACTATATCATTTAACCCCTTTGTCTATAAAAATGTCTTTGCTGGCTCTTAAACACATTTATTCTGTTTGCCGTCTTATTTCATACGTTGCCAAGTAACAAAGACCACTGAAACTAAGTAGGTCACCTCAAAGTCTTCCTTTTTCCAAAGAGAATAAATTTAACCTTTTTTTTTTTTCTTTCCCTTACAAGAATAAATACTATGAAAGTCCAAACCTTTCTTTGACTGGTTTCTCTTACATATTCTCTGGAGCAGTGCTATTTTTGGGATGGAAATAGAACGAGATTTGCTAAAAGACATTAACTAGCTCTTCCTTTGCATGGAATATCTGTCTGCCTGCCAGTTTTTCTGTAGGATTTTTTTTGTGTGTTTTTTTTTGTTTTGTTTTGTTTTTTTCTACCCCTAGCTATCTGCTTATTTCTTTTGATGTTTTGGTTTGTGATGTTTTTCAGCCTTTTCTTTCTCAGCTTTGATGGCTTTAGGAATTTTTTTTCCAATAAAGTATAAATCATGGTTGTGAAGTACATAATGATGTACTTCTTTTCATGGTCATTGTTAATTTCAGAGAAAACATATAGAATTCTGATTTTGAAATTCAATTATTGACATCAAGAAAAAAAAGGGTATAGATAAGACTACCAGCCTATTGATCTTGCTTTGGCATTAGCCTGAGGAAAAAGCTTTGAACAACTCTGTAAAGGTTAAAGTAGGGAGACAAAAAGATTTGACAGTAAACAAGTGTGATGATTAGTCCCTGGCAAAGGTTCTTGTGACCATTAATGTCACTCCCTTCAGTGTCTGTGACTCTTTGTGGGACCCCTTTTACTTTGAGAAAAGAAGCCAGCTAGGGATTGTATTCAGCAAGCTGTATTAGTTCCTCTGGAGGTGATTATTGTTCCATAGGAAGGCATTCAAAAATACATAAGGAGGAAGTGGCACTCAGAAGGAAGATGTAAGAATTATTCTGGTGGTGTTAGTCTAACCACAACTGTCGACTCATCTAGGGGTGCTGATGAGTAGGTACTGGGTGGTAGGTAAAGAAACTTCAGCATGGCTACAGGACTTCTGTCCTGCTCGGTATGCTCAGCTTGACTGCTCAGCGTGTGTTGGTAATGAAGAGGTGCTGTACCCTGCAAGCCTCCACTGATGCTGGGAGATCCCAAGGGACCATCCTACTCATCATAGCTGGGTAGCATTGCCATGAGGTCAACTTGTGACACCTGTGTTTTGTCTTCTCCTTCTCCTCCTGTCCAACCATCCTGGACTCTACTCTGGATGGCACAATCGCTCTACCTTTAAGAAAAAAAAAAAAAAGAAAAAAAGAAAAAATAATTCTTCACTTGGCACTACTGAGCTGCATCTTCAAAAGCCTTTAGCAACAAAAGACAGCTTACTTCACTGAAATGAGCATCCCAAATTACCTGACCTCCATAATGACTTAATGCTCTTTAACATTTTTCCAGTCATTTCAATGATAGTAGGAAGTTGTTGCATATAGAACTTTTAAGCTCAAGTATTTAAAGGTGATTTTTCTACTACTAGTTGAACTCCGAGTTATTTAAAACCAGAAAACAAGAGTTATTTAAAACCAGAAAATAAGGGGAAATATAGTGGCTGTTAGAAAACCTCCTCTTAACTACCTCTGTCAATTTGTCGTCATATCTGTGGGTGTTTTCTCATGTTTTAGTACAACTAAACCAATTATTAGTTATTTAAATTATGAATGTGATTCAGTGAGTAAATAAATGCTAATCCTAAAAGTACTTTCCTTGACTAATTGCTTTGACAAACTGATCTCTACAATTCCCTGAAAGAAGGATGTGGTGAAGTGGCTGTCGATCTCTTCTCCCAAATAACAAGCAACAGGACAAGAAGAAATGCCCTCAAGTTGCAAGAAGGGAGATTCAGATTGGATATTATGAAAAATTTCTTCACTCAAAGGGTTGTCAAGCATTGGAACAGGCTTCCAAGAGAAGTGTTGGAGTCACCAACCCTGGAGACATTTAAAATGTGTACAGGTGCGGCACTTAGGGACATAGTTTAGTGGTGAGCTTGGCAGTGATTATGGTTAGACTCAATGATCTTTTCCAACTCAAATGATTCCTTGAGTCTGTGAATACAAAGAGGATGTTAAACATGATGCTTACCAAATTAAAATGTGTTTATACCACTCTGTTGGTAAGGATATGATTTTTAAATTACTTTGGGGAATTCACAGTTATGGTAAGGAAAAAGAGAAAAGGAAAATGTCTCTAGTTTTTTATAGCTTTTATAAGTAAAGAATCGAATCCTGTTTTGGTGATGAGTGCTAATGAGAAAGACAAAATAAAGGATCTAATACAAGGTCCAGTAAATTGACGGATAGGTAACTTTTTTACTTATTGAATTTAATAAATCTGATTTTCTTTTTGCTACTTCCATTTCTTGTCCCTCAAGCTGATCAATATTATCAGCTAAATAAGGGAAACAGTTAATTACCTCTCCTTTGTGTCCTATTTTGCACTGTTCCTTCTATCGTTCCTAGTCTTTGCTGGTCAAAGAATAAGTGAGGTGGTGACTAGCATGTAAAACAAATTACTGGAGGGCTCAAGGGCTTACCTGAAAAGACATTTATCTTGCTGCTTTTAACTGAACAGATTTCAACTAGACAGTATCTCTTTAAATGAATTTAGTTGTCTGGATATTTGAAGCCTAAGGTCTTAGTTGCTGAAGACTTTGCGATTCAACACTAAAAAATGTCTTTTTGCTATGTTAATTGATTCCTTCCAGCTGTTACAGAAGAAGCTGTTGTACATTGTATACAAAAAGCAGCAGCAAAGCTGCAACATTTTGCATTATCTTCTGCTGATGTTTCTACTACCTCCAGGCCTCAGGTCCATATTGGCCACCTCAGGGGGACCCGCTAAAAATGGATACAAGAAGGAGTGAAAGTCAGGTAAGAATAAAAGCTACCCTACACCAGCTTTGCTGTGACACTTGCCAGTCAATTTGACAGTATTACACAACTTGTCTTTGGTACAAAAAGGAAGGAACAAAATAATCGTTTTAGATTTATATTGCCCCAAGAATCACTCTCTGGCTATGCATACAGGCTATCACAGAGGTATAATAGCTACAGGATAATTTTTAGAGTAGTTTTCATGACAGCAGTCTAAGCTTGCCTGACCTGGATACTGTCATGCCACAGTCCTGTATTTCACCTGTAAGATCTGTTGCATTCATGCTGCACACCAGCCAAGATAATGCTATAGATGGCCAGGATCTCTCCTTTTTCTGCCATGGGAAGATTTATGTCTCTAAAGCACACCAGTAGCATGTGTCTAGCAGAGTATGCATCCTGGTAGAAAAAAAAAATAAAAAATTAGGGGTGTCAGCTGGCCATATTTGACTATTATCGATTAGTGATCCAATCTTTTGACAAGGCTGTTATACTCTCGCTGTTATTGTGAATCAATCATTGCCTGGAAGGCTACTGTTGATGTGTCTGAAAGCATCTGTCACACTCTGTTGAGGTCCATCCCAATCTTCTGATAGAACAGCTGACTTAGTTGTGCTGAAGAGTGGGAATATGTGATTTTTCTGGGAGCAGATGTCTGGAAAGGCACCACTCTGCTTTTAATGTAAGTCAGAAGTGGTATCAAAGACAGACATGTGGCATGGCTCAAATGTTCATACAGGCTTCCTGTTGAATTTTCAAACAGTTTGCAAAAGTTCTTTGAAAATACTTGTCTTAGGTTTCTGTCTTCTTTGTGTAGAGGGAGAGTAAAAATTTTAGAAAATTTATCTCATAACCTCCAGAGTGACCACAGACAGTGCATGGACATGCATTCAGCAAGTAGTCAAACACACAAAGAATCAGCCACTTAAAGATGGTGGTAGTTTGGTATTTTGTGGTTTTCTAGTATCCTTTTGTCTCACTCATCTCAGAACTCTCCTTGTTTTCCAGTGCCAGGGAAATTTAATAGATAAATTTGTCTATATCCAGGCTTGACCATACTCCTGAAGATATAGGTTATTTTAGATAAAGGGTATTCTATGAGGCTACTTCAGATAAAGGTGATGGGAAGATGAATTCCATAATACACCTTATAACATTACGGTCTTCAAGTTTTCAACTTGTGTCATGAGAGATATCTCAAGTTATCACAAGAAGAGATCATATACAACAGGCATACAACAGGCAATATGTACAGGCATACAGTTTTAGCAGCCATACAACATCCATAGAATGGAACACAGACAGAGCAATATTCTACTTTGCTTAAATTAAACTCTTAAATTGATAGCCATGATTAGCAACTGATTTTTGACTACATAGAACCTTTCATTCCCAGATCTGAAAGGCTCTCAACAGTGTGGGAGAAGATGATATCCTTTTTCTATAAAATACAGAAATGACATGCACAGAGGCTAAGTAACTTATCTGATAGACTTAGAGGTAATGCTGGCAATAGAAGTCACACCTTCAAGCAGCACTGCCTAATTGGGTTTTGAGAGTCTATACAAATGTCAGTTAGAAAAAGGTTTTACTTAAGGCTTGTCTCCTAATGCCAAGTGAATCTGGAAAGCTTCAGCACTTTATATGGATCAAGCCTACAGTCACACTAATCTACCAGCTTTAAAAATTTAATTTGTAAGCAAGATCAGCTTTATTAGTCTCAACATGCTCAAGCAGCTCAAATCAGACTGAGCATGAATTTTACCATAAAGTCCCAAGCAATGCAAGTTTAAGGCTTGTAATGTTAAACAATTCATGTTTAAATTAAGCCCTCAAAATTCTTATGTCACCTCACTGTTTTCTATAAGTATTCTGTCTGTGGTATAGCAAAAAACCTACCATATTTTATACTGTTATGTTCCATTCACTTTATGAGATAGAATCAGAGCACTGAACTGTATTTGTAATCTTGGTATCAAAGAAATCTCTTTTACTTTTACAATTTGGGAGAGCCAACAAAGTTGTCACATGAGGTTCTGGTCTTCACAATGCTCTGTAACTTAAAGGAACCACAGTATCCACCATTATGATAAGCAAAACTAGTACTGTTCCCTGAAATTTATTGATTTGCTTTGACAACTGACATACTATATCAGTAGGTTAAGTACCTCTTTCAACAGTGAGGATAAGTATTTGAAAATTACACTAAATTTGTTCAAATTCAATCTGTTGGAGTCTTTTTTTTTTTTTTTTTTTTTTTTTTTTGCTAGTAGGCTGAAAAGGATATTTTCAGTTAGTGCATGAGAAATTATGACAGTTCAAGGTAGTGCCTCTGATTCCAGATGGACACTCCAGCACAGTTTAGACAATAGAGTTAAATCATGTAAGCAGTGTCCATTGCTCATAGGAGACTTTTCAGCAATATCCTGTCACAGATTTTTTCAAAAGTTATTGAAAACAGATATATTCCAATATTTCTGTATAAATTTTCTTATAGTATCAGTTTTCATGGTGATCATAAACTGCATCATATATCTGTGGAATACCTAATAACACTTGTACTAATTCTCCTTTTTGACCAATTGACATGCATTATTTTCACAGATGACTTAGTACTTGTTACACAGCATACTCTGTATTTAGCAAATGTTCTGTCAGCTGATAAGCAAGCACATGAACAGACAGCACTGATACTGTATTCCTGTCTCCAGAAAAGTCTTCCACAGTTCACTCTTGAATATTTTTGACTGCTGTCACTAAGATGAAGACTGAGTGACAGAGGTGAATTATCTTGACAGGAGATACTGCTTTTTTGCAGAGGACCACAAGGAGGAAAAATAAAGGAATCTAGAAAAAAAGACTTGATTTACGTCTTGTTGTACATATAGTGCATCTGAAATTATATTTGCCTTTGAAGACTGCTTCTACACCGTGACAAGCACAGAACTGACAATGAGGTACAACTTATCCACAAGAGAAATGTCAGGGTCAGCATTTCAAAGTAAAATTTAGGGTAAGCAACAGTAACTGTTCTAGTCATTCATCAGTCTTACCATTCATCACAGAACACATCATTTACCAAAATTTATATATTCTATATTTAACATCCAGTCATTACATATTATATTCAGTCTCCATGCTCTTTGTACTTGCCTATTTTTTCCTTGAATCTCACATGGTCTTGGATATTTAGTCAGTCTGTATTTGGAGTAAGATTGCACAATAAGGCACAATAAAATCACCATGGCCTTATTTTCTTAGTGTATAGATGATCACATAGAAGTCAAGAGTTTCATTTAATAAAGTAAGATCCAATCTAGGAGAAAAAAAGATTATTTCTCTATATAAATTACTCCTACAATCACCATTGGTTTCCATTGTCCTAATTTCCAGGAAGATTCTGTATACTTTGATCTATACTCTGCAATCCTACTTACCTTATATAAAACTCTGAATAAGATCTCTCTTTCAATACTTGGGGCAATATTCTAAATAGTATATTAAAAAAGAAAGGAATAAAAAAATCTTTCCTAGCCTGTGCATTCCTTTTATTAATTGGCAGAACAAAGGAAGAAAAATATTTCTGGTATTAAAGAGAAAATTTAAATTAAATTACATTAGAATTGAAAATTTTAAAGCAAGTTGTAGCTCATGGACAAAGCTAAATAATCTAATGAATTAATTTTGAGCTCAGGACAGTAAAGTAACAATATGAAATTTACAAAATCATATTCATTTGAGCTTCTTCTTAAAAATATTTCTCCCAGAAAGGAAAAGGTAGTCTCAAGTCAACTTAACACCTAAGAAACAAGTAGTTTTAATTATGCATATGATGCAGAAGAATCAGTTAAGCAGCAAAGTATTTGTTATATGACTAAGGTCAAATAAGCAAGACAGTGGCAGAATAAGGAATATATTTCTGTTTCCTTATGTAGCTACTATACATAAATGAGATGGAAATTAAAAAGTAATTAGGAGAAATATAATGCATTTGTATTCCTAATAGACTACAGAGTTTTGGCTTTCCTTTCTATGTTCTGGCAGGGCACAGAGGGCTGATACACATTTGCTGGTAGGTGCAGGAGGTAGCTCAGCTGTGATGCATTGATCTGTGTACCACAGGTTGCAATTGTTTTGTAATTATGCATTTTATCCTGAAAGTATGGCTCATCATACTTTGGCATATTGAGACACATTTGAGATTCGCTAGAAGCAACTGTGCTCTACGGTAGACAATATGTATGCAAATAAGCAATAATTTTCCGTATGGAAAAGCATCACACAGCTTTAAAACTAGCCTATTGTTTTCCTTGCTATTCCTGACCAACATTTTGTAACCTGAACAAATAAAACTTTGCACTTAATATAACTTTTTTTTTTTTTTTTTTTACATTTGTGGGTTGAAAGTTTAAGTTTTCTTATTTAATGAACCAAATTTTCATAAAATGTCCATTATATTCTTGTACTCACAAAAAAATGCACTACCTGGGACTGCCTTGTGTATTCATAACAATGGTATTTCTATATATAGTTTAGTACACATAAGTATAATTTAGCAGAATATCACAGTCATAAGCTTGATTATAGGTGACTAACAATTTAGAGAGGCTTATGACAACTCCGACCAGGTATTATTTGTCACATATACTTTAGTTTTCAGGCAGATAATCTGGCCAGGGATGGTAAAGAACACTGAACGTTATCATGTTTCCTGTTCTTTCCTGTTTTAAAATACTGTCGTAAGGGATTCCAGGCTACGTTATGACTATCCACACTGTGCATATTATCCCCTCCTTTTTCTTTAAGTCTTTGGGAAAAATCAGTTACCATCAATGAAGAGTATTGAAGATAGCAAGGTAAAGGGAAAAACATGAAAAGATCCACTTTCCATAATTTTTGGCTGCCAGCTAGAATAACCCAGAAGAAAGTTTTTTAAAAACTATAAAAATATTGTAAAACAAAATTATTTTTTTCATCCTCTGTTAGTTGTTTTGGGTTTTTTCCCAGTAAAATGAAAAAAGGAAGGTAAAGTGTAAAACTGAACTCCAAAAATATAAAACATAAGTATTTCTTCATTTATAATTGAAAAGAATTGTTTTACATTCTAAAAATATTGTTAAAAATTAAATATTCATTTCAAAAAGTCTAAAGAGAAATGTATAAAGTTTCATAAATATCTTCAGTGTATATTGAGGAATAGCATTTAAGCCTCTAGTCTGGGTGTGGCTGGGTATTTGGATCTGCTAGACACTCCATTAAAGGATTGTTTTCCTTAAGTGGGAACTGCTGTTTTTTTTGTATACATGGAGCATTGTGTGCATCTACATGCTTGCAGGAGCGTGAAAAAGTTTTCCCACCACTTTACAATTACTTTGTGAACACAGGTTGCAGTTCCTAATGCAATGCAGTTGTAAACAGGTACTAAATGACACAGTTTAGCCATGTGTACCTCAGAGGAAAAAACCTGTAAAAAATAAATGAGTGTACTTGCAGTAAACTGCAAGTTCACAGAGAATTTACAAAAGGAAAGAAAAATACATAACTTATTATAATTGAACTGGTAAAAAAGTTCATATTGTCATTACATGAAAGGTCCATTTTTGGAATAGATGCAATATCCTGCATGAAAAACAGCAGTATCATTCAATATGACACCACTGTGACATCACCTTGGCCTAGACAGAGTAGATCATCATCAATTATAAGGTGCTGCAATTTTCTGAAGGTTTTTAATTAGAATGTATTAATCTTGTTATTTAAAGGACTCTAGTGTCAAAAAACTTAGAAAGTGAAAAACTGCAATACTTATAAACTGTGCTGTTAGAAGAGAGGATAATCCTGAACAAATACAATTTTTAATGCTGAAATATGAAGACATTTTTGAATATGATTATTGTATTATTTGAAGAAAAGAAGGATTGGTATAGGGATTACAACATTAATTATAATATTTGAGAACTCTTTCTTTTGCTAACATCTGATAGAAGAAAATTACCTGTTGCTTTCGTTGTCATGAAAGACTATGAAATGCCTCAAAATGTGGAAAATTTCTGCTCAGTGAAAGTAGACTAAACTAACCACACAGGCTGAACTGTGTTCATTCATTATAGAAACTAATTTTGTTGCATCTCTATTTCTTGATTATAGTGCTTCATAACAAACAGGTGCTGATAATAGATCTCTGACTACTTGAATATAGAAAAGGTCCAACTTTTATAAAGTAAATTTTCATTTCAAAAGCACAGCACAGTATACAAACTGGTTTGGGTCACTTTATGTTGCATTTGCATGTGGAAGTAGTAGACAAGTGGCCATTACTCTGTAATCTAATGTTTTGTTCTTTTTGAGAGGAATACACAGGTAAAGTCAGAACAGAACCTCAAAAAGGTGGGGAAAAACCCACTCACATTAAGAAAAATAATGTTGACTAAAGATGCTGATGAATTTGTGAACGTGTAATATTTTTCTAATGGATTTTCTTGTACAAAGTGTCTTTTATCATTTTAATCAAACTCTGTCTGTATTTGGAATTGGATAGCTGTAGAGAGAATTTAACATTAAGGTTTGCGATTAGCAAGAGAGCCCTTAGTACAATTTCAAGAAGTTAATGGTGCTAGCAGGGAAAGAAAAGTTTCATGAAGCAAGGATATAGATGCATGCTGTGATAGCTCTTAGGGGGCTAGTTCTCATTCAACAGAATTTGGCTGCTCCAAAGGAAACTGGTATGGATCAAAAAGCTATTTAAATCAGTCAGAATGTTTCTAGTCACTCAATGGGAATTAGGCAAGGCTGTGGGAATCCAAACAAGTAGATTATGTATGTTTTGATGTGTGCTGCAAACTCCTACTGACATCTCCAGAAATCTCTACCATTGAAGTAAGACAGCAATTCAGTCATGTTTAATGCAAGATTTGCACTGTAGTTTGTGAAAGCACTGTAGTTTGTGAAAGCCTCACTTTTTTTTTTTTTTTTTTTTTGGTAGTTCTGGTCACAGAAAAGATTAGTTTTTTCAGAAGAGAAGTATATGAAAATCCTTCTAACATCCATGTTTTGCATCCAACTGCTCTAGGTATGATGCTATTCAAGTAGCAGAGCTATGACTGTGATTTGGTTAATTTATTTCCTTAAAAATAGTTATTAAACTGCCACCAGCAACATGCCCAAATGTTACAGTTAAGACTAGGCTCAATTATATCATCCTAGGTGTATGCTGCTGCGAGTCCTGTGCCATCAAGCCCCTTTGCCACATGGTCCAGACACTGTGACCACTATTGTCATGGTTCTCTCAGGTGCCTGCACACAGATGTGAGGATACAGGGTCATGGGGAAGCTGTCAACAGACCAGTTTAAGCCACCCATAAAACAGTAGGAGAAGTAAAAGGCTGGAAATATGATGGATACAAAGGATTATCCAAGACTTTTGTGGAGAGAGCAATTTCAATCATACGAATTCAATGGAGTGTGAGACCTCTAAGAGCAGACATAACTCCTACAGGAATACAGACATGAGGTGTCACTATGGAAAAGAGTTTATTACGGTTCCTTTCACATTACTGTCTCTATAAATAAAAATTACTGCCCTTATGAGAGAGAATGGTTACATGGTTATGGGTATGCTGATACGGCATAACCAGTAGAAGAACAGCCTAAGCAGTGCCTGCTCCATGTTTCATCCCCACCATTGCTAAGCTGTGAACTGCTTTCCAGAGACCAGGTCAGTGATCAGATGAGGAATAACACTGTCAAGACAACTCATCGTAAAATGTGCAACTACATTATACTCATAGTATATTGTTCATGGATAATCCTTCACATTAATGTGTAAAACAACTCCATGTTATGTCAAACATGTATCTGTAACTTCTGTGTGATCTTAACGTTATTCTTGTGTATCTTCAGGTTAATTCTTTGCTGTGCTCTTCATTTGAGTGAGCAACTATGTTTGCCTCGCTCAGTTATCCAGCACTGTGAATTTAATTACTCCTCATCTTGAAGTAATTTCTGATTTATCCTGTTAGCTTTGTTCCAGGGTGGTCCCTCATGAGCTTAGAAGTGCATGGATTCAACTATCTCAATAGCATCACTCTAATGTGAAGCCATATCAAACAATTCAGAAGTCCAGGCTATGCTTCACTATTAAATACAGTTGTGTATTTAAAGGATAATATTAATTCAAAGACTTTTTGCTGCTGTGTGAGGAATTTGTATTTTCCCCTCTATCTGAATGAGTTCAAAGAATTTTTTATTATTATTTTAGTTTAACAGGAAACAAAGCATGAAAATCAAGTTGCTACTTGATTCATTCCAGAAAAAAAATAAAAAAATTAGGCAGTGAACTGAATTGAATAGGAAAGGAGCAAGCATGTGTTATGTGCATGTTGGGCTACTGGAAGTTCATTCCCCCAAGACAATATGAATTCTGTTGCTTTTCAGTGAGTCAACATAGCAATTGTGCACTGCCCTCAGGGTTTGCAATGCTCTGCTCATTGGGGCAGAAATAATCTTTTTCATTCATGTTATTCTTAGCAGCCCTCTTTGTTATCCTCTCAAAGGGAGTCATCCCTGGGCTCAACTTTTAGTCACTGGGGATAAGACCATGCAGCCAGGATGAGTAGTCTCTGCCAAACACAAGAAATAACAACACTTGTTCTAAAAATAACAGGATACCTAAAAATAATGTGAAACAACCAATCTTTTCTATAATATTATGACTCCAGAAGATGGCTCTTTACAATGTATATAGCCAGTGACTTTTAGAACTGTAAGGAACCTCACACTCAAATCACAGAAATTGCGATTCCTCGATCCTGCAGCATGGGTACTGAAGGTGTCATAAACAGACTCCCAGTGTGATGTGGTTTTGCCTGATCTCAGATTCTAACCCAAATTGTCATCTTCCTGTCCTGTTGCTTGTGGTTGCCTAAGCAGCCTGAAAGTCTTTGTTTCATGAAGCATGAAACTTCATTTATAAGTATTAAAGTCCAAAGGGAAAAAGTGATAGATAACTTAAAATGCTGTGTGTAGTCTAGTGGAAAAAAACATGTATGCAGCAATTTTTTAATGAAATAATTTTTGATTAGTCCAGGAATATGCAGTGCATGCCATGCACTTTTCTATGAAGCTAGCAAAACAACTTTAAAAATGTTCTGAAAATCCTCAGTTGGGCATGAATAAAGGTTTGATGGTGGGGTTGTTGTTGTCGGTTTTGTTCTTTTATAATTAATTGTTCAGAATACTATAGTAAATTTAGGTTTGGAGCTAAAATATTGAATTTGAATCTTGAATATATTTTTTTTTCCTTCTCTGGTTTCCTTCTTTTAACTGTTTGAATTCCTATATTGCTAAAAAGAATCTGTTTCTTTGAGGGACATTAGAGAGAGAAAGGAAAACAAACAAAAAAAATGCGAGGTGTAAACATTTGACCTATAACGATGAGTTTCAAAGTTCTATAGTTATCTCAGAGAGTGTCTTCCTTTCTGGTCTTAAGCATCTCCATTTTCAGACATTTTTATAGTTGTATCCCTAAACTCATCTCTACATATAATTTCTGCCTTTTATTAGCCATTGCAGATATGTGGGGATATTGCAAATGAAGTCCAATGTTTATTTCTTAAGTTTAAATTTTTTTCCCTCACTGTTTTGATTTGAGGAGAAAGGAAAATGTGTTTGGTCACAGAGATAATGTAGCCCACGCTTTCAAATACGGGTTTTGACAGGATCCACTGAAACCTGCAGGGCTGGATGAGTCATTGCTGCTCTGTTGATTCAAGGGCCAGGTATGGTTTTCAACCAGATAAAGGAAATCGGCTAGAGGTTTTTAGGCCTGAACCTGTCATGATTCAGTAGTTTTCATCTTTATACTTTGCCATAGCAGAGGTCTTAATTCAGGGATTACCTTAGAAAAATCTGAGCTTAGTTCCACCATGCTCCAGCTGACAGCTGGCCAGTGTGTTCAGAAAGCTGGCAACAAACTGCAACTGAAAACTGAAAACTGCAACTGAAGTAATGCCTATAGCAAAAAATATCAAGAGATATGTAGGAAACTTTAAGGGTTTAGGTAAAGTAATGTCCAGCTCACACATATGTGCAGGGCGTGTCCACTTCTCTGTGCATAACCTCTGACTAGATTGAAGAATTGCTCATATCCTCTGACAAAGTATGGTAAGGGAAGGTTTCTGGTACCCCGCCCTGAACACACATAATTGTATTTATATTGCACTGTTATGTGTTAACTGTTATATGTTATGCAAAATTTGGTTATCATATTTTGAAAACACTTTAATAATTTGCACCTCTTTTCCTGTCCAATCATCTTGGTTAGATAAGTAATTTTCCACTGTAAAGGCTTTCCTTACTTCTCTGTTTCTCTTCTCCAAAACTAAGACTTTGGAAATTAATTAAGAAGAAAAAAAAAATAGTATTGGGAAAAAACGCCCAACCAACCAACAACAACAAAACATAAAACCCCACACATTGGAGAAGTGTGAAGTCAGGAAGTCTTTTGATAGAAAATTAGGAGACAAAGAGGTCTTCTGTTAGACACAAAGCCTTACTAACATCCTGTTCAGGTGGTCGGTTAACAGAAAAACACTTATCTGTGCTCTTGTGTATTTTCATCATCCATAAAGATGGAGGGTTGCTTTGGAAATCATCTCTTTGACATGAATCTGTCTTTTCTTTTACTCCGGTTTTCAAATAAATAGCAAACAGGGCAAAGAAAACAGTTATTACAAGAGGTGAAAAAATGAAATCTAGAGAATATAAATATTTGATCTTTCGTTATTGGTGATTGCTGAATATGCTATATTTTTTTAATAATATGGTAGGGGTTTTTGAAACATTCTGAATAACTTAAGGTATCTTCTTCCTCAGTCTAATATTTTTCATATTGCTCTTCTTCTTAGCATACTTCTTTCCAATCTTTTCAAATACTGATTTACAAATAATTGAGGGGAAAAAAAAAAAAAACATAGCTACCAGGTGGTTTCATTTGAGAAGAAGGGGGAAAAAAAAGAAATTAAACTGGCTATTGCTGAACTTTTTCAGTTCAATGGAAGATGTTAAAATTCATAAAATTTGGGTCTTGAAATAGTTACCAGAACAGTGTAAATATTTATAAATGCATTATCTAAGAGTGACTAGATTAAGAACAGCAAATTTTGTGCATTCAGAGTAAAAATATATTTGAATAAGTATCTGGAACATGTGAATTCAAGAACATGAATAGAAATTTCATTATGTTGTTAAAAAGTATGATTCACAACAAAAGATCTGTTCTTTCCTTTTTTATGACTCTAAAGTACATTCTCAATTTCTTCCACATCTTCTTTCAGTATCTTTTAATTTAAAAATGTAAATTTTAAGATCCTCAGAATACTTGAGAATTGTCTTATTCTTTAAAATCATGTCTTAAAGGTATTTTGTTTTCAAATATCCTTTATGGATTTTTGTTTTATTTTCTGAAATGAAGCTTAGCATATAGAAGATAAATAGAAATCAAAATACATATTTACGTATTTGTACAGAGGCAAACACAGCTAAAAACTGTGGGGTTATTTACAAAGAAGAAAAACAAACTTTTATATTGTTATGGCTGATATGAATAGACAAACCCCCTTAGTCTTATGGATACACTGCAATTTTATGTTCAGGAATACCTATTCAAGACAAATTCATGAATTATATGAACAGCTATAGATCTATTTACTTAGTTTATTTCCACTGGTTTGATTTACCCAGATGGGAAGATAAAAGTTGTGTAGTTTGTAGGATATTCTGAAGGGAGACAGGACCAACTAGGAATGGAACACTGATCTAACTTTCCTGGGCCGAGGTTCAACTCATAGCATACTTTTAACCTGTTTGCCTACATTACTTTTACACATTTTTAAACCAAAACATTAACAATATAAAATCTAAAAACCTGTATTTTTAATAAATCCAAATGCTCTTTCACTGCATAAGTGGGAAAAGAAAAGTAAAAAAAGGGAACAAAAAGCCCAAAACTGCATTCAAGCTTTCAATTAATAATATTGCATTTTAGTAAAGCTATAACATCTTCAACAGCTAGAAAGCAGAGAATATAATGGGGGGATGGGGAAGGGAACTAACTTTCAATTTTAACAACAGTCTATCATGTCTGTGTAGTTCAATTTATATATTATCTTATGCAGCAATATTTTTTTTTTCTACTCTTTAAAGTGCATTCATTAAAAAACCTTGTCATGGCATTGTGAAGTACATGTATACATCCATTTCAACCAGAATAGTACTGAAAACCTGAGAAAAATGGATTGATACTATAGCACTGGTTCATACTTTGAGCCATTCTGGCATACTGCTACAAGTTTGAGACAGATTTTCAACTTTTACTCTAGAAAAAGCACACTGATGCTAAAATGAGTTTTCCAGAAATGTGTGATTCAAATCAACTGTATATAATTCCATACATTTTTAAGATAAATCAGCCCACCATCACAGTGCTTCATAACCAAACCTCTGGTGTTTTACAATAAATCTGTGTAGATTATTTATTAGGCTTTTTAAAAAAAATAAAAGTAATACAACCTATCCTGAAAGCTGGTACTGATGTCTACAATTCTAAACAGTTACAGCTTGATAATACATCAGTCCTGCATTTTCAATTTTCTTTGCCACTTAACACTTTTTTAAATAAAGCTGCCTGATAAAAAATTAGATTTCAAACTAAAGTATATATTAGAGAAAAAGGCTATTCCAATATGAAGCTCTTCTATCCATAAAAACTTATTTTCTATAAGAAAAGTCATTAAATATGTAAAAATATTAAGAAAGAGCATTCAGGACATGTGCAGAATATGTATGCACTTGACCAGAGATATGTGACATTTTAAGTGGATACATACCCTTCATCAATGTATTGCAAAATATATAAGCTCAGAATATAGCATTGTTTCCATTTGTTTAAAAAAGAATGGTATGCCCTTTAAAAAAAATAAAAAAATATTAGCTGTATAACAAGCAAAGGGGAAAAGTGAAACCTAAACTAAACACTAAAATTTAACTTGTAGATGATCTTTAACTTGTTCCTCCACTGGACTCAGTGTGAAATATTGCAACTTTGTTATGTATTTTATATATGTATATATATACATACGGAATATATGTAGTGTAAGAAATTGTAACATATTTAAAAAGCCCATTTCTGGTAAAATTTGATTGTCCTACAATCATTTTTTCCAGAGATAGGAGAAAAATACAACTGTTTAGTAATATGAAGGCAAAACTCTTAGAAACATCTGGAATTTTTAGCACATTTCAGTGCACTTATGTTTAACAGTGCATACAGAAGAACAGTAAAGGAAGCTCTTTGTACAAGCAACACCTGCTCTCAACTGCTCAGATGAGTTCAAACATAGGCTCTCTTTGCAGAAGTGGAATTAACAATTAACTGTTTCTATAAAGCTATCAAATTCCAGATACTAGAGCTGGCTTTGCCTGTTTCTAGAAGCCTTTTTTCTGTTTGACTCAGATTTTCATTTCGAGGTGGTATCACATATGAGCAGAATGCATCTTTTTTTTTTTACCATGTTAGCTTCCAAAGGAGCATGCCAAAATTCAAGCGTGTCATTGTTGAATTTTTGCCTCAGAATTCAAGGGAATTAAAATTCTATGACTTTGGTCTGGCTTCTTTGAGAAAATGCCAAAACTATGAATATTACAGATTTCTTTATGTCTTCAGATATAATAGATGCAATTCACACTTCAGCTGATGCCAGGGAAAGCCATGGTTGGTCCAACCTCATTGACTTTTGTGAATTTTGATACCTAATGGGTTTTATGTATTCAATATGGGAAGAAAAAGGAAAAAAAAATGCACATCTAAATCTTTATCTGTTGACTTAGTTTAATGGAAATGTATTTCTATCACTTTAAAAGTAACAAATACTTTACTGAAACAATTTCTGTGAAAAATTAAAATTAGAAACAATTATGTTGTTCTTTTTTTCAATCAATACTTATTAATTAGCATTAGTAGAAATTGTGTGCACACCAAGTGTTTAAATCCCTAAGCAAAGTAATGGCAGCAGTCCCTAACCAATAAAAGCATATTTAAATGAACACATGAAGAATATTAGTTCTACATGGAATGGTTGCTAAGAGCATGTTAAAAAAAAATAAATCTGTATATTTTTGCACTCCTTAGTAAGACAATAAAACAATAAAAAACAAATTGAAAAATCACTTTCCTTTCAAATGGAGCTGTATTCAAGTAGCAATAGACTTTTCTTGAAGACAAGTATATTTTAAATAATTAACAGTGAGCTATAAATCTAAGTATCAGCAAAAATTTGCTCAGAAGCAAATGAAAGTCAGAGTCAAACAACACAAAGCTGCTCCTTCCGACTGTTCTTCAGCAGCATTTTTTTCCTTTATGTTACAGTTGCTTTGGTGATCTAATTTTGTAGTTTCGTGGGAAACCTCACATCCTGTCACTCTTGCTTTTCCTTTTATTTTTCAAAATTAAGAAGAAAAATAGGATAGAAATATTATTATAAGCTTTTTATCTGACACAGGTCTTTATTTTATTTTATTTCTATCTGTATCCTTTGTAATTTATTATTAGCATGAAGGGTGTTCATGTATAATGGCAGGTTCAAAGCCAGATCAGGAGCACAAGCAATTTTTGTTTCTAAGCCTGTTTATTTTAAAACTTCTGGGAAAATGAAACTGATGATTTACAGCATTATGAAGTAAAATTTCTGAATTATTTGGGTGGCACTGCTGTGTAAAACCCAGTGACATCTGTGCGCTTAATAGTCTTTCCTATAAGTCACAGAGGAAGCGCTTACTGCTTCTCAGTGGGAAGGCAAAGTCCTGCCCAATGTGAGGTAACAAATGTGCCATATGGGGGAACAGGCCTAGAAGTTTCTTTGGGACAGGGCAGGAGAATGCAGCTGGTCTTTTCACAAAATTACTGACGAATCTTGGAAGAGACAGAATTAACAATTTTATATGTTGGGGTTTTATTCACTCACTGCACACTGAGTAGCATTACTGTTGCTTTTGCTCAGACCTAAAAATCCCCTAAACTCTGGAAAGCATTCACTCTAGATTTCAGGGAGGGATTAAGGCCTGTGAAAAGCCAGTTCCAGTGGAAAGCATGACACAGCTAGGCAGTAGCTTGTTCTGTAGTCATTACAGATTCCTTTCTGGTGGTTAGTATCTGTGTAGCACTTTTCATCCTAAAAAGGCTGAAAACATATACACAATAATTAATCTCCCCCGAAGTGCCATGAGCTAAGCAAACATTGTTAATCCTATCCAATAAATGGGAAAATTGCACAGCTGAGTATTCCTGGTCATATCAAAGTTGGAGAGACATCATTTTACCCATGGAATTTAAAAGATTTGTTTATATGTGGTGCTTGCACCACTTTAGCTATATAAACTACCATCTCTAGGGTGGCTATAGTTGAACTGATATAAAAACATACTTACTGGAATAGGTTATTCACATTTGATTACCATGGTAGAAGAACTGTTGTAGCAATACAGGAGAATCAATTCCACTATCTCTACTGATTACACTATTTTGTTTAGGAAAGGATTGTATTCAATTATAATAGTTTTGTTAGTGTGGAGGCATATGTAGACATGTCCCTTAATGAAAAACAAAACATAACAAAACAGCAATGAAGAAGTTAGCCAGCTTCCATACTTTCCTGTCTTTACTTTTTTTGCTTGCAATCTAACACTATTTTGTTGTAATCCCAAGTGTGCTGTGTCTCACTGTATCTGCACTTTTATATATTTTGGAATAAGCAGATAAAAATACAACCAGCTGAGTCAGTTTCATGCACTACTTTGGCTGTCATTATATTTGAGCAAATATTCTGCGCTTGTTGGTGGAAAATACACTTGGGGATTCTGTTTCTCTAATCTCAAATAACCACAGAACAGTGGTCACAAGCTACATCCAAGTTGCAAGTAAGGCTTTCAATTGAAAATACTGTGTTTTGGGGAATTATAGGTAGCTCTAAAGTGTTCATATAAGTATTACATCTGAGCTAGAAGAAAGGCCAGGAAGGATTGTTCGGTTCAGCCTGCAAGGACTAGGCAGCCCTGACAATCAGTTTAAAACAACTCCACTGCTTGCTCACAATATTCTAAATATACAAGGGAGAGGAGTAGCCGGCTGTATAGAATACAGCTTCCTTGCTTTTATAACTGCTAAGTATTTTTTAAGGTGTAGGTGGGAGACTTTTATACTGCAACTAGTTTACAGGTCATCTGCATGATGATGGACTCCTCTAGACCTACTTTCTAACAAGTCCAACTTCCTAACAACCTCTGTCTCTAGGCTGCCTTTTGATGGAAATCCGACTAGGGGAAGTAAGAGACAGGCAATTTGGATAACTACAAGTCTCGCACTGGAATGGAATCAGGCAGGACATGCACTGAGGTTCCACAGTTTGAGTGGCCCAGGATTCAGCAAAATATCTAAACCCTGCAGCTCCACATGGCTCCACAGCTGGCAGTAGTTTCAAAAGCCTGAAGGTAAATTCCTTTTAAATGAGACCATTTACCTACTGAAAACTACACCTGTAGAGTTTTACCATTTGCTATCTTGCCATATGTCAGTGCCATTGCCATTTTATTATTAGAACAGGATGAAAAATTAAAATTTAGTTTCAATCCTAAAAATATTATTAAAATGTTCCTAGGCATATATTTTTAACTCTGAATAGGCAGATAACTAAAGAGCCATGTCCAGTTTCATCAACCTCATTTGAAAATTTAATTTTGCTTGCATTTGAATCTTGCTAGATTTCTTTTGCCTCTGTGGTAATAATAGGGGATGTCACAAATGAGAAATACTTTTTTACTCTTAAGCATTTCCATTAATCATTCTTTTCTCTACTTGCATGAATATTTAGTCATCTGACGCATTTTTTAAGAGACTGACATGTCTGAAAACCATTATAAACTTTAGCTTTCCAACTGTAATGATGTTCAAGATAAAGATTGTTCATGACAAGAAGATGAAGAACATTCATGACAAGTTCTCCTTGAAGAACAGTCACCTTTGATAGAATGAATTTCTCTGCCCTTTTCTAGTATTTGATTTACAAGTTGCTTTCACTTTTTGTCATAGTTGGATGTCAACCAGTTGGCCGACTCCCAGTTTCTGTTAGCAGGTTTCTGTATTTCATTAAGTCGGTTTCTCAGCAAAATTTCCTGGATAATTGAATCTTCATCAGAGAGGAGGGGAAAAAAAAAAAAAAAAAGATGCATGTTTCAAGTAATCCAGGTCTCCCTTTGTAAAGTAAAGCAGCCCATATTCTGTTTATCAGGACACCAGAGTGCAATAACAGGTGCTTCTCGACCACTTTGTTACTAAACATCAGATATTGCCTATTCATCAGAGAGATGAATAGAACATAAAGAACTCCAATAGCAAGGCTTTAGCAAGACAAGATTGGTTTAACTTTGTGGTAGAAGGGCTAACAGAAAGAAGGCCTTTAACCTCGGTTTTCTAATAAAACAAGTCATGAGTTATTCACATCTTCATGGAGCTAACAGACAGATACAAATGCAAGTCCATTGTCAGTGACAGCAGCTTTTTTGCTTTAAAATCTAGACGAGAGGTAAATTAATCCTTTTAATTATTTCGTGGTTTTTACTCTAAACATAATTTAAAAAATAATAACAATCAAAAAAAAAAGGATTCTATATCCTTCAAGTACCCTCCATGAAACATGAAATAAATAATTTGCTTTGGAAATGGATTGGGCTCTTCCTGAGGAAGAGAGTGTTAGGAAACAGTCCAGTCCCAAAGACTTTCTTTCCATTTTCTGGCCCATTTTATCAAAATGTTACCTTTAATGAATACAAGAAGCAACAACATAGGAAGATGAAATAAAATTATCTAAGGATGTATAAAAAACCAACCCAACTGTCAAGTTCAAGTCCTAGGACTTACCCTGTTCCCAGAAGCCTTGTTTGGATCTATATGCTGCATAGAAATCTTACCTTAATGCAAGACCATTAGTCTTTCTTTTTCACCGTGTTTTCCTCCTCCAAGTGGATTATTTCCAGTTGTTTGTGTATATGTACTGAGATAGCCACATTTTCTTAATATGATGCCCTCCTTCCCACTAAATGGCAGTAGTGTGAAGAAACAAATATGCTTATTTTAGTATTGGATGGCACATTCAAAGAACTATTTATTTTTGTGATAGCTCTTTCATCCTCCTCTGAGTTTTCTCTAGAATAATAAAATACAGTTAAATTGCAAGGCACATATGAAAATCCAGAGTTCAAAAACATGTGTGCTATTTATATAGTAGAATAGCATTGTAAATTTATTTTAGTTTTTGAAATCAGAAAAACCACATCAGTTCTAAATAATGACCTTTTGAAAAAGGGATCCCAATTTTTCACTAGCACCAATATTCTTCCTATTGATGAGGAAGTCAATAAGATTTTTAACACTTCAGACCTCTGAAATGCAAAGGTATTTTAGTTTTAAGAGCGGAAGGGTACAATGCTTTGATTGTGAGGATTTATACAGAACAAAAATGTCCTACTCATTTGCAAAATTGACTACTTTTCACAGACTCACAGAATGGTACAGGTTGGATGCAACCTAAAACATCATCTTCCTCCAACCACTCTGTGGGGGTCAGAGACACCTTCCACTGTACAAGGTTGCTCAAAGCCCCATCCAATCTGGCCCTAAGTTTGGTTTCTCTTATCCAATGTTAAACTTTTAATTCGCAAACCTATTTGAAAATCTTTCCATCCTTCATCTGAGTGAAACTCAGAAAAAGAGGAATATACTGGTTGAGTTTGTTTTTTTGTTTGTTTGGCTCTTTCAGTAGTTTGGTGGGGCTTTTTTATTTTTGTGGGGATGGTGTTGAATTTAGGGAAATTCAGACCCATTCAAAAAATAAGAAAGAAAAAATTCCTAGTAATCTGGATGCCACTGCAGAATAGGTAAATCACAGTGGTAACAATGCAGATCAGAAAGGAAGATATTGTTTAGGGAAAAGACTTAATGCTAAGTAAAATGTATGAGTAGTATTCCTACAGAACATACTTGTCAATTATGCAGAAAAAGTCTATCTAATTATTATCCTACTAATAGAGGGTAAAAAAAAAATCATGTAAATATTTAGCATTGAGTTCACATTTTGTAATTACTATAAATTACGGCATAGATATAATTCTACATACATACATTTTAAAATATAGAACATATATTAATTTCAAATTTATTACTTCAAATAGAGACAATAAGTATTAGTATCTGAAAAGAAAATAACTCCTCCTACATATCAGACATACATGGTTTACCTAGGGAGTGTCAGTGCAAAGTGTGCAATGTTATAGCATCTTGACTATTTTCTATCCCTGCAAAGTTTCTGAGCCAAGTTCCTTGTAACACCAGAATATTACTGTGTGCAAAAGAGGTATCTGACAGACAGAGGAAGATCAAGAAAGCTATCATTCTTGACTGAGTTTTGTTTATTTTGCTTCAATAAACCTATTTAGAAATTAAGAAGCTTTTGCTCCTTCTAAGTTCTTAGTTGGCAAGAGAAAGCCAGCACAGTCAGCAGGTGTGAAACATCACATATAATACAGGGAGGGATGCTTGGTCTCTCCACGGTGGATGAAGAGCAGTGGATGTTCCTCTGTTTCCATCTTGAAATGAGAGTGCAGGATCTGTCTACTATCTATGTTGCCTGTAGTTGTAGCACATGGAATATTTTATGTGACACAAGTTTTCCTGAAATTTCTCTGGAGTAGAGGTGGTTCTCACTCTTTGTTCTTCTGCATCCCTGATAAGCTGTGGTAGACAGTTTTATGTGTTATTACTCTTGAAAGAAAGTATAAATATCCTTATTGGATTAAAATGTTCTGCTTTGTTTTACTCTGTGGTTTGACAAACAATGATATCTGACCAAAGTCTGCCAGTATGATGGATATTGAGCATAAATCACATTACCTTGTGTTAACATGTCCCTTGGAAAAATACCTTGACATAAGTTCTCTTGTAAGAGGGGAATTAGACCCCCAGGAATAAACAGGTGACTCAGCTTCAGTTGACATCACTCATTGGAGAACTGACTTGATACAGTACAGATCTAGTACGAAAAGATGCCGGCATAAAATAATGATTGAGTTCATTCCAGGTTTTTTTGAGGGAGACAAAGGAGGCAATGGTAATTGATTTTTATTTTGGTTTAGGTTTTTTTTAACATGCCGAGAATATTCATCCATTGGAATTCACCTTTGCAGTACCTTGTTAACTGCATACAAGTACAGTGGGTATGAACCATGTATATACAGTGAATGGATTATTTCTTGTAGGAAAAGGGTTGAAAAATTGAGAAACAATATATAGAATCAAATATGTATTTTCTCAATTATTGTGCTCCAAAAATTGCTCCAATATTATGGCTGTTTGTATGTTGTGCTGGTATTTCTGCATAGCATAAACCACATTACCGTTAGGAGGATTCAGGATGGCTCTCTTATTCTCCACTCATTAACCAGACCACACCATTCAGAACTTTCTTCTTACTATACAGGTTATGTTGCCATGCATTCTCTCTCTGTACATACAGATAACAACAGTGAAGTGCACACAAAGTGAAAGACAATAATTTCTAAAATTTCATCTAAAGAGTAGGAGAAAACATTCAGAAACCTCAACCAAAATGACGAGTATTACTTTGAATAGGACAGTTCCATAGAAGCACAGCAGTAGAAATAGTAATTCTCATTTGTAGCAATGTAATTTTCCACCCTCCAGCTGAAACCAAGCTGAAAGCAAGAGCCAGAACATAGAGTCCCACTTGTGTTTTGAGATTGCAAGATTACATCACAATCCAGGGCTATATTTCAAGGTAATTTTCTAGCCTTCATGTGGAGCAAAGCTTAACAATGTGAACTTACAGTGTCTGTTCAGACACTGTACAATGAGCTCCTGAACTTGCCGAAAACCACAAAATATCAGAATAACCATAATCTTCATAAAAGATATATGGCAGCATAAGCATTTAGTCCTGCGGCCAGTATAAATAGCAAGTAGAGGCACATATTTAAAAGTTATTGGATAATAAAACAAAGTAACAAAACCCAAACACAAGAATACATTCCTGTATGAGGCCTATTTTCCTTTTAAATAAGGCAGTTTTAACCTACAAAGTACTTTGAAATTTGATCCCTTTCCTTTTAAGCTAAATCGTGGACAGTCAACCTGTTAGCCTGATATTTACACTCATGTAAAGTCATCACTGTATTTGCAGGAGATTTTTTTGTGTTCTTGGACGCTGTTTTTCCCAGGGTGGTAATCAGTTCAGGCTTAAGTGGTCTTTGCCACTGACTTCACCTCCACGATAAAACCCAGGGCTCTGGCACTTGGCCAGGTTGCATTGCTGTGGGGTTGCTCCACTCCTGGGAGACAACAGAGCTGTCCTGGTGCTTGAGAGTATACTCACCTCTCTAGGGAATCTATTTTTTCACTTTATCCATGGAAGACAGAGGTAAGGACAGAAAGACTATGAAGAAAAAACTCTCTCTTTCCTTTCTGCAGCATCCAAGGGATTACACTGATAAACAAACTGGAAGTAGGGATAAATTATAAAAAGGTGAAATTATAAAAAGGTGGTAGCACACCAACAGCTTATTCATAAATTTAGACACAAACTCAGAATAAACATTGTCGGGGGGATGGGGACTTTGTTTTACAGCAGTTAATGAGAAAAGAATATGGGCAAGCCAAAAGTAGTCCTGGAACAGTACAGTGATTCAGTCTCAATTAATGTGAGTGCTTTCAGAAACTTCCTCATGGTTTGACCTTTGCATCAGGAGGCAGGGAAAGCCCATAGGTTCCCTTTTGCTGCAATTCTGAGCATGTTCCCCTAAGAGTTGTAGCACAGTTAGCAATTCTGAGGTACCACTGTTCTGGAAAGCTTAAAAGAATTCTTTTTCAGTTATGTATCATAACAGATGATAAAAACAACAAAAAAATTAAAATAATATTTGCAACCACCTTAAGATATTTGCAACCTAAAATGCACTTTAACTTCTCATTAAAATAGATTTTTCTATATGTTTTTGGTAAAATATAGTTCATGTTTCATTCCGAAACTAAATGAAACAAAAAAAGCACTCAAGCAGAGAGTAGGAGTGTAAGAGGTTAGTATGGAATGATGTTTTACTTATTTTGGATATTTTCCTTGTATATTCTCTATGAGTTTTAAGAAATAATGTGTCCCAATTATACCTATCATACTGGAGAATCCTTCTTCTGTAGTGTCCAGACTGTATTTAGATATTACACTAGAAAAACGTTAAGCTCCAAGTCTATGATTTTTTAAAAATTGTGACTCCAGATGGGATTCTTGCTCTCTAACTTTAGCCAATCCAAAATAAAGAGTGCATAGCATTTTAGTTTTCAAAGCTCCTTTTTATCTGGAGACAAGGATCTTTAGTCTTGACTAGTGGGGAAATCTCAATAACTCAAGCAAGAAGCATAAGTTTTAAGCCACTAAAATTGCTAAAATAAAATTGTATCTTCTTTCATTCAGAAATATAGGACAAAACTAAAATACCCCTAAAACAAAATACAGATTTGCATTAACTAATTGCCACAAAGCAAATTTTCAAGGAAGATCAGACACATTTTATAGTTACCAGATTAAGTGATGTTCCTGACAATCAAGAGTACCCAACACTAGACCATACCTAAAAAAACAATCATGTTCCGTTACAAATTGCAAAAGTAGTTATAAATTGAGAACTATATTATGTTATTATGCTTATATTCTGTGTGGTGAAAATAATGTTGGAGATATGATTGTACTACAGGTAAAATACTCCAAAACTTTACAAACACTTAACTTCAATACAGAGCTTTTAGTAATTCCTTGAAATTAATGCTGAGTTTGATTTCTATAAAGAAAAGACTAATCCCACTGCAAGGTAAGAAATATCACAGTCAAAATTTACATAATTTATCTCTATGGCACAAATTAATTTTTCATCTATATACAATTTTAAGAAGTAGAAAGAGAAAAACCCTTTGCATATAGCATTTAAGCTTTTATGACAGGAATTATTAATTAAATTTTGCCTGTTCAGACTGCTGGGAGTTGAAAATATAATGAATATTCTGGGTGCTTTTTCAGAGTAAAACAAATAATCCATTAAATTGGTGGAAAGAAACAGTTTTGGTTTTGTTTTGTATAACTTCATTCCCTTTAAAAATAAATCTATTTATTTTAAAGTTGCCTATGATCAAGTTTAGTGTTGAGCTCTGATGAAAAATCAATCATTTTATAACGGTATGGCTGAGACTGTAAGAATGGGTGAAAATGCCTCTCCATTTTACAGCTGGGTCTGTCTTACCTGAGCTAGAAATATTATTTTCTGTTTCATCATATTTACACTCGGGGGCGGGAGGGAAGGCTAATTCTTCAATAAAGGCTAAGGATCCATCAATGATGTTGAACAGCTTCTCAGCTGCCCGATTCCTCTCAGGTGGCCTGAGTAATGCAGTAGTATTCCTGACCATTCCTTTTATTTTGGTGCTTTACAAATATAAAATATTAAGCTTTTCCCCCCTCTGCAGCCAATCATAAGGCAGTAACAGGTGATGCAGTTAGGTGTAAACCTAGGCTGAGTAGTTTAATTTTCGTTCCATTAGCTTTACCATCTGTTTCTTTTCAGTAATACAAGGTACTGACAGACGGAGATACTGCTCTTGAGTTCATGCTGTTAGACACTGAGCCATTGGCTAATAAACTTGCTGCCAGTCATGATCAAACTCATGATTAAATTAATGGAAAGACCCTTCCACTCCCCAGTTAGATACCTAGATCGTACGTGTGATACCTGCATCCTTTCACTGGCTCAAGCCAAAGAGATGAAAGAGGTGGGCTTCCTGCATATCTGGCCATAAATGCTGGAGAACATACCTCTCTAGAGATGGGCAGGACTAAAAAGTATTTCCTGTGTAGTGCAGAGTCTAGGTAAGAGGTTTGGCTGTGTCCAGTTACAATGCATAGATTCTCTTGATATGACTCAGTCTTGGGCTGCTCAAGAAGGATATATTTTTGTTCTTTTTTCTTACTGAAGCTGCCGCAAATGTGAGAGCTGAATGAACACAAGTAAAGTGCTACTAAACCCGTTTGTGGGTTATGGTTAATCTAACTAAGTGGCTTGTCTCAGGTAAACTGTAGCTAAACACGTGGAGTTGACTGCCATGCAAATCTGAGATTCACTTTTCCAAGTATTTTACCTGTACTTCTACATTGGAATCACCCTAGGCTCCTTTTCTATAGTCACTAAAGAGAAACAAATGCTTCCAGAAAATAATTAATATCATGCTATAGTAGACATCTAGGTACAGATAAATCACATTATATCTCTTCATCGACATAAAAATGGCTTTATTTCAGCAAGGAAAACAGCATATCTCACATGAAAACTTGCACTATTTTTCAGATTGTTGCTAGCATTCCAACAGGAGTTTAAGATCAGTGTGTAATTCCATACCCACACAGTATAAATTACTTGAGCTCTGCTACTCCACTTATGGACCCAAAAGGACTCATGGGGAGACTTACCAGTTTGGCAGTGGCTATGAGGGTGCTGCAGCCTGCTGCTGTTCCCAAGGAATCTGCTCTCCCATTAGATTTTCTTTGTGGATGAAGCCACATTCAGTGGCACCTATCCTGTTTCAGTACAATGATGACTGTCCTTGGGCCTCAGCTGTAACTAGCTGGCAGATCATGTCTGCAAACACCTATATGCTGGTCTTGGAAGAAAGTATGCAATAGGAAACTGTCCTGCCTATTGCGTGAATTGGCAGATGCGGGCTCTTGAACAAAGACAGTTTTCTTCCTGTTAGGATAGCTAGTAATGATGCATAGTATTTCAGATTAATATCTAGACCTGAGCAAAGCTAGTAGAGTCACTTGAAATACAAAAGATTTCCCTACTGCTAATTTCTTTAAAACAAACAAAACCAATTCTGACAATTATATGCTTACACAATGTGAGGCAACAGGAGGCAGAACTTCCTGAAAAGAAGATGCAGGCTGTTTCATCAAGCATAAGAAGACCTCAGACGGAATTTGCTCAGACCCTGTTTAGAAAAGAATTCTGTCAGTAGATACAGTTTTATGCAGTTCTCTCTTCCTAACAGGGATTCATGGATACCATATAAAGAAAGAGGAAATCTGTCTTGTTAAGCTAGAAGTCTGATAAAAAGAACCTCCCATGTATGTTGGGGAAGAAAACCAATTATTAACAGAAGGAGACCTGAAGGGATTATCCAGCAAGCCCTGGACAGCAGATACTGAAACAGGTTCCTCCCTTTGATAAGACAGGAGCCTGCCACGAGAGGTTACTTTGAAGACCAGGACTGTTTCCAGCTATCTATGTATACTAGCCCTGTCTTCGCTTGCAAGATACGGAAGGACTTTATGAGACGCTGCAAATCCTGCAGAGACCCTTTGTTCCTCCCAGGTGGTCCTGGTATGAAGAAATCCTTCCTGGATGGCGAAATATAGTGACTGGCTTTCCTAAGTCCTAGTTAACATAGCTTGTCCCCCTCATTAACATGTCCTACCTCCTCATTAACATACCCCACTCCTTAGTTCTGTATATTGTAATGCAAGTGATCAATAAGTGTCTCAGTTTCTACCCCCAAAGTGAGATCATGTAGATTATGACTGGCCAGCACAGGTACTACACTAACTTATTGCTGCAATAGCTGTAAATTAAGTCACTGATAATTACTATGGTTACACTTCTAAATTTCTTTTCCAGACTATTTACTATATATATTAGCATTTTACTGCAAATGTTAGGTGCACTTCTTTAACCTTTTTATCTGCTTCATCTTGTAGACAATAATTTCATCTCAGATCCAAAAAGCAAACAAACCCCAAACTTTTTAAATGACTTTTTAATGATTCGTTTTCTCAGAATCTATATTCATACTGGAGGAGGAGAGGGCAGCACAATATGCTCATATCACATACCACTTTTGTCAAAAAGATTTCTAAGAAAGGTATAATGCGTTATTAATTGTAAGTCCCTACAAACAAGAGTGTTTTGGAAGGTAGTCTTTTCAGTGTCAATTTTTCTAAATGTGATGTAAGTAATTTTGCAAGCATTTTTTTTCAATCGTGTAAGTTTATACAATTTTTCCACAATACCAGGTTTGACTTATTGCATCTGTCTGTGGATATAGATGGACTCAGGTCTATTTCATTTTTAAATATCTGTAATAGGATCTTTTATTTCTTTCTTTAGTGTTTTTAATTAGTCTTTTTTTCTCCCCTAGCAAAAAAAAAGTAGCAGGCTATTTTTAACTTTTCATACAGCTCTCCCCGCCCTTAGCATTTCGTTTGAGTTCATTTTCTTCTGCACAACACAGTAGAGTACTCCATTACTACTTAAAGTGCACATAAACAGTCACTTATGCCAATAAACAGTCACTTGTCTGAATTGTCTCTGAGAACTCCCCAGCAAGCCAAGATCAGCTTCTCTTCTGGAATCCACATGTAGGTGTGTTCATTATGCATTTAATTTTGGCCTCCAGAAAATGACTCACTCATGTAATAAATCCGAACCTTTAATTCAGAAATCTATACTAAATTATGTTATTCTATTGTAAAAATATTTGCTAAGTAGTAATTTAAAATCTCGAGAAAATGACAAACATTTTATGGACTTGTCCTGGAGAAATGGCCCAGTCAAAGGAAGAATTTTGGAAGTCAGTACATGAAGGGGAGGAATATTGTCATGAACCAGGAACATACTGACTCAAAATAAAATGGAAAGACCATTCAAGCTTCAAGGAGTTTATAGAATATAACTAGCAGTAATGATGTGAGACAGTCAATTGGGAGAGCAAAAGAAAGATAGTCATCTTGGTATAGCAGAAGTAAAAAATTTAAATGTTACAGAGTCATAGAGTGCTTTGGATTGGAAGGGATCTTTAAAGGTCATCTAGTCAAAATCCCCCTGCACTGAGCAGGGACATCAGCAACTAGATCAAATTGCTCAGAGCCCTGTCCAACCTGATCTGGAATGTTTTCAGGAATGTGGCATCTACCACTTTTCTGGGAAACCTTTTTCAGTGTTCCACTACCCTCACCTCTTCCACTTTGTTGTAAAAATGTCTTTCTTATTTTTAGTCTGAAGCTACTCTCTTTTAAAACAATTATCTGTTGTCATATTGCAACAGGCCCTACTAAAAAGTTTGTCTGCATCTTTCTTATATGCCATTGTTCATTAAAGATGCCTTTAAAAAGAAGGATTTTTAAGATGGATTTAAAGAATGATAAAGCCAGATGTTTATAGACTATTCCAATAACAAGAAGATGTCATAGAAAATAATTCTGTAGAAGGAGAAGTCAAAGTTTTCCTTTTAAAGAAATCAATAGAGAGAATTCTGGGGATAAAAAACAGTAGTATGTTTGATATAATGGAAAAGACATAACCAGAAGAGATATGGGCAAAATTGAAGCTGGGATGAAATTCCTTAAGTGTCAATCCAATTGAAAATTGTTCTGTTCTTATACCTGTGAAAAGCGTTTCAAGGAGATGACAAACTGATATTTTATCAAAAGCTAAAGTTGAAAACTGTATACGGAAAATCTGTACATATTTAACTGTACCTTGATTGGTGGATGATGAGATATGTCAAAATCTGATGATGTCAAAGTAAGTATTGAAGTGTGAAGTGAGGGGAGGGATGGTAAATGGGTTGGGAGAAAGAAGGAAAGCTGAAGTCATACTCATTTATGTTAGAGAGACAAGCTGAGAATCTAAGATATACTTTAGGAATATGGAATTAAAACAGTACATGGCCTGCAAAATATTCAAAGGTAAATCTACATCTATGATTGAAGTCAATCTATGAAAGCATAGAGAATAAAGAGTTGTGACTGAACTCTAGGAAATATAGGAATTTGAAAAAGAAAAAGACTTTTAAAAGGCACACTAAGTAACAAGTGACTAAAAAGCTAGAAGAAGATATGGCAAAGGGCACAGACTTGGAAGACAATGTAACACAGAGAATATCTCATGGAGAAGAATATGGTTAACTGTCAAAGGTGGTTTATGGGGAGAAGAAGCAGGGTGATAGATTACAATTCTTGAGATTTGGCTAGGAAATGACCATTTGAAAACCTGGTATGAGCGTTTAAACTGAAAGCAAGATATGAAAGCTGAGAAAGCAATGAGTGCAGCTGTAAAGGAAGTGTGAAAACCACAGGATCAGGAGGATACATGGAGACATGATTTGCTGTCCCTGCTCCTGTACCCATCTTCCAAAGCAGTAATTGGCAGAATCTGGATGGCCCAGGGGCATGGAGAGCACGACAGGACTTGCTTTACAGCTGTTTTAAGCATCTTTTTCTCTCACACCACTGACAAACATATTCACAGCTGAGAGCACAAAGGAGATGATACCCACTTTTGGCTGCCAGATAGTAGGAGGTGCAAATTGTCAAACTTGAACTTTATGGATGGTGTTTTAGACTTTGACAGAGAACTCCTCTCCAAAGCCCTCTAAAAAAGGTGCAGAGGTAGGGTATTCTGAGACAAAAGTCAAAGGGAAGAGCAGAAAAACAAGGATTTGGATGAGGAGATTACAGCCAAGTCAAGAGTAGATAATAGGTATCTGCTTATTGTGATGTATTTCCAGTGCACTGCTCAGAGCTCCTGGGGTTTCAGCTGTCATTCACAGAGCACTTTGCCATCTGCACAGCAAATGGTGTGAAAAGGTGTTTAATTCAAAGTGGTGATCGTATAGAACAGTGAGTAAACAATGCACTCAGCAAGAGAGAATAACTGGTTAAAATCATATATTTTTTGTTCTTCCAAAAAGTTTTAAGACAGTTGATTAATGTTAAAGCCTCCCTGGAATTTTACTTGTTGCTGATACCTATAAATAATTTGTAATCTCTCTCAAAAAAGTTTCCTTGTCCGATAATATCAGTGTTGAGATGTTTCCTTTGATTTTTATCCCTTTATATCCGCCAAAATAAGAAAGTAAATGGAATTGTAACTCTCTTCATCCCCATGTAACCCTGTATACAGCTGGTTTATTTATTTTGTCATTTAGTGTTGAAAGTTAAAGGAAAGAAGTGTTACATTCTGCCCACAGCATATAAAAAGTGAATACAGCATGCATTTGTCTATACAGCACATTTAATCATTGGGGTACCATAGGCATCTGAATGGTATCATTCAGGATTAAACCTGACATTAAAAAAACCTCAAACATATTTGCTGTTTAGAAATTAAAATCTTAAAATATTCTCCACTCCCTTGAGAAAAATTAAGCTATATAACTTTACATATTTATAGCTTGATGTTTAACATGCTTTATCTACTGCAATGAAATTTTAATGATGCATTAATATGTCTATTTTCTTCATATATTTCACATTATTTTTCATTATACTTTCTCTGCAGTATATCTTCACCTTTTTGGCATCATTCCACTACTTTAAACTAATTATTCTCAGGACCAAGTAAACTGCTTGTTAGCAAGTACATTATTTACACACCTGGCCTGACTTATTTAATATCCTGATTCTTAGGAGCACTAATAAGCTGCATTGCGTTAATTAGAATTCCACTATAGTTTGTTGTTAAATATCTTCTTAGAGATTTAACACTGAAATATTGTTTAGATATAAAGTTTTTTTTAAAAAGAAACCACAAGCCCACTCTAGTGACAGAAAGCTACACATCTTATAGTCTATAAACAACAGACCTGCCATAGTTTAATGCCAGCTGGCAACTAAGCCCCATGCATCCCCTCACTTGCTCCTCACCTGATGGGATGGGGGAGTGAATTGGAAGGATAAAAGTGAGAGAACTCATGGGTCAATATAAAGACAGTTCGACAGGGATAGCAAAAGCTACACACACACACACCCCCCCCCCCAAAAAACCAACCACCCACCCAACCAACCAAAGAAAAAAAAAAAACCACCCAAGGAATTCATTTATCACTTCACATGGGCAGGCAGGTGTTGAGCTACCCCCAGAAAAGCAGGGTTTCATCATGCCCAACAGAGACTCGAGCAGACAAATGCCATCACTCTGAACATCCCCTCCTTCCTTCTTTCTCCCCAGCTTTATATGCTGAGCATGATGCCACAAGGTGTGGAATATTCTTTGGGTGTCAGTTGTCCCAGCTGTGTCCCCTCCTAACTCCTTATGTACCTTGCCTCCTCTCTGGTGGCATGGTGTGAGGAGCAGAAAAGGCCTTGACTTTGTGTAAGCACTGTTCAGCAATAACTAAAACATGTATTATCAGCATTATGCCCAACACAAATCCAAGACATAGACCCATACTAGTTGCTCAGAAAATTAACCCAGTCAAAACCAGCACAAGGTCTTTATTAGATGCCAAAACATATATTTAGGGGTTTGAATTCATTCTCCTGCTCTAAAATTTTGGATTCCTGGTCACCAGCACCATTGAGCATTTTCTTATAAAACACAAACTCCTGATGTTGTGTTAGATGTGCCTATGCAGGGCATACTGCATATTGAATACAATTCAGCAAGCCTCACTTATTTTTTCATTTTATAGAAAAAATATGATAGGATAAATTTTGACAAAGAGTAAAAAATGTACATAGTCTTTAGTATAATTTTTCCCTATCTTCATATGGAGCCATAGGCTGACTATGAAAGTAACATCAGGCCAAGAAGTGTAAAATTTTCCTTGGGCATACTACTGCCAAGCTCCTGAAGACTTCTCACTCATTGTTGCCACCTATCCACGGTCTTAACAGAAAGCTAATACTTTTAGTTCTTACACTGCATGTCAACTTGTGACTACACTAATCTGTCTCAAAATGTATAGGAATTGAATCACTGTTCAAAACAACACCATTTAAACATTTCTATTCTATGCTACATGTAGTGGAGCATGTTCCAAGTAACTTGGCATCTTGAATTTAGAGCACAATGACTTTTGCAGGAAGTGGACCCTACCCGAGACAAAACTAAGCTTACCAATCACATATTCTCATGCATTATTTTTATGGGGAAGAAAAAACTCTCATTACCATGATTTTGGTCCCTGACAAAAAGTACTTTTCAGTCTGAGACTACGTCACCTGATGACCTCCATAATTAAAAAAGTGCTTGAAGTATACACTTCAGGCTCATACAGAACAACTTATATTTTGGCCAATGTATTCCCTTATCTTACAGAGGCATTTGAATGTATGAGACCATTTGCTGTTTCTTGCTGAGATTGCCTTGTAAATCATACACTTTGTTTTGAGAGGTTTTATAGGCCATTTGTGGGTGGAAGTGAGGAATCAATAAATAGTGTAGCTATGTATCTGACGTATGGTAGGGCAAATTGACAGAAAGTCTTAGACTGGTGTAAAGAGATAAAAAGTACATGAATATACTGTTGGTAGGTCTTGAAAATAGACTAGATTATTAAAGTTAGCAGTATTGGCAAACAAGAAAATGGCAATTAATTTAACCGTGTGTTCCTATTTCTGCTAGAAGTCAGGCCAAATGAAAAAATGAACTAAACTGTAGAAAAATTCCAGACCACAGCCTCAGCTCAGCAGTCTAGGTTCACAAACCCAAATTATTAGTGTGACTCCTCATGCTCTGAGCTCTACTCCTTTGACTTTTTCATTGGGAAATCTAACTCTGGGCCTGAACTACTTCGACAACATGCATCTGTACTTTTCCCTCATTTCTGTGCTGGGCTCCATTTTAAGAACGTCTACAGATAGATCATGATTTCGGGTTTTGTTACCCACTTGAATTTATCTTAAATAGGTCCAACTTTGGAGAGTAAGTTAAAGGTTTCAAATCTTCTACAAATCATGTACTCTTTAGAGAAACAGATGCTAAGGACAGGGAATTCCTCAATATTCTTGAAAGCATACCGCTCAGTGAAACAGAGGGTTTTGGATATGACTTAGCTGGACTTCTAAGAATATGTGAAAATATTTTCTGTGTTCAAACATTTTTTTCCCATCAAAAGGTGTCCAACATCATTTCCCCAATGCAAACACCTGCAGAACAGCATACCTTGAGGCTCACTGTGAATTGTCCAGTGCAGCAACAGCTGTTGAGGCTGGCCATTTTGTCCATTCAGTTATAGCTCTTTGTAGACTAAAACAATCCTTTTAGGCCTCCTGTGGCTCTTTTGGTTTGGTTTAATGTTCTTTTGAGGGGGGTTGGTTCTTTGGGGTTTAGCTGCTTTAAATACCAACTAGATGGACTTGTGTGTGTGTTATTTTTTTTTTTTTTTCACTTCTTGTTTGCATTATCTAGCATGCACTTGATCAGCTTTCAAAAGGAGGACAATACCTGATCTGTACCTTCAGGATCACAAAAATCATAGGGGATTTCTACATGACTCTTGAAAACAAGCAGTGTGGATGAAGGTGTTCACAGCTTGAGCAGAAATAAATGTATGCTTTGAGCTATTTTTACAGATTTCTGGCACCACTTGTGCTATGTAAATGTTTCAGCCTGGTCATGAAAATAGAACAAGAGATCTATACTTCTGCGTAATCAGGCCTAACCTATACTGCAGCTCAATATATCTTTTTCAAGCAGTTAACAATTATTTGCCTCACCTTTATTTTTGACTACTTTTATGGTGCTGTTTAAGCCATATGCTCTTGCTGTTGTTCACTCACTGGATTACAACATTTGTAAACAAAAGGAACAATGTGAAGGTGATTTGTAGTTAGTTATATGAACTCTTTCCCCCTGCAATCTTATAAATAGCAGATATTGGCAGCATTTTGAGAGTTTTGCTACTGATACGCAGTCTTAAGAACTAACCAGGATAGCTTTTGGAAAGCCAAAAATGAGCTTACAAGAGTCAAATTAATATTTACTATTATCCACACAAACAAATTCTTGTTTTTAACAGTAAAATAAATTTGTTTGAAAAAAATCTAAAATAAAATCTAAATGTATAGGTTCTATTTTGTCTGCATGTCACAACTGAAAATACAGGGATAAAGAAGATAAATCTCCAATTAATAATTTTGGTCAGCTCCATCTCCAATCTCTAATATCAGCATTTTATAAGTATGCATTTTCCCAATAACAGCACTAAAGAACATTATTGATAAGCTACTATAGAGTGACCTAATTTGATATATCTATTGTTTATTTCATTAAGGTGTTGAGTAAATTGAAATACTTTTTTCCACCCTCTTTAAAATATTGTCTGGTTTTTGCACTGTATGGACTTGAGACTATGTCTTTAAAGACTGAGTCAACCTTGTACAAAATAGATATAAACTCACTGTTCAACTTAGCAAGTACTAATATGTATCACATCTATTCAGAACTGTCTTTTCTCTGACAAGTACTATTATTCTAGACTTTTGCTTCCTTTTTTTGGTTTTTGGGTTTTTTTTGGGTTTTTTTGTGGAGGGTTGTTCTCTAGTCTTCACTCTTGATTCCATTACTATAACCCGTCAGTCTGTCATACAGGAAACTAAAAATGTAATAACAGGTTTATGTATTGTTACTGTCTTTTTTTGTCCCTACCATACCAGAGAATTTTCTTTTGCTTTTTGACATTTTCATATTTATGGCTGATATGTTCTCTCTCATTCTTAATCTTACTGTTATATTCTGTTGTGCAAAAATGTTGCCATTTTACACACAGGCTTTCCTGAGCCTACTTCTAATAATGTGATAGTTAGGTCAAATCTCATGGCTTATGTCAACAGGCTTTCTCATTAATTTAACCAAAACTTCCCTAAATGTTCTGTATTAAGCTGAAATGAGATTTAAAGGGTAACACATTCACATTTTGCAGTGTTGATGTTTATGCCTAGTAAAACAGGCAATGAAGCTGTACTACATTTTCAGACTGTACTAAAAGAACTAACCCTTCTATTCAAAAGACAAAAAAGTTGTTAAGTATAACTACAGGGAATAAATAAAAGTTTCTCATTCAAGATATGAAAACACATTTGTGCAAAAGGAAGAGAGAGTCCCTTTGCTCTACTCTTGCCCCAAGAAAACACATTGTGCAGGTGTATATTTAGAACCGAGGACGGATGTCATATGGTGGGTCCCTCAGGCTGCCTGACAGCCAGCAAACTGTTAAAGGGGTAACAGCTGCTTCCAGTAAAACTGCAATGAAGATGGAAGTGGATTAAACCCAAATTTGCTGCCCAGATCTCAAAGGAACAAGTTGAAAAAAAGGCATCCTGTGCCTGAGGAAATGGCTTAATACCATGAAATGAGAGAACTCCAATAATGTATCAAAGACAAATTACAAGATAGTTGAGAGACACTTGAGGTTGGAACTGCACAGACTTCTCACAATTTATGCAGTAGGCCATTCTGAGAAATGTTAGCTACCTGGAAATATGGGTACCTCAACAGAAATGACAATGTACCACAGCTAGAACACTGCAATAAGCACGGGAAATCACACAATACTATCAGTGTGCTCCACAAACTAGCTACATTTATTTTTTGACTTAAAATATACATAGAATATAAAGACAGAGAGGGCCTTGAAAGGCATGAAGATTTTCACAATTGTTTTGAGTGAAATCCTATTCCTCTTTATACAGATGTCAAGAAAATAAAGCAGAGACTGAATTTCAGTGCTCTTGCTGAAGTAAGCCAGCTAAGGATCACATTAGCCACATTCACCAATTATGCTGTAAGTATTTTGTTTTGACTTTTGACACTGAAGTTGGTACTCCAAGAAGTGCAAATATATGATTCTCCCCTCTTAATTTTTCCCTAACTTAAATGTTAATTGTGGCCTTTACTGGTTTAGGAGCTACAGTTATTGTTTTCATTGCATACCGTTTAGGAAACATATCTGGAAATAAAGATGTACATAATTTAATGTACGGGATGAAGAGAAATCATGTGGCTGGAGATGCAAATTAGGAAATTCATAGCATTCAGCTGTCTTAAAGCCTTACCATGCCTATGGATCTTTTTTTCTGTTCTTCTTCATTGATTTTAAATTAGATTCCTTCTACTGAGATTGGCTAAGCAAAGTTGCTGACAGAAAGATGGTAGATGGATGGAAATGAACCAAGAAAGCAAGGACAAATACTTAAGCTTGATCCAAAAGTTTTGCTGCCCAGTTTTGTCAGCATATAATGTGAGAAAACCATACCCCAGATGAAAACATTCTTTGGGGGGGGAAACCCTTATATTAATATTGCTTTTCTAGCAGAATAGATTTGCCAGTTTACAGTATATTTTGCATGGAGGTAGTAAAACTACTGAGGGAGACATTCCTTCTGCTAGTGTACACACTGTCTCCTCTGAAGCACTGCTGACATAGTTATGCCAATGTAACTTTAGAGAAAAATTGACACCTTCTTGACTTAGCCTGTATTTATAGCTCTAGGTTAGAGGGAGATTGAAAAGGCCATTAACACTTTTATGTAAAATGCACCGTAAATAAAATTCTCTGTAATTTCTTCTTCTAAAAGGATGAGAAAAACATACAGTAAGGACTCATTTTTGTGGAGCTCATGATTAGCTCAGCTGTCTGGAACATGATGCTAATAAAACTAAAGTTGTGGGTTCAATCCCTATGTGGGCCATGTACTTAAGAGTTGGACTCAGTGACACTTGTGTGTCCCTTCCAACTCAGAATATTCTGTGAAATCCGTGAAAATTCAAATAATAGTTATTTCACATAACATTTGTATTTGAAACAAGTTTGAAGATTACCATCTACTTACTATGGTGATTATCTGACCTTGAGTAACAATAGCAGAAATTGCCATTGGTGGCCATCAGATCTAAGAGTTACTTTAAAGTGTACCTTTCAAAACAGTCAGCTTTTTCTTCCATTTTGTAATCCTCATGCAGGAAGCATGTAGCCCTGACAGTAGCCTGAGAGTTGTGAAAACATTTGCTGAAGAATCTGTAAAAGGAAAAAACAAACAAATATTTTAACGTTGAAATTGTGCTGGATTTTCAAAATGATGCTAAAGTTTTTAAAGATTGAAACAACTGTGTTACACTTAGTTTTCTTTGTTTCCCAAGATCAATAGCAAAAATCTGAGAATAAAGTGTTAGAAAACTCTGATCTTCCTCTATTTTTGATTTATTCTAAAACATAAAATTAGAATAACACGTAAAAATCGGTTTTGAAAAATGCATAGACAGATTAAAGAGACTCAGATAAACTTTGAAAAAGAAAGCAAAGCTTCAGATGTTTATTCAGACTATCAGTGCAAAAGTTACTGATAATAACAAGTAACGTGACTGAATTTTTGTTAGGAATTAGGTGATGGCAGCTTCAGGCATTCAAGTCCAGCACTAAATTACTTCTTTTTTCCTGTTATCTGGGTCCTTAGAGCTGTGTCAGAAACATTTCCTGTTTCCATGTGTGTTTTCAAGATTTGAAATTTTTTCCATTCAGGAAAGTGAAGAGAGTGAGATTTTGAAGATTTTAGATATTAATTATGCAGAATTGAAAATACCATAAATCCTGATAAGTAGGGTCTTGGTATAGGAAGTGGAAGACTCAGACTTGGTTATTTCACCATAAGTATTGTAGCCACCTGCTGATTTATTGTTATGGACTAGGCTTGTTCAGCCCTTTTGTTATCCCTTGAAAATCAAGTAACTATCACTGTAAATTTTTTTCCCATCCTATGTGATCAGGTGACCTTTGCAGTAATTGAACCATAAAGTCACGTGCTCTGATCCTTTAGCTCTAAGTAAGGACTGAGAAAGAAACAGATTCCAAAACTAAGTAGTTCTATCCTAGTCCCAAGGAACATATATAATTTTGACATAAGTCCCTGAACTATGTACATGGAGAAGTTTAACTATTATAGAACCAGTGCCTTCTGACAAGGGACAAAAAATATTTCATAAAATAAAACTACAAACAGACCTCTACTTGAACCTTTTTAGGTCTACTCATCTAGTCCTTCTTCTCTAACTTTGCATTGAAACTTCCCAGCGCTCTCTATGGTCTGGAGAAGAAATTAATCAGATTTCTTTTTAGTTTTCTGAAAACTCCCCCAGGGAACATTCGCATAGGCTTTGTCTTGTCATTTTAGTTTACTCATTCTTTACAGAAGGAAAGAATAAAACAAAATACCTGTTCATGCAAATTGCTGCTACAGAATGTCTATTGAAAAGGGCAAGTTGTACATTTAGACCAGTCATGATTTTACAAGATCAAGGCTAATTTGATTTTTTGAGTATTTCTGATTACACTATATTGTGCTAAACTGTTTTGTCTAAATGTGTAATCAAATACAGTATAAACAGTTGCTAGCAGCTTGCAAGTACCAATGAGCAACAAAATGAGTAACTAATAAAACATGCAACTACAAATTCAGGAGCAATAATTGTAAAGTACAGGAGTGTTAAACATCATTGCTGCTCAAATCTTATCAAATGCACATTAAAATTCAGTGTTGTAAAGATGAAGTAGCACAGTATCTTTTTCAACAGCAGCTTATATAACAGTAAAGAAGAGTAGAGAAGTTTTTGCAAAACCTGGCATTTTATGCAATGTGTACAAAGACAGAGCTATAACGGGTAATTTTCTCACAATGGATCCAATAGGTAATATTTCAGAAAGAAGGCTTATGCACTTTATGTCAAACCTTTTAAAAAAAGGAGCTTCATTTTTGTATGTAGGAGAACAAATACTTTGGTAAGCAAGATTCAGCTCCAAAGCTCATACTCTCATGGATTTTACATGCTGTAAGAACCATGCAATGAACTAGTCCGACCTTTGGACATTGTTCGGCCTCCAGAGCTGTATTTCCTAATTCCTGCACTATAACAAACAAACTGTGATATTAGAAGATATGCTTGAGAAAGATATCCAACCTCAATTTCAAAGTTCAGGTAGAATTTGCTACTTATTTATCATTGTATTACTGTGAAGCTCAAACAAGCTTCGGTCAACAACTATGATCCTAGACTCTCTAGTACTTGTCGCTATGTTTCTTTCCCCCAAAATCCATCCAGGCCAACCTTTCCCTCTTAAGAAGAAGACAAACTTCTAAAGCAAAACCTTCCTTTTTCAGACAGAACTTTTCGATGTATAACAATGATTTCTAGGCATACATTGTGAAACCTAAGCCCCTTCAAATTAATGTATGTTCTGCTGTTGGCTTGATAGCCTAGGGGTGTACTCCTGAAAAAGACCCTAGAACTTTATAAGAAGACACAGTCTTTCTCTTGCATCACTGATGTAGCTCTGCTTTGTTCAAGATCATTAGCAAGCTGAGATTTGGAAAATCAGAGGGGTATTTTTAAGGAGAACTTTTTTTAATGCTCACCTGGTTAGGTTAGCCCATCTTCTTTACAGATATACACCTCGGAGAATTCATATATTTCAATGTACTTTTATTTTGGATGTAAATAAGGAGGGAAAGTGCTTTATTATAATGAGCTTGAAAATCGTACATGCTCCTCTAAGGCAGTAATTAACTGTTTATATCCCTGTCAAAGATCAATGATGCTACCATTGTCATAAAGTCCCAACACGGCTGTAATTCAGCAGTGAAGGCTTAATCTCTTAAGTATATGCTTAAACGCATTCCTATCAATTGATGAATTAAAGTGGTTTTATGTCCTATTTACTTTATAGCTGATCATTCAGCTATAAATGGTAAAACCAACGAAATAGAAATTAGTTTCAGGAACTCTTAATTTCTAATGTCGATTAGTATTTCTGCTTCTCAAACCACCTTCAACCTCTTGAAGAATGAGCAAAAAGTATAGGTTATAGCATATGTTGGAGAACTTAAATGTTCGATAATATCAGTGTATTTAATAATTAGCTTTCAGTAATTTTCAAATGGCCACAGGGCCATCCCCACCAGGGTCTCTCCTGCCCTCCTGCCTCCTCCCGCTCTGCCCTGGGGGCTCGCAGGGCTGTTTCTCCCCCGGTTGCCCTCACTCAGCCCTGGCTGCCGGGCAGCGTTTTGCCCTCCCTTGCCCAGGTTTCCCCGGGGCTCTGTCCCGCCCGCCCGTGGCTGAGGGGCTCAGCCGTGCCCTGCGCTGGGGCGGCTGGAGCCGCTGGGACTGGCTGGGGACAGATCCAACACCTTGCCACATAAAGAGCATTTTCATGGATTTCAGTGCTTTTGGTTATATTTCCTCTTGGAGACCTAGGAAGATAATATTCCACCATTAAAATAAATGCTACATTAAATTTATGTAGCCAGGGTTTTAAAAGCTCAAACAGCATTTCCCTAAATTTAGCAATTCATTGAACAAATTAGGCTAAAGGAAAGAAAAAAAAAAAACCAACACAAATTATAAAGGTCCCACGTTTACTTTTTGTGTTGAAATAAATATTATTCATCAGGGTCCCCTTTAAATTGAATCCTGTCTCTAAGATAGTGGGGTTTTTATTATTTCTTGGCTTTTAACCTTTGCCTTGCACTGATGGTCATGACAGGGAGACCTATCTGTTTGCACTCCAAGCTTCAGTAGAGATTGTTTTATTAAAATAAATTGGAACTGGAAGTGAATTTCTAGTTTTGATATTGACTTTGTTGAGGACTGTCATACCTCATCCGTATTTAGAAGATACTTCCCAGCCAGGGAAGAGAATAAGTCCAATAGTCATATGCAAGGAGCTGATTTTTCTGAGTGCAAAGTGCACTCATAATCCTGTTTTCTGTCTAGCAGACAGGCATTAAAATTGAATTAAGAAGACCTGAGCTCTGCTTTCAGTTAAGCTATCGACACTATCCAGAGAAGATTCTGAACTTTCATGTTTCTGTCTTTCTTTTTGCATGGCCATTTGGATGAATTTCTTTTCTTGAACTTTTCATTTGAGCAATATTTCACAGGCAATTCTAACTGACTTCTAGCTGCTACTGCAATAATAAATAGAAAGAATAAACAAAATGTATAGACAAACAGAATTTTAAATATCTAGACTAGCATTATGTTTTGGATACTAATTCAGGATGCAGTTTCATGAGAGTTTAAGTAAGCATAAATGTCAGTGTACCCTGTGCTCTGGCACATTTGCTTATCTTGGCTCTCTGATGTGTCAGTTCACTTGCAAACTCAGCAGAAAACTAACCCAAAAAAGAAATAGAATAGATTCCTGAAAGCTCAGTAAGTGGAATTGATTCATTGGAAGGCTGAATGAATGCTGGAGCTGCTACAAAAGAAGAGGGAGGAAGTGGGGAACTGTCATAGCCCAATTTAAATGTTTGTTCTGCTCTAGAATTATTTCCAATTGGCCAAGAAAAGTAACAGTTTAGAGTGCTTAACAGAAAATGCATGTCACCCATGCTAACGTGTCTTTTGTAATGTTTTTTTATTTATAAATATTTGATAAGTTATATGTTTGTTGGACATATACTTCATGAGCTGATTGACTATTTGCTAGTTTTTTAATGTCAGCAATCTAGAAAAATAGACATTTTTGCATGGTTATCCCTCACCTCTAGTTTTTGATCACAATAGAGTTGGCTAAAATTTGTTTTCTCTTCTATCTTGTAAAGAAAAACAAACAAACAAACAAAACAAAACAAAAAAAACACCAGAGAATTATGTTGTTTTCCTTGACTTCCGTAAGGCTCCTGACTCCATCTGCCATGGTGTCATAAAAGGAAAATTGCTGAGATAGGGACAGGATAAGAGGACTACAAAGTGAAGGGAAATTTGGAAGAATGTCTGGTAGCTGATCACTTACTGATATTCTTCAGGGACTGATCCAGGCACCAAAACTGTTGAACGACTTTATTAATGACATGAAATGAAATGTCATTAATTCATAAAACAAAATGGAATGTACCCTTAGAAAGTTCACTGTTAATACTGAATTGTGGATCACAGTTATTTTGCTGGAGGTCAGGGCTGCTACTGTGATCTAGACAAGCTGGGAAAGATGGGCTGATGGGGACTTCATGGAAATGAACAAGGCAAAGGCAGTTTCCTACAGCTAGGGCAGAATAATCTCATGCAACAGTACAAAATGGGGATTGACTGATTAAGAAACAGCTTTGCAGAGGAGAACTGAAGGGGCATGGTGAAAAGCAAATTGAAGAGGAGTCAGCAATGTGCCTTGCAGAAAATAGGGCTTACTGCATTGTGGGCTGCATCAGTAGGCATGTAGCAAATGGGCCATGGGGAGGTGATCCTACCCCTCTACTCAGCAGTTGTGAAAATCCATTTGGAATATCTGCTTTGAGCAGTGATTTAGACTACATGACCTCGGTGGTCTCCTCTAGCCTTAAGCATTCTATGATTCTAAAAACATAATTTCATACAGGTAATACCTAAATATTAAGACCAACAATTTAGACCAACACTGTATTTGTTATTTCTAGTTGATGTGTCCTTTCTGGATGCTCAAAGATTTGGAGAATTTTACTCCAAATTAATTTGAGTACTTACATTCCAGACACTAAAAAATCAGTGAAGAAGTGCAATGGTATTGACATGATTGATCACATCTTTCTCGTGTGAGTATTCATGTAACACTAACAAGATTCTCTGAATTCTGTCCTAGATGGCTACATTTAAAATATGGAATGGATTCTGGTAACACTGTTTTCCTTTTGGTTTTTTACGATCCTTCTAAACCATTGGTATGGACACTCAAGGAAATTACATACTCCTACCCTCTTTAAATTTGGGTGAGTGAGGAAATTTTATTTGTCCTTCCATAAATAAGGAATCCTTGCCTATTCTTTATGTCCAGTGACAGTTTGTCAAGTATATATATCTATATCTATCTCTATCATTAACCTATAACATGAACCGGTCTACTTTTGGAGAAAGCTGTTATTCTGAAATACTGATTGCAAACTTAGGAGTCAAATTTTTCATATTAATATAATGAAGAATTATAATTGATACCTTTATAGCTTTTTGAGATGATATAAACCTCTTGGTGACTTTTTGTGATTGAGAATATACTTTTTTACACATTTCATAAAACATGATTTTGTATAAAATGCTATATATAAAAAGAATAAAAGGTTATTATTATTATTCTTTAGATTAAAATGTATAATTTAAAGTTTTGCATAGTTCCCACAATAGAAATGTGTTGCATAAGGATTTAGTATTGAAAGGAACCTGCTCTTTCTTCACTGAAGAATACTGTGGAGTATACAGCACACACAAAAATGAAAAAATCTCATTTTTGTTGCAAAAAACTTAACCTACAGAGGATTATGAAAAAGCGGGGCCATAGCATAATGACATAAAAATTTCCATGCTGACTTTTCGGAGACAAGATGTATGTTACAATTGTGTTACATTAATAAAAGATTAGCTAAATATGCCAATTATCTCTTCACTGTAAAATTTCCCCCTCACTCAGTATCAGTAGGAAGTTGAGAACTATTTTAACAATTTGTTCCATTTTAATCATCTCAAGAAAAGATTTTAGATTAAAAAAATCCCCAAGTTTGATTTAAAAACAGAACTTTTTTTTTTTTTAAAAAAATTCCATTCTATTTTTTTCTTTTATTCAGATGGTGTCAGAATAATTAAAATTCTGGCCAAATTCTCACATGACCAGTTCCATTGTTTTCACTGGAACTGCTTGTAAGGAACTTGATCCAAGGTCTAGAGAAAGGGATTTTTTTCTTCTGATTTTAATAGGGGTGAGAATAATTTGACAATTCTGTGTTTGTGTTAATATACATAAAGTATTCAGTGCAAATAGAGTGGGTTAAGTTATTTTTCAACACGAGAGTATATTGCAAATGGGAATGGTCAAAGGTTTTTTTTACTTAGTTAGTTTAATGCATATACTTTTGTGCAGTTACCAATGACACCAGGAACAGTCCATATATCTAGTCTGATCTAATCTACTTGGTATAAACTATTGATTTTAGTGAGGGACGACAGTAACAATCCCAGTCTGATGAGACTTCTCTTGATTTCAGGGCACATTTCTGGATCAAATCCCATGGTAAGAATGTCAAATGCTTCTACAGAGGCTTAAAAACAGCTACAATCAGAGCTCCTTGAAAGTTATCAAGTGAGAAGAAGGAAAAAGTATAGAGATTCTATTAAACATAATAATACTTTTCTGTGTACTTTTTTATTAGAAATGTGCTCTGTCTTTTTACATTAGCAGAGGTTATCCCTGTATCTCTATCTGTTATATAAACATACATTTGACATTTTAAATTGTGACAGTTTAAATTTCTATAATTTGTTGCTGAGTTTTTCATTGTCATTTCAGTGCTAGGGAATAACATTAGAATTGTTAAAAATCTTTTTAAAAATACCTTATTTTCAGTATAAGTGAAAGCCAAGATTAAGGCTTTCAGTGCATTGGGGGCAGCCATTTCTCATTAATTTCTGCTTATCCACATTATGTGCATTGCATATTCAGAACTGTACATGAGGGATTTCAATACCCTGTTTCAATTAATTTCTAATGATAAATGGGAATCAGAACCCTTTGTATGGCTTTGATAACCCAACAGAAATATTTAAAGGACTCCTATAAATATTTAGGAAAGAACTCTACTTCAAGCATTTAAGTTGACATTAAGACAGCTACTTATCCTCATTCAGTTAAACACATAACCATCTTTTTCATCATTTGCATCCAATTTGGGGTTTAATTCAGAACCTCTGAATGAAGTAGGAGCCTTTCAAAAGCTTCAGTGGAAGTCAGTGGTCAATTGGGAAAATGGGAATCTTTTGTCTTGATGGACGAGATCTTCACACTCTCTGTTCCCTGGTCTGATTCACACTCTGTTTTGAGGAAACTAAAAGCAAAGGAGACACAGCCCAGTACTATCCATCTTTTCTTCTTTTCTGTCAAGTCCAGCTCAGCAAGTAGGATTGCTTTTATTCCCAAAGTTAAGCTTCATACACCATTAACAGGAGAGGAAAGCAACTACGAGTAAGAAATTAATAATTTATGGTCAGAAAAATTAAAAGTGTTGTTGAAGTAAAAAAAGATATAAGGAGGTTGTTGCAAACTGTAATTCTGTAACACAAAAGATATAATAATTACAGCTGCAGGCAGGGACAGTGACAAGAGGACAGAGAAAGATATTAAAGGAATAAGGACAAAATATAACTCTAAATTATTCTACATTGATTTCCTGGTTTTAGAAAAAAAATACTTTTTAGATTTGCCTATTTAATCTTAAAATGCTTTGGAAAATGTTATTTTATCCAACTGATGATATAGAAGGAAAGAACTTCCAGTTCGCAGGCAGAAATGGTAAAATTATCATCCAATATTTATTACAATTGTTTTCTTTCTGTTTCATAAATAATGCTGAAACAAGCTTACTCTTAGGATGTCATATACTAGTGTCATTGCTGTCTTTTATTTCCATATTTAATCACACTGTCTGTGGTATTGTGCAGGAAAAGCCCGGGAGGGGGAGGGGGAAGGGAGGGGAAGGTACATTAAATAGAATAAAGTTTTAAAACTCATTATGCCATGGTGCCACATCATTAGTATACTTATGTATTTAACATTGCATTCCAGATGTTAGATTGAGATTGTTACAAAACTGACTCCTTGGCTTAGCTAGCTATTTCCAAAAGAGTTCCTATAGTAGAATTTCTTTTTCCAAATTGCTGTTCATCATGATTTTTACTGTCCAAACACACATACATACAAAAAAGCACAAAGAGACATATTCCTTTCTGTAATGGGAGGAGTTTCTTCATATCTGAGAAAGAGCTGGAAATCTTGTGTAGGACTAAGGTAGGATTATAGTTCCATTTTAATGTTTATACTCACAGATAAAAGCTGTCGGCCATGCAGCAGGGAAGATAAGATGGCTGACAGCACTAAGCTGCCTTCACTAAGCAATGCTGATGGCTGCCTTTTTGGCAGCCTGGGGCAGTATGCATGATTAAAGAGGGAAACTTAAGCTAAACCAGACACTTTAAAAAGAAATACACTTTGGAATAATGTTAACTCTACTTAGCACCTAGGATTTCACTGTATATATCTTAATAGTCTTAAGCAGCTCCTTTTGTAAGTAATTCATCCAGGAGTTAATGTGTCAAGTTTAATACACATCAAAAAACGCTCATTTGTAACCAAAACGTTCATAATGCAGAGGAGCTTTTCATCTTGGACATGTAATCACCAACCTCTGAGCAGAACACACCAGAATATATATCCTGTGCTTGAACTCTAGAACTGCAACAAGAAAAGGCTGTCATGAATTTTTCTTGCTGTTATTTCCCTTCTCAGCCTCCTGGATTCCAAAGAAATCTGTATGTGTTGGACAGATGTTGAAAATGTGCAGAAAATCAAAAGCTATTTTCACTAGAAATTGTATATGTAAACCTTAAGATTTATCTTGGCTAGCTTAGTAGTCAGCAAACAGCGGGTGAGCCAGGAATGCTTTTCCTTTTTTCCGTCTTTGCCTGTAGGAAGCCTAGTCCCACACTGCACTTATTAGGAATGTTTGCACATTTAACGTCACTGAAAGATGAAGAACCAATTAGGAGTAATGAGGCATGTTTTGGCTTTCCAAGTGGATTTTCATCCACTGTGACCCACTGTGGTCCCTTCCGAGCCTACCTGTACTGTGATTCTGTGATTCTCCTTGCAATGCCTTGATATATTATACTCTAGATATGTTATACATATAACGTTCTAGACAGAGTTTAGCATATAATGTAGTGTGTGTTTTATAAAACTGATAGACTTTGAGGGGAAATTTTACTAACAAAGCTGTCAGGCAACCAACTGGGTAAGAAAGGCTGAAGGACAAAGTTATTGGAGTCCTAGAAGTGGGAATATTCAGCCCTTCTTCATTTATCCTGAAACTACTTTGAGAATGTCTTTAACTTCATACATGATATAGTCTTGGCAATTTTTGCAAAAGATGAGAAACTCTGCATTTTATCTTTTTAGCTTTAATTATATCAAAGAATAATGACATCCTGTCTTTGGTAGCTGGTCTTCTCGAGAACATCTGTTCCAACCTTTCTTTCTTCTAGAGAGATCCATGATTTTTTCAGATCCATCTGGTTATCTAATTTAAAATGTTGTCATGAGCACACTACGTGAACTTTTTATATCTGAGGTTTATGGTCATAAAGCCCAGTCTCTGCAGAAAATTATTGTCTCGTTGTATACAAATTTATATTAGTTGAACAGCAAAGGTCCTTGATGATATTCTATGACTATTTTTTCCCCCAGAGAATGAATATTCATGTAAGAAAAAGCTTTCTAGGGGAACATACTGATGTAGATAAAGAATCAGTTGGTATGTGGGCTGAGAAAGTACAATAGCTTTAGTCTGTTTGGTGCTTTTTGGATCTTCAGAAATTTAGGTTTAAATCCTTAATCTGATGTGTTTATTTAAAGTAGAACAGACACAATAACAGAAGACCCTCAAATAGTCAGTTTTCAAGGACTTATAACAGTGTGATTGCTTAAGGAATAGTGGCAAAAGAGTGTTTTGAATAGATGTTTAAGAGTTTGGCAGTAATCAATTGTGTAGCATTCCCTGTAATCTTTTATGAAATATTTCTAATGGTTTTAGTTGTAGAATTACTATTTTTATTCTTCTTGGAACACTGTGGGTGATAAGAGAACAGATTTTTACTCAACTTTAATTCTATAGGATTATCTAAATGAGAAAATAAAAACTTTCTTTTGATTCTTGAAAAAGCCATCGGGATTTCACTATGTATTGGTATTAAAACAACACCCAAATTAATAGACATAGCAATAAATAGGTTCTGTAGAGGAAACACAAAATCTAAAGGGACAGTGATGTCCCATTAACATCAAGTATTAGAATCAAATGACATTTTATATTTGAGGAAAAGAAAAAAAAGGAATGTAAAACTTACATGCCCTTTCTAACCTCACACAGCTAAGGACCGTTTTTAGATTGTTAGTACTTTACCAGTCTTATGACAGAATTCTGCCAGAGAGCTGAGAAAATAGTAGAAATTATCTGGCAGAAAGCCTATAAATGTCAGTATGGCTACAATCTCTCCCTGCCACTGCTAATGCAATACTCCTATTCACTGTGGTAAGGCTAGAATTTCATGCAAAGCTTTAAACATGCCATTTCCGGAAATCTTGAAAAATTTTATAATTGATCAAGTATGTGATTTATTGTCAGTATGCAAAATATAATTTTAAAACTAAGACCTTGATCTTGCAGCATCCAGGCATATTCAAGCATTGTTTTTCTTTACCTGCAGTAATTCCTTTCAAAATTTCTGGTAACTGGAAACATCTATCAAATTTATTTTCAGAGACATATATAGGATATATATATGTTATACATTATGACACCTTGGAAAATATGGTGTTATGTCAAATTACAAAGGCTCTTGATTCCCCTCTTCAGGAAATGGGAACTCTGAAAACTCTAATTTCAGGAAAGGCTTTAACAAAAAAAAGAAAAAAAAAAGTGTTAACAAATCCTTGATGAAGTCAACACAATAGCATATCATTATGGGACCAACTAATCTATGGTCACCTCTGTTCTGAAGTTAAATGATAGCTGCAGTAGCCAAAGCTGTACACAGGTGTGGAATAAACACAACTGGACAAGAAAAAATTAAACACCATTATTCAGAAAACTAAACCAAGGCAAAAACCTTTTTGTCTTTCCTTTTCTGTTTGACAGCTGTTGACAGTAAGGGTCAGTAGAAGGAAAGAGCACCAAAAGAGCTAATTTCCTGTGCTGAAAAATGTAATACCAAAATATGAATAGATGTGAGAAACTAATAAAAAGTGATAGTAAGATAAGTGATAGTAACATTTTGTTCTCATGACATGATAAGCTAAGAGGAGACCAGGTAAGTGATAGGCAGACATAGATGTGTGGGTGAATTAAGCACTTTTTTTTTTCCACAGTGTACATGCAGACAGATGCCCTGAGACTGAGAGCTCAGGTCCTCGTACGGTATGAGTTGTGTTATGTGGGTCTTAGTTCAGCTATAGCGCTAAAAAGGCTGGGCATCCTCTCAGAGGAAGTGAGATTGGTTGCTTCACCAAAACTCTCTGGGGATCCATGGAATAAAGATATCTAACAACAGTCTGCTTCACGTCCAGGATGGTAAGATAACTTAAGAATAAATAATTGATAAGAACTATATCATTAACTTGAACAGGCTATCCAGACATTTTATACTGGGCTTTAAAACCCCCTATTTCAATGCTAAACTCCAAGCTGCATTAACTTAAATGGAAATGCAAGAGGTCTAGGTTTCATCACCTACTTTTTATTATATTGTCTTGCTTATCTCGAACATCTGTGAAGGCAATGACGACCAATGAAGTACCAAGATGTCTCTTGATTTAATTCATTCGTATAGTTGACAATTGGATAGTGTCATGGATGCAAAATTTTGATGCTTGTATATGTTAGCAAGATCAAACCAATACCAAACAACTGAAAAAATTCAGCAGAAACAGAACATATTTGTGACAACCATTATCCCACCTTTACTCTTAGATGCTGATGTTTTCGGAGGCAGAACTGTGTAGTTCATATCATGTTCATAGTACCTAACTCTAAAGATCTTTTTGCTTATTTAATCCCTAGGCATGGACTTGACCACAAGGAACAGTTAACTTTTTGAGGAAAAAAAATAAATTAAGAAAAAATTAACTTTATTAAGAAAAAAATAACTTCCTGAGAAAAGAAAATTCTAAACCCAAAAATATTGCTGAGTTTTCACAGACCAAAAAAAAAAATGCAGGAAGAAAACCTAAAAGAAAGTAAGACAATGACATTTTTATGAAAATAATGAATACATGACCAGTTTTAGGAATGCTTTGCAAAACTATATCATTTTGTTTCAAAGCATAGACTTGAAATACAAATGCAATAAAATGGTTTGTTTAAATAAAACCTTTTAGAAAAACACTAAAAGGGAAAATATGTCAGAAAAGGTGGGCATGTTCGTTCAATATTGACTGAAGAGATCAGTGTTTCTTTCCACAAAAGCCTTACATAAAACTTCACAATATCACAATGTATTATTAGCCTCTTCACCTCCTTGCTGCATATCCTTTTTTGCCATCTCTTATATTACAGAGATAAAGATTTTGTATGAGAGAACTGAGATTTTATAAGGCCAACTACAGCAAAACAGAAATTCAGAGAAGAAAAGGCAGGGCACTGTACAGTAAGTAGTCATTTGAGGCCAATAAATTATGCCCATAACTATAGCCAGTATCATTTAAGCACTCTTTGGTTTCTGATGATAAAGCACTAGCTTACTGCAGCGTTGACAACAATCCTATGACTCCAGCTTATAGCTTGTCCTTTTGCTACCCTGTCATCCACAGTGAATTTAATATAGTGCAATAAACAATCACACCCATCAGGAGCAGAAATGGACTCAAACTTAACCTAACACAAAAGAATACCAACTAAACAGAGCAAGGTAATGAAAAACATTGACATGAGGTCTTTAATTCATGCATCATGTAGCTTTTAAACATGTCAATAGCTTCAGTGGAGAGAAAGAGTAATGGGATCTAACAAAGAGGGGAGCATGTGTGTAGTGAACATCACTATGACAAAACTCTAAATGGTGTTGCTTTTGGTACCTGCACTCATAAAGATGGTAGTAACACCAACCCAAATGTATAATTAAGCTTTGTGATAGTTTCACTCCATGGAAGTATGCAACTTGCACTATTATTATTCTATTATGACAACCTTTTCTAGTAGAGAGATATTTGAATGATACATTTTAATTCATACAGTCATGTGATGCAATGCATTATACAATGAAATCAGACAATTTAATAAGATCTCCTGCATAATTCAGATCATAAAATGTCACACTGCTTTCCTCATGGAACCCATAGCTCCCATAGCTTCAGGCTTAATTACTGCTTATCTTTCAGAATGGCATCCATCTAGATTTTCTTCTAACCTGTCCCCAAGCCATTTCAGATTTTTATTGGAAGCACATTCAGATAGTACATTAGGTCCAAATTTTAATGTAGGTATGTATGTGGCTAGTTGTGTTAAAATTTTTTCCTATAATTGTACTCCAATTATACTAAATGTGAAAGGTTAGTGCAGTATGAGCAGGAAATTCATGTGTTTGTTTTGATGAACTTTTCTCATGTCCTTGAGAGACTTTCTACTAAAAAAAGTGAAGCACCCTCAAATATTTGGTACCACAATCACATGAATTAGTGTAATAAGGGCTGAATGACCTAAATTCAGATCTCTACTACCCATCCCAACTGAGAGCTAATCCTTGGTCAGCTGATGTGTGTTGTAGATATGAGGAAAAAACAAAGAGAGAAGTTTACCTGTCCATACTTCTCTCAAATTTCAGGAACTTTTAAAAAAGCATGTAAATGCTAACAGCTCAGAACCTTTTCATTCTAGCCAGCTATCACTATATTAGAACCAAATGTATTTGCAGTCTGAATAAATATGTGTGTATATATATTTTTGTATACATTAGGAACTATAACTAAAACTACTCTACCTGTAAAGTTTCTAGAATAATGACTGTGTCATGGCCCGCTGTTTGAGACATAAATTACCAATCAAACAACAGCTGATAAAGAATTTTCATTCTAAGGTTCTTGTAAGGACAGCAAGATATTGCCTTTGAGATGGCTCTCATGCTCATTCTTTGTGCTTAATATATTCAGTGATTTCTGTCTGCTTCATTAAACACACTTCAGCAGCACAGTAGCCAGTGGGACTCAGGAAAAGAAAATAATGTTTTTTTGATTTGTTAGGATTTACAGCAGAAAGGCTCAAAATTTCAACATTATTTCCAGTAGATACCTCTGGATTCCATCACCAAAAAGTGAGTGTTTCATTATGTGTAACACTTCAGAAGCATGTAAGGAGACTTGCTGTAAACTACATACAGAAAAACCGACCAACCATACTCCAGAAAGCATGTCTGATCTAATAATAGGTGTTATTTAATGGGAGAACTCAAAAGCCTAACACTAGGAGTTCTAATTCCCTGAAGTGTGAGAGCTTTCCTTCTGACTGGCAGTATGCCTAATGTGGCCTGCTTGACTTCAGCTTTTATCTGGTGTTGTCTCTTTCATTATTGCACCTATCCTTTCAATATAAATCTAGTAGGTAGGGGAGAAAAAAAACATGCAAACAAACTAGACCCAGGCAGAATTAGAAAATCTTGTCATAGTCTTCGAAAGTAAATTCAAAATTTATGTGAGAGGTGTCCATTTTTCAAACTAAGAACAACAGGCTGAAGCATCAGAAAATGCAGGTTGTTGGGTTTTTTGTTTGTTTCCTTGTTTGGTTTTGCCTTTTTTTTCCAGAGTTATTCTCAAGTTATATGAAGTTTTCTTTTAAGGATGAAGATGGTGAAACAGTGTCATCAACAAAAAATACAGCATCTAAAATGAGATAAAATAAAAGCCAACATGAACCATTGTTTGAAGTTATTTAGAGCTCTCTTTTTAGCTCAAATGTTAGTGAAATTGTTTTTTGATTCATTTGTGTCATTTTCAGACAATTCATTAAACAGAATCATTGTTTCAATCATGTTTCTTTGAAGAAGAAAGAAATCATATGAGAAGATTTTATGATCAGAGCAAGTGGTTTTAGTCTTTCAGGGTTTTGTGAATATTTATCTATTTAGTTATTTATTTAAACACTGGGAATAGACAAGAAATTTTTCATGCAATCTCTAATCTTCTCTCAATTATCTCTCCATTGTTTTCTCTCCAGTTTACTGATCTGTCCAGACAAAGTTTTCTGTCTCTGTCCAATTTCTGTGACAAAATGCAATAATCTACTTCTTTTGCTTGCACTCTTTCTCTGCCCTCTGAATTGTTTAGATTGCTGGATATTTTTTCTTGGCAGCAGTCACTAACAACAATTAAAATTTTATAACCTTTACTTATAGTTAGGAATTGTGCCATAAAGGTAGAAATTGAGAAAAATGTTTATAAATTCATTCTGTAAAATACAGTGTTTACATCACTTCAGTAGTTAAAAAAAAAAAAAAAAAAAAAAAGGATTTCCTGGTTTTATAATCTCAATCTATTAGAAACTTTGGATTTTTCAAATCCATTTTTACATTGCTGCTGAGAGGTATAAGTTTTTCTAAAACATCTTTTATTTATTAATTTTGATATGTGAACTTTTTTAACATTAGAACAAGAATTGGGGTCAACAGCTAATGTCTGAGTAATTAATTTGGGATTACTTGGTTTTCCTCCAGAAGCAGTTAACAGTTTGGCCATAACAACAGTATTAGGATCTAATAAATCATTTTAAAATAAAACTCCTTTCTTATTAAAGTGTGTAAAATATTTTGACAATTACTTTTGTGTAGTATTACAGTAAGCAATAAGGATAAATTTTCAGTCTTGTTAATTTATTTTGCATGTGTTCTTTTTTCTTTTTGGAAAGATGGGCAAGACACATTGATACTGTTAAAACTGTGGGATTTCAGAAATCTCATCAGAGGTGGGAAAGAGGGGATGGGGCTGGGAGTCATCGGTTTGGGTTTTTTCCTATGCCATTGAAGTTTTAAGTCTTTCCTTAAACTGACTACAAGACCTAATGATATTGACCAAAATTCAAAATTTTAGATCTACAATAAGGTCTGTAAGAGTCACACCAGGGCTCTTCGTTACCCAAGCAACATTTGCTCAAGGAGATTGTGCTGGGTCTTAATCCCAAATTGTAGCTGGCTGTACATTTTAAATAATAATAATAATAGTAAAAGGACTTAATCTTCTCAACAATGTGAAAGTTGTAGGAAATAGGAAATTTAATATTGTAATTTAGTTTCATAATGTAACTTTTATTATTGATTTGATAACATAAAAATACATTGAATATTTCTAATTTCATTTGGGGTGATAAACCATCTGTGCTTGTGGAAGAATGTAGGTATTGCACATGAGGGGGAATATTTCTGAAACATCATCTGTGCTGGCTTCTGTGATTGAATAGGCTGGACTGTGTTCCCCCAAAGCCTGCTGAACTGTTTTCAGTGTTTTGAAAGATTCTCAGAGAAGTTATTCAAAGAAATCAGATTTCAGTTCTGTAATCAAAACCAGAAAAATTCAATCTCAGGTAATTAAATTTGCATATTCAGAATGCAGCGCTTTGTGCTAATTTGTTATGCAATGATGCAGTACTTTCTCAGACAGTTGTATTTCCCTGCTTGCCTTAACAATGGGTGAAATACATCTGACCGTATCTCACATTTTGCCTATATCCTGCTGAAATTTAGCATTACTACATTGCTATAAACAAGCTGAGATGCAATGCAAAAAGATTCTATGTACTAGGATATGCAGGAAGCCAGGTAGCTCCTCTAAGAACTTGGAATCTATCAAAAGCTTTAAACAAGTATAAACTAATATTTTTTTGTCTTTTATCCATCATAGGCAAGTCTTCCATTTGCAATGCACTCATAAAATATTTTTCTTGTCTCCTATTATTGTCCTAAATAATGACAAACCACTGTCATATACAAGGTGACGATCTTTACATGACAGTAATGTAATAGCTATACTTCACTTTTATCTCAGTGCTCCCAGCTCTGGTTTCCAACCTTAGAAACAACAACAGGTTATTATGTTTCCCAATGGCTTTTCATTTTAAGCCTCAAATGGAAGACAATTTTCACTTCTGATAATCCAGTCCACATTAATTACTTAAGTATTAGTGAAAGCTTTTCATGCAGGCATGGTAATATGAAATCACTCATTTTTCCATTCATTCAGTGTGCTCCATCCAGCCACAAAACAAAAACCAAAAAAATACCAATCAATCAACAAAAAACACCCCCAAAAAGCCAAAACCAAAAACCCCACAAAAAACCCACAAAAAACAAAAAAAAACAAAAACAAATCTCAAAAAACAAACAAAACAACAAACAAACAAAAAATACGAAAACTACTTTTTTCTTGAGCCATTTAAATTTGGCATAGATTCTGCCTGAAGTGAAATTGAAAGGCGGGGGAGTCTTCAGACAGTTAAAAGAAATCCTTTTGGGACAAATCCATAGCTGTTTTGAAGTCAGTGATAGCTCTTCTAGTTAACTTCACTGATGCTAGATCAAATAGATGTAAGTGGTGGTTTGCCTGTTTTCTTACTAGAAATTGAATTTGCAAGTGAACGTTTGGCCTCATTGAGTTTCAACCATTTATTTTTCTAACTTTAGTCAGTATAGAATCTCACCCATTACATTAGATATTAGATCAAATCCCACCAGCTTCCTATGGCCTGAAGTCAATTTGATCTAAGGTAGGAGAAGAGATATTCAGGATTGTGCATGTTTAAATATTGCCAAGCTTCTAAAGGCAATCAGATGTTTCAGAAAAAATGTTTCTTGGCAATCACAGGACAGCAGGTAGGCAGACACATAAATGAAACATAATTGGCTGACTACAGATTTTAGTCAATAGCAAAATGTTTGATAAGGTGATTTTAAATTAACCTGTTTTAAAGATGCAATCTTTCTAAATAGACAGTCACAAAGAAGCCTATTAGCAATAGGTAAGTTGAAAATAAAAACCATCAATCAGGTTTCATGATTACTAGATAAAAAAGGTCAATTTTCAAATAGCCCATTTAACCATGAAGCCTTCTGCTTTCGCAGGAACAATTGATTAATCAACACCACTCAGCTCCAAGAGTTAAATTCTGTTCTGCCAGAATGGGATCATCTTACCTGTTCAATAAAAGTCCATATCAAAGGAGGAGATTACAGATAATTTTCTGCTGTTCCTTTAACTTGTTTTAAAAAGCTGTTCTAAAAAAAAAAATATTTCTGTAGTTTATGTTTACCTGCTAGAAGAGCAATCCAGTGCAACCAAAATGACTGCTCAACAATATCTGGATCCTACGAAAATTACCTAGCCAACGAATGACTTGTTTAAACATATGTCATTCACTTTATCAATCTTTTAAAATATCTCTCAAGTAAGAGCAAAATGTTGAGAATTGTTGCACAACCAAAAAAAGGTCACAACAAAGAGGTGAATATATATGCTATGGGGTTCTTTTCCCCATTACCTCTGTATCTGACAAGGCTGCATCTGCTGCACATAAGGGCTATTCATTTAATTTTTGTATACACAGTCTCCGTTACTCACTTGGTGTTAGGATGTAACATGGTATAAAACATCCTAGAGATCCAATACCAAGGTCTAAACAGAGGCAACAAAAAATAGTTCCTCAATATCTGTTATGCATTTGTATAAGTCTGAAGGATACAAGATAATCTAATCCTAAAAGGTTTGCTAACATCTTAATTTATCAGATGGAACTAAATTTATTTGATTTCTTTTTCATGTAAGAAACTCTCTTCTGATTTCATTTTTAACTGAAACACAAAGAAAGATGGTAAGGTACAGAGTTTTCTACAGGTGATTAGCACAGAAAAAGCTTTCGTTTCCATTCCATTGGCTCTTTGAAAATCTTTGATGTACAGAGCCTTTCAAGCACTGGATTTTCATTAACAGTATTTCATTGTATACAGAGGTAGAATTTTGAAATAGGAATTACTTTCATTTTACCATTACCACAAAATGTATTGCTTACATTTATATAAGGTGGAGTGATTTCAGTGCACACACAAACTAACACATCTGCCAGCTTCCACCAGAAAGAGTAGCAGAGATTCAGGTTAGTCACTCTTCTATAAGAATGACAGTTCTGCATTTCATATTAGTCTTATTTTTTAAATCTCTGAGACAGAAGTTGACAGTTTTAAGGCAACAAAAAGAAAAGGAAAAAAAAAAGGAAAAAAAAGAAGAAGAAAAGACAATTTGTCACTCTTTACATGAAACATTGCTTTTTACTTATTTTTGGCCTCTAAACATGAAAGATCTTGTTGGTGTCCCCAATTAAATGTAGAAGATCAAAGACACATTGATATATAACCTGCTCCCTGTCTAGGAGTATTTCAAAAGAGAGATCAAATGAAAATTATAGAAAAATGTGCCATAAGTTGTTAGAATGTAGCTGCCTTTTTTTTATATTTTTTTTTCCTTTTAAAGAGAAACAGGAGTGAAATTGCAGGCGATCTTTCCTGACTGTTTTCTGTTTTTTCAGACAATTACACAGGTATCAAATGGAGCATTACAGGACATGAGGAAAAAACACCAGGAGTGCAAAGTTCAAAACCTATTTATGTCAGAATTATCAAATTCCTATTTCTCTTCACCGGCATCCACAACAATACATTAGGTGCTTTATGTGGTCTGTATGACATTCCTGAAAACTTTTACTTAAAAGAGTGAAAAACTTTTATTTTCAGATAATATTTTGAATAATATGAAAGAAAAAATTATCAGTATGAAATATTTAGAATATCTTTTCTTTTCCTTCTGTATTTTCCCTTTAAACTCAGTCTGTCCAATTATTCTAGTGCAAAAGGCTAAGAAAAGAGGTGGAGAAACCAAAACTGGAGAATAAGGACAGATGTAGATATGAGGATTGCTCTTTTTAACAGCACTGTCTGCCCAATAAAAGTTGTAAGTGTGAGTTTTGTTTAGAACTTCCCGTTGTAAAAAAATTCTGCTGAATATTTTTTAACTTCTTTCTTCTTCCTTTAACTGTCCACACAAAAACTGGTTACCTGTAAATTTAATAATTTTGTTGATTTAATCCTTGTCTGATTCTTCTACAACATACAGTGAGAACTGGTATAATTTAAGTCCTAGTGCCATTCTTGTCTCCTAGTGAATGGGAGATACCTATGTGACTGATATCAAAGCATTGTGACACGTATTTTACTGGCCAAGAATGCAATTTTTGCTTTCTCGTGACAATCTGGATACTTTAGGTTTTCAGTTTCACATATCTTCATAGATTTAATGCACCAATTCTACTTCTTTTAGACTTTTTCTGAAATAAACTCAGTACATACCACTGATGCAAGATTTAGCAGAAACTTTGCCTATGGAAGAGCATCTTATTCAGACTTTGTGTTCTCTATACTCGTCAATGGATGATGTGTGAGATTTAAAGGCCCTTTGATGGCAGAGGTGCTCTGCAATCCCCCTTGTGTAAGCTGCTTTGAGATTTCCAGATGAAAAGTGTTATAAAAGTTCTAAATGGTAGTGCTGTTATTTATTATATATTAAGCTAGAGTAAACTGCACATTACTTTCTTATATTTATGCTTGTAAAGGGTAATGAGTAGATAACTCACATTTGAAAATGTAGGTATTTGGAACATTTGCTCTGTGCCCTACCATCTGTTCCCACTATCAAAGCCAAAAGAGACTTTTACATGGGCAGAAACAGAATAAAGACGGCGAATTCATTTCACTCTTCTATATATGGAATCAGGGATGTTTCTCAGTTCACTGTCTAGTTTTCATGGTTATCCAGCTGTAATTGTCTGTGTTTGTTTTTTTTTTACCCAGTACCTTTGGGCCAGTCACTAATGGTCTACATCACTGGGCTGTGAAAAACCTAATAGTTTCATAAACTTTATTACAATGAGCTGTGTCTATAAACATCTCAAAATCTAAAACAACAAATAATTGCTTCTCATTAGCAATGGCCTATAAACTGTTTATTGATTCACCAGTATTAAATCTGTATAAATAATGTGTGCAGAGCCAGAGGAAACAACCTGTGAACTATTAAACACACCCTGTATTATTAAAAACAAAATGCATTATCGCAAAAAAGTAAAAATCGAATCTGAAGAGCTATAATGAAGTATTTTGCTTTTAAGCAGAACTCCCAAGGAATTAACTGAGTGTTTTAACTTAAAAATTGAAGGTCCAATAAAATCCATAGGTATATAGCAGTAGATTTCAGTCAGAGATGCTATTTGTTGAGTTCAACATTTTTGAGTTCGTCTGTCACAGCCACATTTGCCTATAGTTTTAAATTCAGTAGCAAATCCTTCAAAGAAAATTGCAGACTATGTTAATGCCTCATACATTTTGAGTCTTCACCTTCAATGTGGTGCCTGGCTACTAAAATTATATTAATTGTGATATTAATTGCTGCAGTGTTAGCAGCCTGCTAGATCATTGCAATTATGTAGAACTCAAAGGCTGAAGTCTTCTAAACGGAAATGTGGTCTTGGGTTCCACAAACTGACTGTAGTCAATGCCAAGCGTGACACACATTGCATATGTTAGTGGTACTCAAAGGAGGTCCAACATTTTCAAGAAATGTGTTCTAAGATGTTTGTCACAGGAGAATCCAAAGCATTATCCATGTACACAATCCTGGCACAGATTTTGGTTTCAAGGGCTTAACATTCAGACAGGTACTATATGAAAATGGACCAAAAAGTAACAGTAATAGCCATACCTATAAGCAAAATTCCTTGAGTTAGTCTCTGTGCTGGTTTTGTCTGTGAGAGAGAAAATTTTCTTTCCTAGTAGCTAGTAGGGGGAAGGAAGAGGGGCGATGTTCAGAGTGATGGTGTTTCTCTTTCCAAGTAACTGTTATGCATGATGGAGCTCTGCTTTCCTGGGGACGGCTGAACACCTGCTTGCCCATGGGAAGCAGGGAATAAATTCCTTGTTTTGCTTTGCTTGTATGCATGGCTTTTGTTTCCCCTAAACTGCCTTTTTCTCAGCCTGTGAGTTTTCTCACTTTTGCCCTTCGGATTCTCTCCCCAGTCCCACCAGGACAGCGTGTGAGTTGGAGCTGAATGGAGCTTAGATGCCAGCTGGGGTTAAATTGCAACATCCTCCTAAATTGAAAAGGAGGCATCTAAGGTAAATGATTTTCCAAACTTCAGAGCCTCAAGAGGCCTCCCAGAAGGCAAAAGGAATAGACTTTTTTAGTTCACAGTTTTCAGCTTTGCTTTCTTTGATGACTAAAAAACAATATTATAGGATCTTTGCTGATTGCAGGCAGAGTTGCTCAAGTGCAATTTCTAAATGCCTTATATAATATGACTATGAAATTATTCCACACATGGATTGTTTAAAACAGCTGCAGTAAGTGCCTGAAATTATTTCATCTAGTACAATGCCATTTTAACTACTTTTTTTTAAATTTAGAAAAATATAGGCAATTAAAGTGCAATTACAGAAAAATGAAGTGCCAGTGCAATTAAAATATATAAAATGTATAAATACGTCCACAATTTCTTCTGATTTATTTGTGTGGTTCTATACTCTGAATTGTTTTTCCTTGATCATTTTTTTCACATATATTTTAGGAACCATAGCTAGTGGAAAACATTCCCCATACATCAGAATCATTTAATATCTTTCCCAAAATAGTTAAATTAACACTTATTTTAAAATCAAATTAAATATACCATCAAGAAAAACTGTCATACAAGATAAGAATGTGGAAGTAGCAGTCTTGATAGCTATAGTTGAATTAAACCAAGAACAAAGTCCCTCAGCATTACTTTCAATAGAAAGACACAGAGTTTTCTCTCCATATAACTGAAAAGGGTTGAACTGTTTACTTAGGAAAAAGGACTGAAAAAGGTAGAAATGGATAAATTAGTATAGTGCAGAGAAAAATTAAAGCAGATGTGTTCACTTTCTATCACAGTACTAGACATTCAGGAAAATTGAAATGCAACAACTTTATGACTGGTAAAAGGAAGTACATTCACATACAAGTAGCTTTGGGTAGTAATTGCCTGAAGGTACCATCGAGGCCAAGAGCTTATCAGGATTGAAAACAGGATTTAACATTTACATGGATAAGAACATACAAATGTGTAATAGTAGGATTAAGTGTTTGACCCTGCAACAATTGGATTGAATGGGTTTACTATGACTTCAGTGGTGTGAGATCCAGACTAGGAAGGAGAGAATTTTGGAAAGGATAAAACCCTTTTGCTTCAGAATATGAGAAACATTTTAACAATAAGAGACTAGGAAAACATTTTTCTGGTAATGAATCACATAACTTTATGATTAATGTTTCTTCTCTCTTGTATTAATTTGGGAGTGAATTAATCTTTGTCTTTCTTTTTCAGGGGTAAGCCTAAAAGCTCTATCAAAATCCTCATCAATAATATGTAAGTCAGTCTCAAGTACAATGGAGCAAGCTTACTTAATATTTAAGCAGAGTTAGAAATAGTAACCACTATATGCTGAGAAAAATTTAAATGTGGTGGGTTTCTTATTGCATTTAAGAGAGTATTGTACATCAACTCAATTCCAACTGAAAGTAGATAATTTCTTCAAGGAACTTAAATGATTCTTGCAGGTAATATATACTGCCTATATTTCTTCAATGGCTATAGGAATTCTTCTCATTTTTAATTGAATTAGAGAATTAATACTGAATATTAAATGAAACCTCCATGGATGACCAGAACATATTTTAAAGCTTCCCTCAGCAGTCTCACCTAGCCTTTCATTGAACAGTCAATAATGTTGGTATGCCAATAAATAGATATGCCAGTATGGGTTTAACAGAGAACTTTAAGTTGGTTTTGGTTTCATTTCCACTGTGAAATATTGTCTTAGTGATACTTCCATGTCTCTTCAAATCTAACCTATAAAAAAAAAGAATTATTGAAATTGTTATAATTAACAATACATTGGCTTTTAGTCTTTATGGTGTTACATTTTCTCGACATGCCAAAATATACATGAACAAACAATTGCACAGCAAAAATTATTCCTTTTGGATTATTCTGAAAATTAATTTGGAAATAATTCTCTGACAGTTATTGCTCCTAGATATCAGAATTATGACACTAAGTATTGAATGAGAAAGTGCATTTGTGTATGGAGAGTTGTGGCCCTCCTCTGGACTTGTTCCAGCAGTTCCATGTCCTTCTTATGTTGGGGCACCAGAAGTGTATGCAGTATGCCAGGTGGGTTCTCACAAGAAGAGATCAGAGGAGGAAAGTCACCTCCTCCAACATGCTGGCTGTACTCTTTTTGATGCAGCCCAAGATTCGGTTTGTCTCTCTGGGCTGTGGGCACACACTGCTGACCCATGCTGAGTTTTTGTTAACCGCCACCCCCAAGTCTTTCTTGACAGGGTTGCTCTCAAGTCACTTCTCCACCCAACCCGTAGGTGTGCCTGGGATTGCCCTGACCCAAAACGTTGCTTTGTTGAACTTCATGAGTTTTGCATGGGCCCATCTCTCAAGCCTGTCAAGGTCCCTTTGAATGGCATCCCTTCCTTTCAGCATGTCAACTCCACCACACAGCTTGGGGTTGCCGGCAAATTCACTGAGAGTATTCTCAATCCCACTTTCCATGTCACTGACAAAGATGTTGAACAGTATCAGAGCCAGTACCAACTCCTGAGCAACACCATATGTGAACTAGCAATGAACAGATTACATTATCAGATTCACTGTAGGACAATGAACTAACAAAGAACATAAAGAGAAAACAAAACAAAACAAAGCATGAAAAACATCAGACAAGGAACTTCTGGATAAGGTCCAGCAGAGGGAGATGAAGACTATTAGGGGACTGGAGCATTTGTGTCATAAAGAAAATTGGAGGAGCTCGGCCTGTTTAGCGTGCAGAACAGAAGACTGAGTGGGAACCTTATCAATGTATGCAAAGGGCAGGTGGCCAGAGAATGGGACCAGACTCTTTTCAGCAGTGCCCATTAACAGAATAAGGAGAAACAGGTACAAACTGCAATACAGGAAGATCCCTCTGAATGTGAGGAAGAACTTATTTATTGTGAAGGTGACAGAGCACTGAAACAATTTACAAGGTAGGTTGTGGTGTTTCCTTCTCTGGACTTATTCAAAACCTTCCTGGATGCAAACCTATGCAACCTGATCTAGGCAAACCTGCTTGAGCAGGGGCATTGGGCTAGTTGGTCTCCAGAGAGATCTTTCAACCCCAATCATTCTGTGACCCTATAAGTTCCTTCTCTTTCACTCTTTTGGTTGTGCTGAGTACAAATTGAGAGCACCTGAGGCTTAGACTGACCATAAATTGAAAGTATCAAGTCAGGTTTATATTCACAATGTGACAGCGTAGAAGATAGGGCAAGACTTTGCACATAAGTTTCTTTAGGTCTATTATCAAATCTAATACAGTGGTTTATAGACCAGGCTATACTAATCTTCAGCTGAGTGCCACTGTCCATGGTAAAATTTGTAAGTAACTATTTACAGCAAAATAATGAAATGGAGTAAGACTCCCAGAGTTCACGACTTTTTACTTGTTCTTTGTATATAGAATTTATTCTTATTTTTAAACCAACCATTCCATGCAAAAAGTCTTTCATCTGTTTATTAGGAAGAGATAGTCTTTTTCGTGTTATGTTGTTTAAGGGAGAATGCCGAGGGATAGAAACCTAAAAAGCAAGCCAGAACCTTTGAAGGACTCTGTCATTTTCTCATAAATCCTGCCCTGAGTGCAAGTGCAAAACAGCATCACAGAAAGAGGAAAGCTTTACATTCTTCATGTAGACTAAGGATTTTGACCTGAAGCGTTTCCCTGAGATCAGATCCTTGTGCTCTTCCTTACTAAAAAAAGAATTCATCTGTGTGCTCTTGTGTATTTCAGTTTGTCCAGTATATCAAATGTTACAACATGGTAGGGATCCACACTCTGCCACTGGAAAACAGAAATTCTCATTCTCATTTATGCACAAGGCCGTTTATCTCACTACTATTTTGAATGCAAGTAAGAAAATGAGAATAAGTTTCTATAGACACAGGCATAAATATTCATAGATATGTATATGGATGCACCTGTACACAAACATGAATACTTTAATGGTAAAAATTAGCTGTCTTTTAAATTAATCTTTTTCTGATGATCCATATGATTTGGAAAAAAAAAAAAAAAAAAGAAAGAAAATATGTGATTTCTACCTATTTAAGGTGAAGGTACCTCTAAGTTTCTTTTATTTTCCCTTAAAATATATTTGCAACTTTCAGTCAGTTTTAGTTCTGACTAAAGTGTTTTACAGAGTTTCCAGATAAATTTTTTCTTGTTGTAAAATGCTGGGTTCATATCTACACTGAAGGTAGGTGTCATGTATTGTTTATTTGCTGTCTTGTAGACGGGACATTTGAAAATAGAAAATACACAGGCTCAACAAACCAGCCATGTTTTTTTCCACTAAGAACTTTATCTTTGTCAGTGCAAACACAGATAAAAAACATGCAGAAGTGAAATACAAATATTTCCTTCCATTTAATTTTGTGACTCAGTTCTACAGTTCTCAGTTCAAATAAACATCTTCCAAGTTTTCATGAGAATCCTTTTGGTAGCCCACTCTGAGAGTATTTCTCAGAGTTTGTTATTATTACCATTAGTTGTTCTTTTTTAGGAACATAACGTCAATTCCTGATTGTTAGCAAGTTGTTTCACTGAATTCATTGTTACATAAAATTTTACATATTTGATGTCTGTTTATTTTACTATTGTCTGTAGGATAGAAAGCTTTTCCTCTTGCTGAAACTGAAAGCAATGAACATACTATTAGCTGAGGGTGGATATTTTAATAGAGCTTTCAACTCTTCATATATATTCACAACTGCAGTTCCCAAAGGCTTTATTTTTAATTTATCTTTAATATGAAAATGTTTCATTATTTGGAATGTTTTTTTCTCTATAAAGGGCCTCAGAGAGAAAAAAAATTATTACTTTTGTCCCTATCACAAAATTAGCAAGTATTTTCTGTTCTCTGATTTCTGTTCTCTTTATGTGTTACATTACCTACTTGCAATGTCTTAACGGGTAAGGCATTTGATGCTGCTTTTGATGGTGGGGCTGAAAGACTACACCTCTTTCTTCTTAACTGGTTAGACATACGGGGTGTAGAGCAGCATTCCTTGCATGGGCCCTCTGATTTCACTGGATTTTGGAACATGACTTAAGTGAGTTACACATTCCTGATTCACTCAGGAAATTAACCCCAAAACTGCAGCACAAAACATAACCTCATCCTTATAATGAGCACTGGACAATCTTTTTCAGTAATGTGTATAATGGAAAAAAGCCAAGGAGAAGAGGGGAGAATCTTGTCTGTTATTTTTGTAAACCTAAGAATAATGTAAGCTTTGTACAATGTACAAATCATCGCTTAGGAGCTGTGCCTAAGCTGCTAAAGATGAACTCTGCCCTCTGAAATGGGCAGACAACTCTCACTGAGAATAGTGAGTGTAGAGTATGTATGTTTGAGTAGGAAATTTCTTTTAGACAATATTGTTTTACAGTGTAGTGTTGTTTTTTTTCCCAGTGAACTCTTTCTCAAATTCTTTCCCTTTCAGCTGATTGAATGAGATGATTTTTTTTCTGTTACTATATCAATATCTTCAGTTTTTCAACCCAAGCTTTTTGGTTGTGAGCCCTTTCAGTCTCTGAGCACGTCAGGGCAAGGATTGTTTCTCTCTTCATTTAGTGCTGAGGAGAGTATTCTGTTTTAAACCTATGGTATTCTACATATTAAGTAATAGATCTAAAATTTCTAAAAAACTTAAAGCTTAGATAAGAATTGTGTGCCTGCATCCAATTTACTTGGAAACTTTCACTTCACTCTGTGGTATCCTGCATGGAGAAGGCACAGATTTTTGTCATTTATGTTTACTGACCATTGAAATAAACAATTTCGGTTAATTGAAGTTTTCATAAAATGCTCCATAGCCTTAGTTTTGTTAGAGTCTCTTATGCCTAGGAAAGATATCTAAATTTAACATTGGAAAAAAGAAACACAAATTCATTTTTATTGTTGAAATCAATTCATATAAGAAAAAATGGATTGTGAAAACTCAGAATTTATGATACATATTTCTGTTTTGATACCTAAAATAGAGTCTTAAAACCCTTTAAGGCTCAATTTGTGAGTTTTAGCAGGAAGCACTGCTTTTATGACATCGGATGAATGAGATCTAATGTCTTCAAAGGTGTGCATACAGAGTTACAAAGCCTCTTACTTCTATTCAGTTACATAATTCATAACTAAAAACATTACCTAATACTGTTACACCTACTTCCAAAACTGTCCATCCCACAGTAGCATCTTTGCCCCATCCCTGACAAGCCTTCCAAATTTGAGTCAGAGGTCTCAATGACCCTTCATTTTGTCTTTCTCTTCCTCATCATCTCTGTCCTTCTTGGAACAATTTCAAGACTTCTGACTTGGTTATATTAAACAATGTGCCTGTTATGTCTTCTTTTCTGAGTACATCTACAGATAAAGTGCTTTTTGCTTTGCTACAATCTTTGTCCATTGGAATTCTTGACAAGAAATATTAAACATTTCAGGAATGTAATACAAAGGTACTTAGCTAAAGTGCTACTAAAAGTGCTAAATGAGTTATACTAAAACCTATATAATCTAGATTTTAAGGCATCAGTTTAAAATCATCATTTGACACACTAAGACCTAAGACTCACATAAACATTCTTTTAGAAATGAGACATTAAGACTAATGATGACATTTTATAAAAGTTATTGACAATGATCTTAATGAGAAAGAAAATTTTTTGCCCTCAATTAAATAGTGCAAGTCTCTTGTTTTTAGGTTATGCAATTGACATGTGGATCTTAATGTTTCATCTACTCCTGCATGTGCAAATAATACATTCTCATATGTGTGTGTGTATATATATATACATACTTAGCACAACCAATCAGCATTTAAAGAAAAACACTTGAAAATTTATAAGATCAGAGAAAAGACAATAAAAAAGGAAACTAGGGAAGTGTTCAAAGTAGTGTATGACTTAGGGACAGCAAACAAAATCATCTCCTCTAATAACTTGATGTTACAGTTCATAAGACTGAAAGGCGTGTTACAGTCAGCTTAAATGCTGAAGAAAGAACTTCAGATTCGAATATTTTCTCTGGACAAAATTAAAACTTACACAGGTTATCTGTTGATACCAAATCTGATTTCACTAATTACTAAGAGACACAAAGAGAAGACATAAGAAAAGGCTGGAAAAAGGCAAGATTACTTTAAGAAGCAAAGAAAAGATACCACGAAAAACTACCTCTCACCAAGTTGGTAAGGGGAGTGGGGGGTGGAGGGACAAGAAGTTCCTGCCCTTTTTCTGCCACTTTTGATCCTATCTCTTTGACTGGTGGGACTGGGGAGGGGGTTGTCTTAGAATTCCTCCTGGAATGCAGCCAGCAGGTGTGTATCCGTCGTTCACAAGGAGTGTTGCAGGCTGTCTCGAGCTGAGTGGGACTGGGCCAGCAACATTTTGGCCCTCAAAAATATGGTAAGGTTAGAAGGATAAGGTATAACTCACACATGTGGCATGGTGGGTCTTGGTTTTCTCCACGCTAGCAGAGTTTCAGTCCTTGGCAGCAGCCAGGCAGCAGGAGATAGTGAAGAAAAAATGAGCACAGAAAAGGCGAGGGGGAGGTAGGGAGAGATTTTTGGTCACAGTAACTAGTTCTCTCTCTCTTTTCTCACTCCTTAATTTTCCAAAGTTTCTTCTCAATTTTATAGTGTTCAAATGAGGGTGTATGTGATTGTTTCTCAATGTCACTCCACAATCATACATTATTACTTTTCCCCTATATGGAATTGGTTATTGTCAGGAAAAAAAAAAAAAAAGAGTTGGCCGGACTCAAAATTCCCCTGCTAGCCTGGACTAAGAACTATTACAGAAGTGGTACCTCCTGAGCAAAAATGGTCTTAGCTTTACTGAGTAATCAAAATATTGGTTCATGGGTGCTTCCTCATAGAATCATGGAATTCATCATAGAATCATAGAATGGTTTGGATTGGAAGGGACCTTAAAGATCATCTAGTTTCAACCTCCCTGCCATGGGACACATTCCACTAGATCAAGTTGCTCAAAGCCCCACCCAACCTGCCTTGAACACTTCCAGGAAGAGGGCACCCACAACTTCTCTGGGCAACCTGTTCCAGTGTCCCACCACCCTCACAGTAAAAAATTTCTTCCCAATATCAAATTCAACCCTATCTTCTTTCAGTTTAAAACCGTTCCCCCTTGTCCTTGTAAATTGTCTCTTTTCATTTTTCTTCTAGGATTCCTTCAGGTACTGAAAGGCTGTACTGTAAAGCCTTTTCTTCTCCAGGCTGAACAGCACCAATTCTCTTAGCCTTTCCTCTTAGGAGAGGTTCTCCACCCTGCTAATCTTCTTGGTGTTTCTCCTCTGGACTTGCTCCAACAGGTCAATGTCCTTCTTGTGCTAGGTATCCCAGAGCTGGATGCAGTACCCTAGGTGGTTTTACACCACAGCAGAATAGAGAGACAGAGCCATGTCTCTCGATCTGCTGGCCATGCTGCTTTTTATGCAGCCCAGAATACAACTGGCTTTCTGGGCTGTGAGTGCACATTGTCAGCTCATGTCCAGCCTCTCATCCACCGAGTCCTTCTCGGCAGAGCTCCTCACAATCTTTTCATCCCCCAGACTGTCTTGATACTGGATGTTGTCCTTACACAGATACAGCACCTTGTACTTGATCTTGTTATACCTTGTGAGATTCCCATGGGTTACTCTTGAGTTTGTCCAGGACCTCTAGATGGCACCTTCAGGTGTGGCAACATCACTACACAGTTTGGTGTCATCTGCAATTTGCTGAGGATGCATTCAATCCCTTCATTTGTATCATTAATTAAGATTTAAAATAACATGTGTGCCAATACAAACCCCTGAGGAACGCCACTTGTCACTGATGTCCAGCAGGATTCTGAGCTGTTGACCACTAACTTCTGGATGCAACCATCCAACTAATTTCTCATCCACATAAAACAAGTACTTCATGCCTAAAAGTCCACAAGAATGACTTTCAGTCCTTCTACAAGCATGTTGATTTTGCTGGATCATTCAATACATGACCATTAACAACTTGTCATGATTTCTTTGAAATTAAATTGTGTTCATATTAAACAAGAATCTCTAGGCTTAAAACATGGCAGAGAAAGAAGAGAAACAAAATCTTTGTAGTTCATGGAGGACAGGCAGACTGTGTGTATCTGCTTATAATGTTGAAGTTAAGGTTTTTTTCTTTGGTTGGTTGGGTTTTTTTGGGGTTTTTTTTTTTTCTTCTCATTTCTCTAGTCTATGTAAGCTCTGGCCAAGCCAGGCTGAAACTTCTGAAATTCTCAGCCAATTAGGGTAATTCTAATGGTGTGCACACATGGCAACTGTTGGTATAAGACACTGTGTAAGTTGTGTAAGTCAGCATGCCAAAAATAATTGGTGGCAGTATTCCAGAAAGAATTAAATTCACTGAATAGCTGTTAATAAGGTTTTTACTCAGGGGTATTTCTTCTCTCTCGTGTTCTGTGTTAGTAACCTTAACAACAGCACTCTCCCTCATGAATTAGTGAAATAGACTAGATAAAACTATATAAATGGAACATATAAAGATTTCTATTAAATGATATCAAGCTTAACAACTTTCCCTAATGCCTTCATCTATTATACTAGAGCATTTCACATACACATAGGATGCAGAGATTTTGATGAATAATACAAGAAATATATATGTGCACATGGTTATATATGTATGTACATGCATACATGAAAGAAGGAAGCTGCCTTTCTTTCTTATAGTACAGTCATAGAAACAATCCACATAATGAGGAAGAAATCTTGCACAAAATAACAAGATACCAAAGACTCATTTCTTCAACTGCAATGTGGGCAAAGAAAGTAGTCATATTATAGGGAGTGCTATGTAGTTCACATGAAGACTATGGATTTTAGGAAATTTGGAAGTCCCCTGTAATTCTCCTTTTCACAATGAGGTTTGCTCATTGGAATTTCTAGTTATCACCCATGTCATCATCTCAACATCTTAATCACCCCAACAGTCCTGATCTTTCTTTGCTTCAGTCAAACAAAACAGAATTAAAATCCTGTGTTTAAATATCTTCATTTGTGGGTGTTTTACTCTCCTGATTGTATTAGTAATGAAGCACCTATAGGCAGAGTAAACTATTGCATATAGTGAGACTAAGAATAGGTTTGGTTCAGGTTGCTCTGATAAAATCTGTTATACTAACCACTGGTCCCCTGTAAACACATTTTTCTGTAAAGCTTGAGGCAGTTCCCAGGGAAACTGTGCCAAAAGATATCTGGGAGGAACATGTCAGCAAGTACTTAGAAGTAATCCTCACATCTTTCCTTCAGTAATTCATTTTGCAGTACCCTTTCCTGTCAAACTGGAGATGAAAAAATTGCCCCCTCTGAGCTGATGAGATTGATTTCTTTTACAGGCAGTGTTGTAACTAGTTTACGTAAAATGAAATGTGTGTCAAAAAAAATAAACCACAGAGCGGCACTGAATAAAGGAGCAAAGTGTTTCTTTATACTGATCACAAGACTTATTTTTGAGTAGGACAGTAATATCAAAAGAATGTTTTCTCATCTGTTGTTTAACACATTCTCATCTGTTTGTCTGGCAACGTAAATAGTATATTGTGTTATAGCTAAGTGTTTTAAACTATTAAGGCTTATTCTAAGCTGGTCTAAACATATCACAAAGTATAGCTATGCAGTGAGTCATTTTCATATAGCTATTCTTTCTTTTCCTCTAGAAGGTGTTTGCAATACAAGAAGAGCTACACGGACTAAGAAATCTTTTTGGAATGTTGAAAGAAATAGAGAAAACTGAACAAAAAGTGTCAGTAAAATTATATGTGTATTATGTCAGAGCTTGTATGATTTCTATGTCTGTGTATCTTTTTGACAAAATAAGTATTTTCACTTATATGTATAATCAGTTATTTCAATAGCTTTCCCTATAAGTGATCCATCTATGGCACAAATGCTGCAAAACATACCTAGCATGAGTCACAGAGAAACATGTTAAACTCATTGTTTGATGGATCTTTCTGTTTCAAACAGTGGTCACTTCACTATTTCAGGAAAGTCACACAGGATTTTTGGCGTTCAATTACTAAGAATGTCAGTAGGTTCACTCTACCTAGAGGACTTAGGAGAGATCTTTTCTAACTGTTGAAGGAAATGCAGAAAACTGAACAAAAATTGTTATCAAATTTACATGTACATTCCTCTGTTTATGAAAGTACTATTTTACTCTAAGTACTGTATAAAATCAAGATGGCAGGGAAAATAATTGTGCACTAAATTGTTCTCTGCTTGTAGCATTGGCATTATTCTGATTTTCATTTAAATGAACTTTTCTTATGTCTTTTTGGACAGAAATATGAGGAAAAAGATGGATGCTACAGATTTACTTGAATCACTTGAGCAACCTACAGAATGAGACTTCAGGTTATCTCTTCAACTTGTACCACTACAGCTGTTCCACTCTGTATGACCATGTAGTGTATTGGGTTTTATTATTTGGTGATTAAGAATAGGGTGTAAATGAAACAGGTTATATTTATAGGGCCTCCTGTTCTCTCTGGGCTAGAAAAAATATTTGAATAATAGTAACAGCATGAACTTGAACATGGATGTCACAAATTAAAATCTTGATGAAAATTCTGAGTGCTCAAGTTTGTCTTTCTTGCATTTTCACTAAAATTTCTGCCTGAATATGTTCAAGAAGAAGGCAAGGATAAGATAAAATACTTACTTCCAACATTTTGATCATAATTACATGTTTCTGAGAAAAGCTGTAATTCCAGTACAACATTTTTTAATAGAACACATTATTTTCAAGTCGTTTTGGCAAGGTCTATGAAACATTGCTCTTGTGTCAGTGGTCTTAAAAACACTTTAGTGAAGTGCTAGAAGTGTGCTACATTTTCTAATAGTAAATAAAGGCTGGTTCTCAAGAAATGAAAGGATGTTAAAAATTGCGGGACCTTCATGCATGGAAAATCCCTGCGTGTATTTGGCTGTCCTAACTTCTGAGGCAATGGCAACTGAGTTCAAATAATTTTCAATAAAAAGGAAAACCTTTTTATTAAATAGTATCTGGGTTCTGCTTGGCACAGGGTCAGTATACATCCGTGCTTTTTGATAGGGTTTTCTTGCAAGTCTGTTGTCTAAGAATAAGAATCAACAATCATCTCTTCTGCCATGTCTCAAGTGAAAGGACAAGATGAGATTAGATGCTAAAAAAACAGTAAAAACCACTGAAAGAATGTTGGACTGAGTTGTCCAAGGAGGTGATGGAGTCACCATCTCTGGAAGTATCCAAGAGACATCTGAGTGTGGCACTTGGGGTTATTATTTAGGGGTGACATTATTTTGAAGCTCTCTTCCAAACATGGTAATTTTGTGATTCTGTGTACCAGTTCCAACACTCCTGACATGAACAGGGACACCTTCCACCAGACCACATTGCTCAAAGCCCCACCCAGTCTGGCCTTAAATATTTCCAGGAATGGGGCATCCACAACTTCTCTGGGCAACCTGTTCCAGTGCCTCACCACAATGAAGTATTTTTTCCCAATATCTCATCTAAACCTACTCTCATTCAGTTTAAAACCATTCCCCCTTGTCTTATCACTACATGCCCTTGTGAAAGGTCCCTCTCCATCTTTCTTCTAGGCCCCCTTTAGGCACTGGAAGGCTGGTCTAAGGCTTCCCCAGAGGCTTCCCCAGAGCCTTTTCCATGCTGCACAGCCCCAACTCTCTCAGCCTGTAGTCATAGGAGAGGTTCTCAAGTCCTCCCCTGATCATCTTGGTGTCCCTCTTCTGGACTCACTTCCACAAGTCCTTCCAGAGCTGGACACAGCACTCCAGGTGAGGTCTTGTGAGGGCAGAATCACCTGCTTTAATCTGTTGACCGTGCCTCTTTTGATACAGCCAGGACACAGCTGGCTTTCTGGGCTGCAAATGCATATTGTCAGGTCATCTTGAATTTCTCGTCAAGCAACATCCTCTCAGGGGCTCTACATACATTCATTCCCTTTGAGAATACAGGTTTGTATCTCACTGGGTTGTTTGATTGTTGGGTGAAATCAAACATACTGTCAGGGAGGGAAGGGGTAGGGGGGATAGTGAAGGGGGCCAGGCGTGTCCACACTGTAAGGCCTGCGACCAAGGTGATGGAGTGCATGGAGCACACATGACATGGGAACCATTTGGCTGGCATGTCAATCAAATAAATCCCACCTGGTAGCCTGCCCACACCACCCTCCCTGGAGCCCCTAATTGGCAGCAGCATCCCTCACTTCAGCTAGGAGGGCAGTGAGTGCTCAGTGAACCAGATGTCCTGCCTGGGAGGGGTGACTACAGTTGACAGGGCATATAAATAAAGGGGCACAGAGCCTCCCTGTTCTTCATGCCTTTTCTCCTGAAACCTGTCAACATGGTAGTTATACTAACTTCATTCTAACTTTTCTGTTTCTTTCTCTTTCCCTTTCCATTCTCTTTCCCTTTCCCTTTCTCTTTCTTTCTGATGCTGATAATGAAGTTTGGTAACACTAAGGTTTTACCTCATTGTTTTTCTTTCAATTTGTAAAATTGTCTTCTTTATCATGCTTTATAGTTTAGTCCTATTCTGTCTTTGTATACCCAGTCTTGAAAACATCTTTGTAATTTAATCAATGAAACTAAAACAAAAATGTGAATTAATCTCAATTTTTATAATATGTATCTTCTATTTTAAGAAAAAAAAGCATTCTGAAAAGAGGTTACATGGTACAAATTCCCTTCCAGATGAATTTCATGCATCACTCACTACATAAACTCCTTAGTTTTAATCTTAATTTAAGGTAAAATGCAAGCAGGAGACAGTCATTCCTATTCTAAAGCTCACAAACTACTGTGAAAAGAAACAAGAATTTCTGCCAATTCTTTACCATTCTACAAAAATAAAACTGTTATGGGCTAGAATGAGCCTCTTTTTACTACAACATTTTCCATTTATACTGGCAGTTCCCTGCAAGTAAGTGTACATAAACTGTGTCCATGATGAGCAGTATGGTTTTCAGTCAGAGGCTGACAATTTCTATCAAATTATAAGGATCAGTAGATGGTGCTATTGCAGATGGCTATCTTGTTTTGTTTTGGTTTTTCTGGTTTATTTTGTTTTGGTTTGTTGGTTTTTTTTCTGACAAAAACTGGCTATAAACTCTTAAAAACTGCACTTATTGTCAGTCATGGTGTGGTACTTTTTGTGGATGTCCTTTTATGGCATTATTTTCTAAAAGATATATGATGGCTTTTACTTGCACAAGCAACCTGATATTCCGTGGTGCAAGGAAATTGCAGTATATGCCTTGCTGGAATGGAAGGATAGTACTCAAGTAAGAATTAGCAATGTGCTCCTTCAAAGACACAATATTCTGGTTCCATACAGCCTGAGTAGAGCAACTTGAAATTACTGTAATTGGAAGTGTTTAGTTAGACTCTCTTAGGTATAGAAAGGTAAAAGCACTGTGCTTCCAAGCACATAGCATAAGTTTTCTCTAGACAAGCAAAAAAGAATTGAAGTGTCTCAAGACAGGGGCATCATTAAAGCAGTGACAGTTTTTTGACAAATGCTGTAATTTATCAAAGGTGCAAAGCTATTTGTATGTTGGAGCAGAAAGTGATCATTATGTCCGGTAAAAATAGGGAAGAAAATAAAGGGAAAGTAAAGAGACTTAAATTTTAAAATATAATAAAAGTTACAATAAAAAAAAACATGAAAAGAGTGACTTTTCTTGACTGATAACTAAAAACATATGAACCTTTCCCCTTTAAATTTTATTTTCTGAACCAGTCTTCTCATTGAACAGAGATCTGTAAGTGCCCCCCTGATCAGGCTGTTGGTACCCAGAACCTGTGGCACAAGACTATTAGTGAAAGAAGGCAAGTATGAACTGCCTGTCTCTCAAGAGTGTTAAGTGGGCTTCTTATTTTCTAGAGAAGATATGAGAAACATAATTCTGTCCAGACTCACAAATTTCCAGTCTCAGGCACCCCACTCAGCTTCCTGTCTATGTCTGCACTGTGCTTTCTTTGTTAGAGAACAATACATAATCAATCCCAAATTCGTTATCTATAAAAATGATCGGCCAAGATAACAACAGAAAACAATACATTTATTTTCAGTATCCCAAAGAAGATTTTTGTATCCAAATCAGGCAATTTGGTAAATAACATGAAGTACTCACACATTTCAATAAAAGATAATAGTCTGAAATTTATATATATAAAATTAAGGACACTTCTCCAATTTCCAATTGCCTTAAGAAATAAAATAAGTTAAATGTTGTCTGGTTTATTTCAACCTTTGGTATCACTTTTTAGACTACCAGAGAAAGTTCTTTAAACAAACTAGTCACTTTTCTCCAAAAACTGAATCAACCTATCGATTCACTTTGCACAGATCACTGAACAACTGCTAAATAATGACAGATTTTGTCCCAAGCAGACCTGTCCTAGGCCTAAGCTTTTCAATCCAGTGGAAAGATGCTTAATATCCAGCCCCCATGTATTTAATCATTCCCATATGTGTACCAGTTTCTGTGTTAATTACACGAAACCTGAAAAGTTCTTCCATTTCATGACTGAAGACAGACAGTTCTCCATCTCAGGTTTCTGCCTCTCCTCACTGCTACTTCAGTGCTTACTGCAGACATTCAGAGCAGCCTTGGCTTCAGGCACACAGCAAGAAATGAGTGATGCAGCTGGCAACACACCCCTGGTTTCAAGCTTTGATTGCACACGAGGGAATACAAGACACAGGCTTTTAGCAACCTTATTATGACACAGTTCATTGTGCCAAAGACGAATGGAGGAATCAGGGGAATATATGAATTGGTCATACAATTGGGGGGAAAAAAATCAATGTCATGCATAAATGTCATTTTATTTTTTTTTGGTTTGTGGGATTTTTTTCTGTTGTTCTAAAAGCCATAATCTCCCTAGAAAAAAAAAAAAACAAAAACAGAGAAAGGTGTGCAGTTAGTGCACAGAGATTGAGCACAAGAAAATTGCAACATGTGGTAGTCAGGAGCAAGCGTCTTTCAGTGTAATGCAGAAAGCAAGCTGATTCACTACTCTCTTTCAAAGGATGCTGTCCAGTCATTTGTTCTCCCGTATCTTAATGACAGTCACTGTAAAACTCAGAAGTAATTTTTTAAAATTTTAATTGTTAAAGTCATCCAGATTATTCCAGAGTTGTAAAGAGAGTCATGGATCTGCATTATGTCATGATCACACTATAGGTACTAGATGTAGGGGCAGGAATGAAAAATTAGGCTCTGTTTCTCTGAATCCTGTTGAGTCATCTTGACTTGAGAACCAGACCATGGAGAAGTGCTTTGAGTCTTCTCACACACTGCTGTAGATCAGATGCAAATACATTGTCAGAAGGAATATTTACACCATTCTCCCCACTCCAAAAAACCTGTCACATTTGCAGGTGTCTCAAAGAATTATGCTTAGCAGCATCCACTGTCTAAGCCTATACTACTCCAGCAAGTTTTCCTACCTTATGTATCTCGGGATGTGGCATAGTGCAAATCTGGCTATTAGGCTGATATTCTTTCTTGCTTGCTTCCAGTTAAGTCCACAGCCCCAAACAGTTGTTCTCAGTACATCTGTAGTGTGGCTCTTCTGCAGAAAGACCTTTCTTTGGGAAAGACCTTGTGTAGCCTAGATCTCATGAAGGCCAATACACTTGACACTTCTGCATGTTTCTGTGTCTTTAGAGGGGTGCCTTGTCACGGAGATGACAGCTGGACATAGGCAGAGTTGTTGTTAATAAGGGCATTTATTAGAGTCAGCTGTCAAGCTGTTAGACTAAGATATGCTTTTAAAAAAATCACTATGTGGTGTGCTATGTAGAAAAATACTTTTGTATGTGCAGCCTGAATGATAAATATTAGTCATATATGCAGTATTGCAGACAGTTTTGGAGAGGGAAGCCTGGATATTATTTAAACACATAACATTACACATTAGATGCATTTTGTATCTTTAGCATTTTTATTGCATGCAAAAGGGCAAGTAAAAGAAATTAAACACAATCATTTCATGAAAAAACAAATATGGAACTGTGCCACCTGTTAGTCTGATAACAAAAATATTTGAAAAAAAATTATATTGACATACTAAAAGATCTTTGAAAAGCAACAAAGGGATTTGTCATGATGCTAAAGAAAATATGTTGATAAGTTAAAAATTCTTAAAAACATTGAACAGTACTTTCCTGGAATTAAAAGAAAAAAAAATGTGATGAGAGTGCAAGTTGTTTATCATAGAATCACAGAATAGTTTGGGTTGGAAGGGACCTTTCAAGGTCATTAAGGATTACTTACTCCAAACCCCCTGCACTGAGCAGGGACACCTGCCACTAGATCAAGTTCTTCAGAACCCACTTCAACCTGACTTCAAATGTTTCCAGCAAGAGGGCATCTACTTTCTCTCTGGGCTTTAGCTCTTGGCTTATGTAGGCTCTAGCCCTCAAAGATTTGGCATATTTCATTTTATTATCCACATGTCCAGCATGAATTGTTAAAGACAAGGGTTGTATTGCTTACTCTCCTAGAAGACATGCACAGCAGCACAAATAGCAAATATTACTAGTGGTGCATTGGAAGTGATAGTATTTTGGGTTAATTTACGCAATTATCTACACCATTTTGAAGATGCATGGTGTCCCAGGGCACTGTCCCCTCTTCTTTCAGTCCCTGCTCCTTCTCCTGCAGGTCTTCTGTTTCGTCTCCAGTGTGGGATCCTCTCAGTTCCTCATTGCTCACTCACAGTTTTCTCTTTGAACTTCTTGATCTGAGTCAGACTTTGAATGCAGTGAAAGGTTTCTGACAAAGGCACTGATCAAGAACGGTAACACGAGTGTTCAAGGGGACAAAATGGCGATAAAATCCATCTACACTTTTATTTCCCCTCCACACTTTGTCCCCTATAAAGATTCTCTTACTGAAAAGTAGATCAAAGCGCTTTTCTTCTTTTTTCTTTGTAAGTGCTATGATGCTGCAGAGATTTTCTCCTGTGTGGCAATTTTAGCTCCTAGTCACAGGGAATGGAGTTTAAGCGGTGTCTAAATCTATGGAAATTTTTGTAGGGAGCAATTTAAGGACCTTGTTACCTATAATGTGGTTAAGACTGCAATTTTTATTCCTGAGAGTGTCAGAAGAGTTTTTATTGTTCCTCTGCTACCTAATTGTACACAGAAAAGATCTTCATGGATTTTGCTGCATATTGGTATTCAAAAGTATCTTGGGCAAAAGACCCTCATGCATTTTTACTAAAAATCCTGAGAGTTTCTACTAGAGTGTCCAGGACATTTGTCTGTAGACCAACAGATTCTCTAATGTGAGACTTAGGTATGTTTCTGCAGCTTAGCAACACATACCAAAAAAGCAACTCTCTTTTCCTGTCCTTGCTTCTGTGCCAGCTATGCTACCTTTAACTCTTTCTCAGTATGTTCATGATCTATCTGGGACCAGTACATTACGTTTTAATGTAATATACCTTTGTATTTCTTTTTTGAAGAAGCACAGGATGGGTCCACTGAAGCACAGGCAAATATGAATTTGCTTCTGTGTTTTAGTTCATAATGGTGACGCACAGCTTTCCTGGCAGGGATGAATCTGTCTTATTACTGTTTATAGAATCAACATTCAACAGTGATTCCAAAGTTGTCTAGAGCTGTATGCAAAACATACCTCTAAGTATTAAATAAAATAATAAATAGTAAATACAGTACTTTAAATAGGAGAGATTTGTAAAAGGAAATGGAATACTGGCCTCAGACTGAATAAAAAGTCTCTGACATGAAAATACATGCCCTAACTACATCTACCATCTTTCCTATGATCATTTTGTTGCTGTTCCTTTCAATTCTGTATACAATGGCTGGACCACTTCAGTTTTACTCCCTTTCACTTCATCTTCATGTATACAACTGTTCTTTGTTGAAAACATGACATACTGATCAGAAGTGAAGGTGATTCTGACCTTCTGTGTCATGAAAGGCTCTCTCAAAAGGTTAAGTCCTTGAAGCAGTTCCAAATTTACTTTTCTCAGCCCTTACCTTTTGGAAGGTTTAGCCTATTTCCTTACCTTTGCCATTTATTAATCATTTGCTTCTCAGCTTCATCATACTCCTAATTTATTAATCATTTCTTACAGGGATGGCTATGTGTGCAATTGCTTCATGAGTAATCTAGCCCCCAATAAAGTCTTTCTTGAGTTTGGCAGAAATAGAAGGACCACTTACTTTTGTTTTTCTTAGACAATGGCACATGCACATAGTTAGAATGTGATGCTGTACAACAAGGTATTGTTTTCTTAATGTAGAAGATGAAGGACATAGGAAAACTGAGAAAATGAAACTCATGATTACTGTGACCTTTAGGCAGTCAGTGAATGTGGGGGAACCCTGCCTGCAGAACTCCCAGAATAGCCAGGACGAAACTTTCACCTAACAGTTAGATAGTGATGTATTGTATTAGATAGTTCC
>JAWWEW010000078.1:68762287-68868701 GCA_035583185.1 Anabacerthia variegaticeps | reverse complement strand
CTTTCCCCATATTTGCCGCGTCCCCGCCCCTAACTCCTCCCAGTTCCCAAACCCCTTAAAAGTCTCAGGTGCTCTCATTAAAGTCGTTCCAGCTTTCTACCCCTCATCGGCTGTGGACCTTGTCCTTTGTTTCCCCTCGGCTCGAGGCAAGTGAAGAAATAGACACAGAGTAGTTATGGAGCAGCAATTATTGTGTGGTTGGTAGAAAAACAGAAACCAATATAAACACTGTTGCAACATTTTGATTTGTCCTTGTTGGATGTCACCCTTGTGCATAACAGAGGCAATTTATTTTATTACTGAAAATCTTGGTTGCCCCTAGCTGGAGTGCATCATGTGGAGCCACATTCAAGGCTACTGCAATAAAAGTCAAGTTCTGGCAAAAATTTTGAGACACGGAGGAGGAATGCAACAGACATAGTCACAATACCCGTAATATGTGTCCTTAAAACTGCAATTCATGACAATACATAGAGCAGCCTCCCAAGCTGGGGTGTCTCACTCCCCATGAAGTCATTTTCAAAAATTCCATTGAAGATTAATTGGACTGTACAAGTGAGAGGCCTTTGTAAGTGTTGAAAATCAGAGGCATCCCTTCAGCAGTTTTACACTGTGTAGAGTTGTTTCTTTTCTTTTCTTAATGGTCCTGAACTATTCTGGAATAGAATTCACTGAAAGCACCAGGAAGGAGCGGGGGGGGGGGAAAAAAAAAAAGTGAAACTACAGCAATTCTCCAAACCTTGTTTATTGAATGTCAAACTGAGAGCAGTTATTGACCCAGGGGGATTACAGTTTACTCAGGGTGCCAAGTAATTATAGAAGTGACATTAGATCATCATTTACACTCACAGTACAGTCATGAATGACAATGTCAGCTAAAACAAGGACAAATGAGAAAGGGTCTACAGTTTATAATATTCCCAAGAAGGATTGCACAGGGTGTAAGTAAATGAGGTTTTTCTGGTCTAGTAGCTGCTCCTTTCCATTGGAAATTACCACCTGCTGTTCTCAGTGGCAGTTAACACCAATATGAGAATCCCTGAGCCAAAGCAATAAACTAAAGAAAATGTTGCTTTCTGTTTTCTATCTTCTCAGTTAGGTAACAGATAGAGGAAATTAGAGAAGAGACCTCTTAAGCAGAAAGCTTTGGTACTCGGCAAATGTCTTCCTTTATTGGGAAATTCTATAGTAGAGTTTTGCAAAACTTACAGTGCTTGCTTAAATTCATACAAGTTATTCATTTACAGGTCAGGTAGCAGTTCCTTTTGAATGTTTTCCACACAGTGCTTTCTGGATTACACTCATCTCCTAGAAACATGAGAACTCCTCAGATTGGAAATACTTACTCGTCTCTGGCATCTCATTGCCCTATACAGATCTGCAAGCAAAACTGAAAATCCAATCCAGAAACATTCAGTAGAACATATCTTTCTGAAATTGTTAGTGTCAGGGTAAATAATGGGGGTTTTGACATAACACAGCAGCTTTGCAAACAGGAAGGTTGAAGGAAATTCTTGGACGTCATTAGGAGGCAATCTCAATGTAGTTTTTTGCTAGATACAATTTCTCTACACAAGACTGTTTTACAAAAATATTGCTAAGAACCCATACTGAGGGATTATGAAACCTAGCAGCTGAAAAAACAATGAACATAGGAGAGAGGAGAATAAGAACATGCACATTAACCTCTCACTGCAGCTTGGACAGAAAAAACTCTAGTTAACAAGGTAGCCAATCTCTTGAAGAGAAAGTAACAAAACTCTCTTCTCACTTCATTATCAAAGAATATCAAGAAGAAAGAATTTCACATGGAGTTAATTCTTCAGCTTCCTTTCTTGTGTTTATCCAATCTAAAAAAAAAAAAAAAAATCAAGTAGTTCAGCTTAGGAAAGGGTACATCTAACTAAATAAGCAGCACAAATTTCACTTCCCCACTCCTTCAAATTAACATTATGTCAAAATTCTCTGAAGTAAAGGCCTTTTTTATAGCTGAAAACAGAAAAACCCTGCTGTTCTTCAGTATATTTCTATGGCAAGTTCTCCTTCTATATTTTGTACACTGTGAAAGATGGGCACCAACAGCTAAGGAAAGACAAAACCAGAAAATATTTAGGAAGGCAGAAGAGGAAGAAGTGAGCTGGTCAGTAACTATCTTATTAGATGTATATTTATTATGTTCATGCTAGTTAACTATTTCTACAGTCATAGAAACAGTTAAACATGCCATTTTCAGTCTGCAAATTTCTTACTTACAACATCATTTTATATGTGTATCATTTATATGTATTTATGTACACACAAATGTCTATACACAGTCACAGTCATGTATGTAATTGCTAAACTTTTCCACACTATATGTTTTACATGGTATTTTCCAGCAATATATTTCAGGATCTGTATTACATAATTCCCTTTTTGACCTAGCTGTCTTTCTCCAGACTTGAGAAAAAATGCTGAATAGCAACTGCTATTAGAACTTCACTTGAAATAGAAGATATGGATAAATGCTTACTGGCCAAGAGTTATTGCATTAATTTGAAATAGAGCTTTCTCCTTTTTTCTCTTAAGGCTTTTCTCTTTTTAACTACGTATAACTAAGAAGAAAAGAAAAACTGTACTAAAGTTTTTGTATGAATGAGAACGTTTAACTGCATGTTGTTTGCAAATGGATCTACTTTTTCTGATCGGTTGCTATGCTAATCCTCAGATTTTAAAAAATAGAATATGATAACATAAAAAATTAAATTAAAAAACAGGCCCTCCTCCCCAAACATTAATACTTTTTAAGTTAAATCTGTTCCGCCACACCTGGAATACCTTATCCAGTTTTGATCTCCCTAGTTCAAAAGAGACAAGCTGGAGAAAGTCCAGCAGAGGACCAGCAAAGTACTGAAAGGATTGAAAACTTGACATATAAAGAAAGGTTGAAGAGTTCAAGTGTGTGACAGGAAAGCTCAGGTGAACTGCTTCACAGTTTTTCAATATGTAAGTTAGTTTCAGAGAAGATGGAGATACCTTCGTTATGAGGACACCTGGCAACAGGAGAAAAGAAAATGGGCAGAAACTGCTTTTGGGTAAATTCAGTTCATGCATAAGAGTAAGTTCTTCACAATGGGAACAACTGAGAATTAGGATAAGTTGCCCAAAGGAACCTCCCTATTGCAAATATTCAAGAGTTAATTTGATAAGACCCTGAATAAGCCCTTGTTTTCAAGAGAAGGTTATAGCAGATGACCACTGGAGATCCCTACAAGTATATATTTTTCCATGAGCTACTGTTCCCTTATGGATATGAAAACGTTTACAGAATTTTAGCTTTATTCTGCATGTATCTTTGGTATGAAACAGGAGCCATGTGGTCAGTAATATCTCAAGCACAATTGCAGTTAGCTGCAAGAAATTTTTCCAGCTGCTAAGGAAAGGGACACGGCACTGGAAACACTAGTGAAAACTGGCATGTGAAATAATCAAGTAAACTCTCATATTGCTCTAACACTGTCTAAATCCTACATTTCTGCTGCAAAGTAACTGAAAGGTTAGGTTAGGAAGCAAGATATCCTCATTTCAAAGTAATTCTGACACCTACTATTTCATCTGCCTCACGCAATACAATAGTAAGAGTGATCTGTGTGTAAAGCTGCTGGAAAAATAGAGGTTTACTTTAATGGATGTGGGTTCTTACATTACAATTTACAACAGTAACTTAAGCACAGAAGAACAGTTCCTTGTGTAGGAGTAAGTGTTAGTTAAACAATAACCTCTCAATGACAAATATCTAAAGTCTCAAATTTTTTCTGACAGTGCGGGCTAGGAAGAATGTCCATTACTTTCAGCAAAGTTGAGAAAGAATAAAATACTTCTCTTACAATATCTTATTACTTTAAGAAAAGATGCAAAAACATCACAGTGTATAAGCCAACTTTGTTTTCTGGCTAGAATAAGAGGAACAGGTTTATGTTCTGAAGCAGGATGGTCTCTAAAATATTCATGTATGTCTATTTCCTGAGAACTACTGTGAACATGAACAAATCACCATTTCTGCTAGGAACAGAGATAATCTTTGCAAACAGACTTCACATTTGAAACTTTAATATTTTATTACGATAGTTATTTCATACAAATACTCCTATAGCAGGAAAAACTAGGTGAACTTTTGAGGGCTTTTTCTCTAAATTCAAAATTCCTATTGGTCTTAAATTAAAAGGACTTTAATAGTTTAGTTATATAGAACATAGTGAGGGAACTAATTCTATTTCTTATTTTCTGTTTCTCAGCTGAATTCCAGAGTTAAAGACCTACATATTTTAGTTAATTTCATTGGACGAGAAGTTTTTAAGCCATGACATGCAATGTTTATGGTTTCTTATGAAGCCCAAGAAAGGTGACTCACAAAGCAATTTCAGAGATGTAAGTTTTTATGCAACTATAATGGAAATCCTGCATTGTTAAAGAAGTCTCCCTTTCTATTGGAAAGTTAATATTGCAAAAAAAGTTTAATGTTTTTGGCTCAGATTCTGCTGCTGAGTGTCTGATCACAGCTTCTTTCTCCATCAGCCTTGTTATAAACTTTAGGATTGCAAGAGATAAATTGGCCATTCTGTGCCATATTTTCATTTAAAACAAGTGAATGCCAGCAGAATGGCTTCACAGGTGATAATAGTTTTATAACCACTTGTGTACTATGCAGTCATGGGTATATGTAAATATTCCTTTATGTCATATGTACTTTACCTGCCATACTTTACTTTGTATAGGACAGGTTTAAAATTAGACATGCATTTCCCAATAGTTTGGCATACAGGTCAAACTTTCTGTTCTATTTTGACAGGCAGATCAATTATTCAATGTAAAAGGTAAATTACCTTGCAGAAGTCCTGATTTTGTAGATGTTCACTCAGCTACATTGTAGTAGAAAAATATTTCATTTCTTCACCCCAAAAACCCAAAGTTTTTGCGTGGTCATATGTTTTGTTTAAGCCTGAAAAATGCTTGTTTTCCTTGCCTTCTGAGGGTTGAATGTGAACATACTTGCAGACAAAAGTTGTGGCTTAAAAGTTCTGTTTTGTTTGATTCTATGACAGATGCTGTTACTAATTTAAATAAAAAGTCATTCATATATGCTGTCATAACTATACGGAGTTATCCAAAACTCTCAAAGCTCTAAGGACTGCACATACTTTTCAAAGCTGAGTGTATTATATTGTCGAGATTCATTTTCACATTAAATATATTTTGATAAAAAAACCTTCTTCCCAGCCTCTTTATGCACAACAAGATGGATAAACAGAGTGGTATTTATTGGTATATTCTGTTTTACTTCTACATTGTATAAACACAGACAAGTAAAACCCAGAGAAATTCATTTCCTTTGAGACTTGCTCAGCAAATAACAGATTACTGTATAAAATCTATCTGAAGAATTGATTAGATTTTATATTAATCTGCAGCTTCAGAGGAGTGAATAGTGATATATCACAGACACTAAATGGTTCATTGTTGTCCTAAAATATTTGCATTTGCCTCAGTAAGGTTATCAGGTGTCTGAATTGGCTTCTGACATCTTTGACGTCTCGGTTTTTTTTTACCTCTTGAGGAACCTTGGCCTTAAAAGTATTGCAATTTTCAGGCCTGTTAAACTGGTAGAAATGTTCCAAAAATACACGTGAATGTGAAATATTAACAGAAGTGGCATTGTTTTAGGGAGGGTATTGCATAACCAAAATAAAAGTCATTCCGTTGCAGTCATATGTGTCCAACATTCACCCACTGGCTGGAAGCAGGCTGCACACAAGACTTCAGGCACATCAGAAAGCTTCATTTATTTTTCTTTTGTCTACCTATATAATCAAAAAACTTGTGGGGTCAGCAATCCTGAAAGGCTTCTTGTGTATTACAGAAGATGAGGTCCTAAAGTCTTGAATTCCTTTCTCTATTGTTTGGTAGGTGTTCTTTTTTTTAAAATCTGATTGCTTCCCAGATTATTTTCAATGTTTCTTGGAATTAAAAGACTAAAAGAAACCTTATGGAAATTGACATAAGAAATACAAATAACGAATTCTGTTCATTTTCTTCTTATAGTAAAAAATAAATAAATATGAATTCAGAGTTTTTGATATTGCCAGTTTTATTTTTGATCTTTACAAAATAATTTCCTTCTCTCTAGCCATATTTCTAATTGTCTTTTAAGATCTGTCATAGCCACAAAATATTTGCTTTGACATATCCATACTCCCTCTTAATTATGTGTTTTTGCTGTCTGCAGATAACTAATTGTGGGGTTTTTTCAGCTTTTGTAAAAGGCCTTTTAAAGATGGCATTTTGGTGCTAATGTGTCAACATAGAGAAAAATATCAGTGGCTCTTGAAATACTGTATTCAAACAAACTAATAGCACTGAAAAAAAAAACACCTTATCAGATAATTATTAACTGCACATTAGGGAACAGCTGAAATGATGGGTTTAACTTATCTTTTAGAGAAGACTTTCTAGATACGTAAGGGAAAATTTTTATCACCTACTTTGATTTTGCAAGAAAGACAAGAGGAAAAAGCTCTTCCTCTATTTTGCATTATACAGGCAGTTAACTGTAGGAAAAACAATTCTTCATTTATAGTTCCAGTCTATACATACAAAGCCACAAAATGCAAGAGGAAGCTTCATGAATACATCTTGGTCTTCTAGAGCTCAGTGGAGAAATACCCAAACAAGATTGTTTAAAAAAAATACAAAATCAATCTTTCTTGTTCTCAGTTCTGCCTTCTTCCCTCATCTCTCCCCCCCAAAAAAGCCATAACTTTAAAAATAATTATGATTTTTTTTACAAAAAAATTACATTGCATACTGAACTATCAGAGTTTATGTCTTTCCATTTTGCTCCACAGCAGGAGCTCTAGAACTTTACTGATGCTTTCTATTTTTAAAACAAATGATCACTTAACTTCAGGAATTGCAATTTAGAGGGAGCCAAGGACACTGTCCCTGTCTCAGCAGTGAAGTGAAAGTAGGGAGACAGCTGTCCTTGGAGGGAGCCAAGGGACTCCCCTCTCTCCTCACCCCATGGCTCAGCAGGGAGCGAACTCTGCTTTCCACTAATTGGTAGGGAATGAGGCCTCAGACACTTATCCCGGTCTACTTCTGGGGGAATCTAAATTCTGGGGAATACAAGAATTACCCTGGAGTCAAAACGTTAGATGGGATCCAGGGCTCTAGGGGCATAAAATGCTTCAGCATCTTCCCACCCCTGGCGTGCAGACACTTCCCAACCTCACTGCTTCCTTCTGCAAAGTGGAATCAAACAGTATCTTCACGGGGAAATTTTACCAGACATTCTTCTTTTGTGTTCTCTGCTAGGGGAATATCAAATTGCATAATATGATATGCCACTTACCTATTTATCTTATTACCCTAGAAGATAAATAAATGTTGGATATGCTGGATGCGATTTTTTTCCAACCTTCCTCACAAACCTAATAAGATTATTATTATTAATACTACAACTACTACTACTACTACTACTACAACAATAATAAGTACCTAGTTTCCAAAGAATTTTCACTAACAGTACTGCATCTAGACAGCTCTATAAAGATTTATTTACTTTGGGGCTTAAAAGCAGCAATCCAGCAGCAAATAGAAAAGGCTCTTGTCGAGGAAGAACAAATTTTGTATGAGAAAACTTGGATTAACTGCAGCTTCTACAAAAAGAGTCATGACATTTGTTCATCCTACTAGACGGTCTCACCTTAAATCATTCTGGGAATTTAGTATAGCTCAGAAAGATGTAAAGACCAGGTGGAATTTACAGGGATTTGGATATGAGGTGTTAGAAAGGCTGGCTATCTCAAAAAACCTGTGCATTTATGTCACTAAGTGATGCACTGAGGACTTAGATTGTTCTTGTAGGGACTTTAAAATACTATCCTCAACTTGCACTGAAGTCAGTGGGTTATCAGAGAACTCAGCAATCCAGAAGAAATGAACTCTGTAAGGTGTTGGATCTTTAACAAAGGTAAAAGTGCACCAAGACAGTAGTTTACGTGACTGAGTCAGGGAACTCACCTGGTGCCAGATCTACTTTCTTCACCTCCTTGCCAAGTCTCTCTCCAGCAGCTCCTGAGTGATGCAGACATTTCTGAAGAGTTGCTAGGGTGAAGCAGGTGAAACAATCTCCGTGGGAAGTTGTGGTGACTAGTTGATTCAATAACCCCACCTGAAATATGTCATGTCTTTGCCAAATTGAGGTGGAAAGGGTTGTCTGGGTTATCAAGAGAAATTAACTGCAATCATAGGCAACTGCTTCATTTATTTCCTTTATTTTCTAAGTCTATCTTAAAATTAATTAGGGTTTATTTTAAAAAGGTCTAATAAAATATACCACTAAAAAACTTTCACTGGTTTTATGCCATTTTTCACTTCTTCCATATCCTTAGTTATAGTTTCCTTTAGAGTTTCTGCTTATGATTTGCTTATTTTTGAGTGTTGGCTACAAATGCTGTGGTTCATTTTTCTCCAATGATAGATGAGTAAAGAAAAAAATCCATTCTTCCTGGATTTTGCGTATGTAATTTTTTTTTCTGCATGGAAATGAAAATAACTACTTCCTCCTTAAATGTTTAAAAAGTACTCAGAAAGTCAAAATGTTTTTTGGTTTCTCTTTCAATATTAGATTGGTAATTTTCATATCCAAATTCTTATTTCACAAAATGTCCCTTTTGAAAGAAACATGAAAAAACCACAGCAAGGACCTACTGTAATTTTTTAAATCCAGATGCTTCTAGAATATGAAAAATGTATGCATACATCTACACTGCCTGTATAGAAGTTTGTGTCTCTGTCATGTTATCTGCTGTGCTATAATCACTTCTCTGTCTAAGGATTGTTTGAGTTTTTTGCTTTAGTTTCTTTTTTCGGAGGACTCTATAACAACTAAAAGAATAACTAATGATCCCAGTAGAACATGAACTAGTATTTTGCAAAAGAAGTTGTATGCTTTAGAGAGTAGGCTCCAGTTCTTGGGGGGCTTTGCTTTTATACTGCTGAACATACTGAGCACAAAGAAAAGGATCTGTCCTCCCATATACCTTTTCACATCCTATGGGGAAAAGAGAAAAGTTTCAAATCACCCATTTAGCAGCCTGCTTGGCCTTTTTTTAGCTTGACTTTTGAGAACTCAGGAAACAAAGGAATTAAAACTCATTCAGCTGGAATACCTGATTAATATTTTCACTGATTTAGAAGTGAGGAATAATACACTCAAAAAGAAACGGGGTGAATTTGGAGATTCTTACCACCAAAATAAGAACCAGGGAACACATGAATTCTCAACAGCTACAGTAATCCCAGGCTATTAACAATGGGTGAAACTGAATTTGCTTGAATATAAATTAGCTTAATGTGTTGCCAAAAATAGTTATAAATTTGAATAAGCAACGGTATTATAATTACCACACTTATTTTTCTTATTTACTGAAGAAAAGAAAGTCTTTGTGTCAGTGGGAATGATCTTTATGGGACAAACCTTTATTCTACTGAAAACTGGGACAAAAAAAGGCTTATTTATTTGAGGGCAATTCCCAGATCACTTTTGATCTCCCACATATCCTCATTGAATATTGACCCCACTTTTGTTTTTCTTGCTCTTCCCCCCTTTATGTAGCTGAAGTAGCTTTTTCTTGTTAAAACATCCTTTGCAATATTTAAGGGTCCTCTGATGGAGTTTTCATTGATGATCTCTCTTATTACAGTCCTTATAGACTTCCTATTTATTCTTCCTCTCTTACTGAAGGAGTCATTTGCCTGGTTAGGTATAGAATTCTTTCCTCAATATTTTGCTGCCTTACCAGGAGTAAAAATGACAGATTTTTGAAGGTCAATACCAATAATTTCCATTATTTTTTCAAGATTTGTCCAAATAAAGAGATTACTTTTCTACTACTTGGTGTGCTTCTTTATATTTAAGTTAATCAACTCAAAATCCAAAATCAGTTTTCCAAAGCATCTTCCTTACTTTTCAGAAATCACGTTTGTATCCCTGCTAATTGTTGCTAACAGAAATACAATCTAATGAAGAAATGTTTGGTTCTCACTTCTAGTAGTGCTAAACTAGAAGCATTCATTCTCAAAACCTTCTAAGGAAATGCAGAATTTCCACTGAAGACATGATAGCCAGAGTGTTTATTTCAAATGCCTTTAGCCATGTCCAAGTCTATCTAAAGGTAACTTTAGCTTTAGATTTTAGTCATGTTCCTTGCATATATTTTATTATGGTAACTATCTTCAGGGACTTATATTCATTTAAATATGGGATAAAATAAAGAAAAGAAAGATGACATAACTTTGCAGTTAGTGATTTTTTTACTTCAATAAACCAATGACCTGAAAACTTTGATCAATATGTGTAAGTACAAGGTGGTCTGTGCTATGTGTCAAAGTGACAAAATAATTAATATCTCTAATAATATTCTAATGTGTTTCTCTACTTGTCTATAAAGCACTGAAATGGAGTACTTAGTCTTTATAATGTTATCAGCCTGTTTCTTTTTTTTTTGCAAGCAAATTGAACTCTCTCTTCTTCATCTATCAAACAGGACAATGGACAAACAAATGTAAAGTTAATATTACCAAAAGGATTTACTTTATCTGAGATGTTTTTTATGTGGAAAATAGCAGGGAGCATGAAATTCTTGCAGCAGAGTACAGATCCCAATTTCTTTTTCTGAATGAAGGGCAGGTTTCAAATACCTGAAACTGAATATTTGGTACAGCCTTTGTCTCTAGATTCTCTTTATGGCATGGAAACATTAATTTGCCTCTTCAAGAAATCATGATTTTTAATTTTCTTGAAGAGTGTTGATTCTGAGACTTCACAGGATTGCTCCAAGAGAAGCTTACTCTGCTACTCACAAACAAGGGAATAAATAAAAATATTATTAAACTGTAAATGTATACTAATTAAAAAAATCCTCATAAATACACAGTTCTAACTCATAAAAATATGTACTTTACATCTGAGATTCAATGTCTCACTGAGGCTCATTTAATACATTTTGTCACACAACATCACAAATACTCATTTTGTTTTACTGAATGTCTTTTCCTAAAAATATTTGCAGTGTTATTGATAAACTTTTTCAGAAGAACAACAAAACTCTTAATATTATCAATTTTCTCAGCTTGAAAATTACCCTTTCGATTTATAAGCCGGACTATATATTTTCAATGGAAATACCCCAGGAGCACCAAAATGTACAAATATTTTTGCTTTTAACTGTATTTTCCACCCAAATGGTCACTTGTTAACACAAGCAAGGTAAATAATCAAACCCTATCTGTCTACTTCATCTTTGGTACCACAGTTCCTTCTGTCAAGGCACTGCTTGTCTCTGTGTTTGTAGCTGGGCCCCGAATTTTTAGCACCTACTGAGTAGCCTCTTTAAGAACTTGGCCCTTACAATAATCACTTCTGGAAAACAAACCAAAAAAAAAAAAAGTGTCTGTATTTTTTTTAATTGTGTAATCATCGCACCTGTTGGTTTCTGCCATTACTAGCCACAAAAGCATTCAAATTTTCAGAGCTAAAGTTTTCTCATTTTTGGTAGTTCTTTTACATAAAACATTTGATCACTATTATTTTTCTACTAAATACTTTAATTCAGTGTGTTACTTTCTAGATGTAAATATTTTTTTTAAAATTTTATAAGTGAGTGTTAGGTTGTGATGGATTTACTTAGAAACATCTTTTCTCTGCCATATTATACTGGGAAAAAAAGATGCAACTGGGCATGGCTCAGTGTGTCTGAATCTGGCCTGCAGAACTGTGCAGATTTCTCTATTACACAATGCCCAAAACAGTGATAGAAAATGTTCCTCCAAAGCCAAATGGACAGGAAATATTGCTGCAGAAGCGCATGGGTTGAAGCCAATACAGCATTGCTAATCCTCAGAGAAGCCTCTGAATAACAAATAGATACATAATTTTCTCTGACGCTCACACAGACATAACAAACACTTTGAACTTATACTGTTGAAACCTGTACATTCAATAGGTGAGCTACACAAGGCACTCAGTAAAATAGGTAATAAATGAACAAATAAGTGTCTGTGGATGGTATGGTTAGCTGGCTATGGAGCTGCCATCCTTGATTAATGAATACAGACCATTTAGTATTTCCAAATAAGAAGAGTTTGAAACTGGAACAAAAGAGAAATAGTTCCAAATCCCAAGTCAACCAAGTAGCAGCATGCTCACTGATTAGTTTTGTCTCATCAGAAAGTCACCACTTTCACATGTTACTCTTAAACATTTTTAGTAATAATGTCCATATACAGATGAGTCCAGATTAGGATAGTTTTCTCATTTTCTGTTATGTGTCACTATTGGGGAGAGGAACACGTGTTCGTTGTCTTGACCACAGTATTACACTCAGAAGCAATTACAGTGTCACTGTGTTTTAAAAGGAGTGCCTTTTTTTCTCTCTGAATCACTTGGCCCAGAGGTCAGTTATTCATTGTTGCTCTAATTAGATCTGTATTTTCCATTCTTACTCAAATAATTTTATTTTTGTTTTCTTTCAAATTGGCCTTATATTCTGCTTCAGTGACATGTATACATTAGGGACTGAGCTCTGTGTGCTAAAATACCCTCTCTTACCAGAACTGGAGAAAGTTTTTAGGAATGTATCCACATATGTTAACATTTTTATTTTTAAGAAAGTTCACATGTATGACATCAGCTTATGGATATAATTTGACTTCTTGTATGTTAGATAAAATGGCAGGCTAATATTGTTCAAGTATTTTCCCACTGGTCTTGTCTTTCAGCATAAAGGAGAGAAACATGCATTAGGTGTCACATTGAAAAAAGTATTTCAAACTCAGATTTGACTGGTAGATAAAAAACAGATTTCAAGTTTTTCTGTATGCTTCAGGGAGTGAGAGAATCTGTAGTGGCTTGACCTTGGCCAGCTGCCAGATGCACACCTAGCTGCTCTTTCACTCCCCTTCTTGAACAGGATTGGAGGAGAAAATAAAATGGAATAGCTGGTGGGTCAAAGTAAAGATTGGGACGTCATTTAGCAAGTTGCTGTCATGGAAAAAAGAGATTCAATCTGTGGAAAATTAAATTAATCAATTTCCAATTAATTTAGAGTTGGATGGTGAGAAACAGACATGAACAGACAAAAACTGAAAAACAGACAAGAACTAAAGCCCCTCCCTGTCCTTCCCCAGTTCAACCTCATTCCCTCATCACCAACTTCTCTACCTTCGCTTTCCTGAGTAGCACAGGGGGATGAGGAATGAGGGGCTGCAGTCAATCCATAACAGCTTCTCTGTCTCTCCTTCCACCTCATGCTTTTCCCTCACTCCAGTGTGGGACATTCCGTGGGCTGCAGTCCTTCATGCTCCAGCATGGGCTCTTCATGAACTGCAGTTCCTTCAGGAAACATCCACGTGCTGTGGAGCAGGCTGTGCAAACATTAAACAGCAGTAACAACAAAGAAAAAAAGCCAAAAACAACCTGGGGGAAAAAAAGTAAAGAAAATTTCTCAGATATGGGGAGAGAATTAAAAGAGTATATTCGGGTTTTTTTTAAAATAAAAGCAAAAAGCACTAAGTGATGGATTTGCTTGCCTCATTGTATTTTGTATTTAAAAAATCACTGAACTGTTCTCAAAAGTTATTTTTCTAAGAGGTCGTTGCAGATTAGTAAGCATAATTTTCAATCTTTCCTTTATGATTTTCCATTCACTGACTATATGGCAATTTTTCTGGTAAATAGCTACATATTTCTTCTCCTTTGCATAATGTGCTCTATACTTATTTTAGTATCAATATGTTTTAATGGTTTAAACACTCTTTTATCATTTCTCAATAGTAGAAGATAATGTTACATACACTGACCCAAAATATACGGTGACCAGTGTATGTAAATAAGACAAATCTGGAGCCTTCAGATTCAGTTATTTTCTTTGATTATATCAGTGATCTCTCAGTTTATAGCAAGTTTATTACAAAATATTTTGCAACTTCCTCATAGTCATTTGCAGTCTATTTAGAATGATCAAAGTAATTTCTAAATACCACCTGCCATTAAATTCTGACAAGGCAAGAGGTGACCTGGGATGCACATTGTATATACTTATGCTCTGTAAGGCTGCTATCTAGAAAGAATGTATACGATTAAATTTATATCCAAGCCTTTGGTTTTTTTTTACATTAGAGAAATCTAGGAAGGCTTCAGCTGTCAAAAGCACCTCTCTTCAACAGGACATGTATGCAAGGTATGCTTGCATCTTCTGTTCAATTTCATAAACTTAAGCCACCAGAGTAAAGCAGGGAAACATCTTTGCTTTTTTACTTTTCTCAATAGTTTTTATGAATAGTCAGATGCATTTTATAAAGGTCCATTGCATTGAAGGCAAAAGGAAAATTTACTGTGCATACCCCAAAGGAATTTAGGCATGGATTTTCTGGGAGCCTAACTGCCCAATCCTATTAAAATCATGCTGCTCATGAGCAAGCAGTAAGCAGCAGCAAGAAAACACTGCCAAGGTTGGACTTCAGCTGCAGAGGAGCTTTAAGAACTGAATCTTAAAAAATCTTACATGCCAAGATGCCCTCTAACACTCTCCTTAAGCATTCATGTTTCCTTAAGCATTCATGAGACCAGGAGAAAAGCCTAGACACCAGTCCAGAAGGTTCTCACCTCCCAACATTTCAACATATGTGTAGTCTTTGAAACAGACATCAAAGCCTCAAATTGGTTTTCTTTCTTAGGATCCTGCTCCTTAGCAGTGGGCTATGAAGCATTAAACCATTTTGTGTAAGGGCAACCTATCTTCCCTGGCAAATGCTGACACCTGGGAACCATTATGCAAAAAATAGAGGGTAAGAAAAATGTTTCCTTGAGCTGAAGTCAGACACCAAAGTACATACTAAAGGGATTGAGCCATGGGATTCAAAGTATAGCTTGGCTATTTACCTTCTCATCAGCTGAATGCTTATCAGCTCATTTCTGGGACCATTCTATTTATTTATTTATTTGTTTGTTTGTTTGTTTTTAATGGAGAACACTGCATTCAAATGCAGAGATAATGGCTCAGATTTCAACTACATCTGCAACTCCAAAGCAGATTTGAGAACTTTGGAGCAGGCAGCTATGAGCAGTCTGAATAAGTTTTGAGCCTGTCCTTCAGTGTAAAAGATCTATATATAAGTCACAGTACACAGGAAATCACTATAGACTAGCATGATGTTGGACAAACATGTAGTAAAAAGGTAAACATGAGGTCCTGCAGTCGGAACTGGAATACTCAACCCATGTGAGCCTTGCTCCTGCCATAAAGGATTTGTCATGCATATTCTTTTGAGGCAACAGACAATTTTCTTCTGATAGAAAGCTGTGAATCATTTGCTGTTAAGAAGAAAAGCAATATAGGAAGGTATTAAAAGAGAAGAAACAGATCTGTGCTTTCATTGTGTTTGTAGAATCAGACATAAAAACAGCATAGGTTGGAATGGACCTTGATAGATCACCCCATCTTTTTGTGGTAAAGGAAGCCTAGATGAGATTATCTAGCACACTGTTCAATTGCATCTTGAAAACCTTCTGTGATGGGGTTCATCATGTCCAGTGGTTCCAGTCGATGATTTTTCACTGCAAAAAATTCCTTTCTTACAGCCAAATGAAATGTCCCCCAGTGCAGCTCTTACCTATTGCCCTTTGTCTTCTTCACGTAGTTCCTTGCGAAGAGAGAGCCTTTGTCATCTTTGTAGTCACCCTTAAAGTAGTGGAATACTATGATGAGTTCCCCACCGAGCCTTTTCTTCAGGCAGAAAAGATCTAACTCCTTCACAGTCTTTCCCCACAGGACATGTTCTCCAGCTCTCTGATCATCTTTGTGGCCCTCCTTTGGACCTCTCCAGTCTGTCTGCATCTTTTTTTCACTTGTGGGGACAAAAACAAGACACAGTATTCTAGGCACAGCCTGACAAGCACTGTGTAGAGCTAGTTTACATAGTAGATACCATTATAAGCACTTTTCTTTTCTTGAGTCCCTGTGTTGATATGCCTGTTCACTTGATGAGGAATTTGGTGCTTTTGTTTTATTTTGTGTTCCTTCACTGTAATAATTAGATTTTGAATCCAGCTGGGATTATCACATTTCACCTCTGTACTTTAAAGGTGCAATATTGGAAAATTACCAGACCATAAGAAAATATGAGACTTACAAGAAGTTCTATTTGCAATTTTATTGACTTTGGTGATGCACTGGAAATTAAGAAACTTAGATTCCTTTAGACACTGTTATGTGTTCACTGTGAGCTCAGCCACCCAAGCACTTCACTGCCTTCTAGTAATTCTGCCTGTTTTTTTTTCATATTTAGATTGTGTTTTAAAATACCCACAGAGCAGCCATAATGCCACGGTGCGCAGTTAATCTAAAGTGGTCTCTAGCTGTCACCATCAGCAGTTGAATTTCTGTTTAACGGAGAATATATTTTTGTCCCCTTCTAAAATAGAATTCACATGGCTCTATTTCACAGTTAGACAATACCACATACTCTAGTGAATAATTGTATGTTTATCTATCTGCACAGAGATGTGCAAAAAATGCACACACACAAGTTAGTTTATGATAATCTCTCTTTTTCAGATGTCCACCATAATGATTCCTGACCACCCATAGCTTCTGAAGTTTGTTTCAGTTCAGGTAGTGTTCAGTTTACTGAATGCACAAACACAGCCTGAACTGTATGTGCCTCTTGAGTCTGCAAAAGGCAGCTGCAACTTTCTCAAGATGTTCAGTACTTCCTCCTATAGGGCCCAATTCCCTCCTGAGAATCGGACATGAAAAGGAACTCTCTCTCTGCACACAATTGTTTCTTCTGCAAGAAAGGAAAAGATAGGATCAGCCTTATAGGTGCAGTGGTCTTGAACAGAAAGACACTCCTGCAGAAAATGCAATCCAGTAATAAAGATCATGACAATGCCTCCAACTTTTCTTACTCCCCGCATCTGCATATCTCACTGTGACTATAAAGAACTCTTAATATTTTTAATGCCATTTACTTGCTTCAGAGAACTCCTATCATACATTTCTACCACCACAGGAGAGTGGTTTTGAGGGTATATTGTTATAAGAGTCTTTGTACTCTTCTATTGAATATCCAATTGATCTGCACATTGCAAAGTTATCCTGGAAGTGATGAGGACTTAGCCCTAATTCATCTCTCTTGACTTAGGCAGGTAATGTGGGCCCATAACTTTACCTTCATCACTCCTACCTTAAGAGACTTAATTGATGTGCTTGAATGAGGGATTTGGCCTGCCTAAACTCTCTCTGCAGTCAGAAGGGAGTGTAACATCAATTTCCTGAATCTTTTAGTCTTACTGAGTGGGGAAATAGAGATTAAGATACTTAAACTTTATTCTATGTGCCTCAGGTAAGTGCTTTAAGTAAGGAGGATTAAATCATGGCTTTGGAGCAGAGCAGTGATGGAGGAGAGCCTCGCTGTTCGGTGTACAGTGTCAGCTAATGGCCTCTATTTTGTAGAACACAATGCTTTTGCAGGTTTTCTCAAACTTCTAGTGCTCTTAACAACATTCCTAAAGCAAGCTCAGCTCCCAGAACTGAGTCACCGGCTTGGCCAAACCTGTGTGAGGTGCCATGACACTGTCATGCTCTGCTTCCCTGTGCTGCACTCTAGTTAGTCCTTCTGGGTGTCTTCTCCTATCCTGCAAGCAAACCTAGTGGGAGTTTAGGACATTGAGGATCGGTGGAAGGTATTCTGAAGGACTGTCAGTAAACGAATGATTTAGCTTGAATCTTTACTTCTGGACAATTTTCGAGATACCAAACCATTTGACCTGAAAATTCTCCTATCGCTAGAACACTACATGTTTCCCCCAATGTGGATAGTTCAAAAAGCAAGTAGCCAAATGTTCTGTGAAATGTAACTGAAGCCAGAAGACAGCATGGAGGCAGAAGTGCGTCATGCAACTGTGTCTTCATTTGGGCATTCCCCAACCTTATGATTTTTGTAAAACAACAAAAACCTTCACATGTAATATTTCTTTGTGTTAAATGTAAATTTTATTTTTCTTTTTTTTTCCCTGTAAAGTACTTTATATAAGTTTCTAGACATTAATTTAATTTGAGTCAATACTGTTATGTTTACATGAGAATCACAGAATCATAGTAAATAAAGTCCCAAGAGGTCATCTAAGACATCTAGTTGCCCAAAGGAATGATCAGCTATGACTAAACTACTCTTGACAGATTTTTGTCTCACCAGTTCTTGAAAACTTGCAGTGGCAGAAGTTTGCACGTTCTCCCTTGGCAGTGTACATAAGTGCTCTGCTATGCCTATAGTTGAATAGATTTCTCCCAATTGCCAACCCATATCTTTCTTGCTGTCATTTACGCCATTTCTTCCTGTTCTATCTGAGAGAAATAAGTAGAACAGTTTGTTCCAATCAAAAATTTTTGGGTTCTGAAAATTATAGTTTTACTCTGTCTGAGTATTCTCCAAATTTAAAAATTTATGGATCTGTTCAGTTATGAGGCCCTCTGCTTTTTCCCCACAGCTACCTTTTCTCAAAAAACCTAATCAGTTAGGTCTAATATAATTTCTTCTTGACAAATCTGTGCTGGCTGTTACTTCCCATCTTTTTCTTTAGAGACTTAAAAACAGATTTTTGTTTCTTTTGCTGTTGGTAGTTTTTAAAATATAATTATTTTTATATTTACCTATATGTATATCTAGTCTATATTTATTTATATCTATTCTATATTTATCTACATCTAGCCTATAATTATCTATATCTATATGTTACTGGGAACTCTGAAAGTCTTATGTATAATTTCCTTGTTTGTGCTTTCTCCTGCCTGTCCTTTTACACACCAATACTCTTTGCCTTTTTGGAGTCTCCTGAAAAGGTACCTGTTCTTCACATGTTTTCATAGTAAAATCCAATACTGTTTGAGTATGTTTCAGTTATTCCCTAGGGGTTCTAGATTAAATTTTTTTTGTTCCATTTAGTTTCAACAAAACTTGTACAAGGAGTCTCTAAGTAGTTCTTCTATATTGAACTAAGTTCTTTATTACTGTGAATGAGGCTAGTCAGCCACCTGATCACAGTAAACATTTTTCTAGTGCAATTTATAACTGAAACCTCTCATAAATCAGATCTTCCATAATTCTTACTTTAATTGGTCAATAATATTATTTCCTCCTGAAAAGCAAGTAATCTCTTCCTTCTAATGAGGTGTTAACCATCTTAGCTAGGAATGCATATTTTCCTCACTGTGTATAACAATCTCTTTGCTGATTTTTAAGACATATGACTTTAATAAGCTTATATCAAAAATCTGAGCTTCCTCTTATGCTTGATGACTGCCAAATGTTCCAAATGTCCCCAGTCAGTATCCCCAGATTTTTTCTGACAGCTTGTGTAATATGTGACATATTAGCCGTGGAAAGCACCACATGACATCAAAATTTAGTTTACAGTACAGAAATGAACCAAATTAAAACTCAAATAAGGGGTACTTGAAGACTGTGTGTTCATTTTTACATTTGTATGAGAAGCTACATGTATTTTCTGATGTGCCTGAAGCTCTGGAAGGCTTCCTGTTCTGTTGCAGTGGAATGCCATGCAAAGTAATCAGCTGGTGTTCTAGTCAACTCACATACTCAATGAGGGATAGTACCTGAGAGCCTGACAAACCATGGGAATCAAGCTGACTAGAGAACTGGAGTTTTCTTCCTTTTCTGAAAGAAATAATAGGCTCAACCCTTTGCTGACACAGAACCTGGGAAATGAAGCAGCAAACTCTCTGTGAGAATGAGGGAAGCACACCCTTTCTTTGGACCAAAACGTTAAGTTCACCTTTTTCAACAGTACATTTTTGTTCCTTCTCAAAGTGCTGTGTGGCCTCCATCAGATCTGGAGCCAGAAAAAACAGGCATAGTGTTATTGAAGACCATTTTGTGATATTAATTTGTGATACTAATTTTGTGATACTTTCTACTTGTCATTCTGCCTTATCTCACTAGAAAGTTACATGAAATTAATCTAACTGTTTATTCTGTCTAGTTCTTAAAAGTGGTTTAGGTCAGAGGACAGAAGAGAAAAAAAATTCACTCATTTTTGTTTTATCCATACTTCTAAGCCTCTCATAAAGAATAAGTCATTAATTCTTTCTTTAAAAAAAATGTAAGCAGGTTTGTAGAGAGTCATTTACAAAGGACTCCTCAAACAAAAATACAGAAAGATAATGTCCCATTTAGGAGGGGAATTTCATCAGAGCAGTGTTCTCAGATATTAATTTTGAGGCTTATTGAAAAACACTTCTTTGAAATCTGACAGTGTTTATGCAAAATTGCTTTCCCCATTGGATGGGTCATATCTTAAATATTTAACTTCTGTCTACTTTGTATTAATTCAGTATAAACATAGTGTGTGGTACAAGACTTGATTTTATTTTTTTCTGTGTTCAAAGAGCCTGAAGAATTCACAGAAGATTTATTCTCTGGGAGGAAAGACCTGCTTTTCATCATCTGGTTACTTAGGTCCCATAAAAAAAGTTCAATGCTTGACAGAATCTCAACTCCTAATCTTTGTTGGCAAGGCAGCGTCCAAATAACATGAAACTATGGTTCCTTGGTGTTCTGCAATAAAAACTTAAGTGCTCTATATTAATTATAAATAAACTAGCATGCCAGGACTTCAAAGATATTGAAAATTTACAGCAGCAAGAAAGATTTCAGAGAGATAGAGGGACATTCGAAATGAACTGCCTTGGTTCAGCACTCCAGAATAGATTGGATGGAGGCTGTGGACATACTGTCTTAGTATACAGAGGAGGCAAGATTTGTAGGATTATTTTTACAAAGCAAATTAAACATAGTGAGTTTGAAATTTGCTGACATGTTCTGAAGTTTGACAGTCTCCATTTTTTTGGTACACTTTTAAAAGCTGGCCATGAAAAGATTTGAAAAACAGCTAATTCAGTTCTATCTGTCCCAGCTAGTCAATCAAATTTCAGTTGGTGGCCAAGCAGTGAAGTAGGAAATAGATATCGTGAGATAGCAGCAAAATCAAGATGGAATTGATAGTATTATAAGGATATGGAGAAATAAAGGACTTGGACTTAGGAAATAAAAGCATATAGGGGAGGAACTAGATGTGGACCTAGACACTGTAATAAGAAAGGATATTGGAAGGCATAGAATCAGTCATGCAATGAAAGGGAGAACTATAGAGAGAAATAGAAAATATAAAAAGATAATAGCTTACGAAAAAAACACAGAGGCGGAGCAATAACAAAAGTTCTTGTACAAGCTGGGTAAAAAGGACAGAGCAGAATCATGTAACTGTAGTAATCCTGGTAAATACGGAGACATTATAGTCTTCTGGCACACATTCTATGAGGTAAATTAACTATTACATTCTCAGAAGGTATCTGTTAATATTGATTTTTTCCTCAAGATATTTAAAGTTGCAAGAAAATATCAAATATTTTCATTCATTGAGTGCATTATCCATCAGAAAAGTGTAGTACTTGCAGATTTCACAGAAAATTTTGTTTCAAATGTATGCAGTTCTAGATTTAAGCTAAAAGCAGAATTCTAATTCAATTTCTGAGTAATCGAGTCCAAAGGGCAGCCACAAAAAATCCTGAAACCTGAGGAAAAGAAGACCATTTAAACTACCGGTAGTATGAAGCTGGCACAGGGATGATGGTGGCTCATGGTGTATGTCTGTTCCTGCACATATTCATGGAATAGTTTATACACTATCAGTCATATCAAAATCAGCATGAATACAGAGAGTAAACACTTGTTTTTCTGATGTGAACCTAGGAGAATACTGGTGTCATTGACGAGTAAAATCACTTTTAATTAATCAGTATTAGTTCTTATTTTAGGTTAATAATCATCTGACGCTTAAAATCAGTAGATTTGACTTGTGTCTTATATGCCTACTATTTTTACCCAAATATTTTCAGTTGCCCTTTTACTGGCTTGAGTCTAGATTTTGTTTGGCACTGTACGGAGTTCAATGCCTGCAACAAAGCATTTCCAATTTAATTGGAAGAGAAAGGAATAAATAAAGTGATCACACTGCATATTTGAGGAAGGAGCTGAAATAAGCCCATTATCTTGATTTCACAATTGTAAACTAATGCTGCCCATGCCCTCTTGTGTAAATCTTCTCATCAGATATGTTCTTGATTCTTTCAACTATTCAGTGTAAAATCCTGTCCTCTTGCACTGGTGATGCTTTAAAGGTTTTCTTCTTTCTCTGACAAATGTTTCCTGGATGTCAGAAAAGGAAACTGAAGCAGCAAAAATGTTTTTGCACACATCATTACTGCTCAATCATTTTAGCTCCTGACCTCACCCTCAATTAAGAAATCCTTGGAGCCTCAAGACAGCATCTGACTTGCAGAGTACTGGGTGCTTTCTGCTTCATTTATTGTTCACAGTGCCTTAACAGGAAAGCATGCTTCAAAAATTAAGAAGAGTATGGCAACTGTTCTTGTGTGTCTATACACACACACAAAAGCTCATATATCCATGTTCATGCACACATGCACGTACACATATAGACATATGCTATAGTTGAATTAGGTCTGTGTCTCTTCAGTTTGATAAAGACTCAAAGTTTATCAAATAATTTATGTCACTTATTAAAACTAAATATTGAGGCACAATAAATTCTGCATTTATGCACTTATGTGTAAAAATATGTTTTAGTACACAGAGATATATCCAAACGAGTAAATATGTATTTTCATATGTATGTGAATGACTGCCTAAATGCATGTGTATGCACTCTCTATACACAGCTGATGATGTTTGGGTCCAGCAGATACTTTAATCTTTGAAAGAATGTGATTAAGCACAGAAATAATATATGTGTAAAATTCACTTGGGAAGGGAGGTGGGACGTTTTTTCAGTAGCAAAGAATGTTAAATGAATGCATTTATTCTGTGAATAAGGGAACTGTCTGCAGCTGAATATAGTTCCAAGTCATGTGGCTGACAGTGTGCATTCCACAGAGGAAAATGGTCATATAAAATGGTTACAGTCTTTTTATCCTACTTAGCAGCTACCTGTGGACTTCATGGTACTAATTTCTCTTCCACTCTCACCTTTAGTCTCATACAATGGATGAGACCTCGAAGCAAATGCTTTCTCTCCTTTGACTACATATTTTCTTCAAGAATCTCATATAAGATAAAGGATAAATAAAGAGTTCATCCAAAAAAAATATCAGAACACTGAAAGTGGAACCCCCATTTTCATGTAAGGTTTTCTTCCTCAGTGTGGCAGCAACCTGGCATAATACAGTTACAGCAAGAGACAAGGAGGGGATGTCTATCTGTTTGCAGCATGTTGGCCTCTTGCAGGATTAGGTGAGCTGCCAAAGGTTGGTCACACAGACCAAAAGTGCAATGACTGCTGAATTGCAATCCTATTGCACTAATGAGAACCCAAAGGCTACCTTACCTGGAAACCTGCAATTATTGGTGCTGGATCAGGCCCCAGAAATACTGCTGACAAAATATACTTTAAATTAAATGTTTATGTTCCAGGAAAGGGCCCCTCCAGAGAAAACACTGACCTGACCTTCAGACCATAAATCCATGTCCTCTCATCCTTACTAGAAATGGAATTGATCCCCAGAAGCCACTTTAATCTTACTATTTTTCTGTCATTTTATTCTCTCTCCTTTTGAAAGCTATGGGGTAGAAGAGAAGAGTGGAGGTGAGGCTGCTGTCAAATAACTGATTTTTAAGAGATTAGCTTTGAAGAAAAAAAGGAAAACTCCAGTGAAAAGGGAGAGCTCACTTCTCTGGCTTTCTCTTCTACTGAAGAAAAACCATAGCAGTCTCAGCCTTGGGAAAACACATCCTACACCAATACAAATCAGCCTAGCCCTGTTGAGTGCAGTACTGCTTCACTAGTAGAATCAGTTTCCCTGAGGCCTTGAGTAGACAAACCCTTTTTTGTCCTTTCCTTCATTTTCCTCATGCAAGTCAGGAGATTCTTCTCTCATGTTTCTTTTTCCTTTATATCTCATTCTTCTGTTAAATCAGCATGACTATTGCAACATTTCAGTCACCAATATCAATTTCTTCCCATTGTGCCTCATGCTTCAGTACTCATTCATGGCTCTTTTCAGGCACTTCCCATGTATCTGTTCCTAGAGAAAAAAATAAGGGAAAAAAGTGTTGCATCAGGAAAAAATAAGTTGCTTATTCTGTTTATTCATGAAGAATTTGTAATCTATTTGACTCCTAAAGGTAGCATACCTTCACATGAATGTAATGTTTTTCTTCCTCCAACCTCTTGTTACTTTAGGAATTATGAATTAGTTCTGTCTCTCACACTGACTCTGAGCGGTAAAACCAAACATAGAGATATAAGAATCTTCCTGAATTCACAGAACATATTTATGGTAAAACCAGAAAAAAAACCAGACATATTAAAGCTTTTTTCTTTATCTCAGACATTAAATCCAAGCCCATAAGAGTGTTCACTGTGAACAGGAGTCGGTTAAATATGAAGACTCCAAACAGGAATCATCTAGATGGAATCATCATAAGAATGGTATGCATCGCTAGTATGGAGTACTGTCCTAGCTAATTAGGCTTCTCTTTCATTTGGACTAATTAACCTGGACATTAAATTGATGTCCCTAAGCTATTTCCAAATCTAGATCTAATTTTTCAAGCCAGTTTGGGGAATTCTGCCCCATGATATGTTGCATAGCTTAAGTACTGCTTCCAGCATCAAGATATAAAGCCAGATACCTTCTCATTGCTCTTTTACTTTGGACATCAGCAATCCGCCCTTTGGGGATTTTTTGAAAGCCAGTACTTGGGAATACTGCAGGAAATCAATAAAACTGCCTGTTTGTCTCTATGGACAGAACCTTACACTATGTGGTACTGAAATGTAAATAATAAATAAGGTTCTCTCCCTGTAGGCTCAGTTGTATGATCTACTAATGTAAAATTGGTTTTGAGGAAGTCTTCATTGTGTATGTTATTTAAAAATTAAGGTAGGTGACATATATAAAGACTGCCTTGAAAAGCAAAGTTGCAGTTCAAATTTAGCCAATACTGGAAAAGTTTTTATTTAAGTCTTGAATTTAGGTTTGTCATCAAGTTAATGGATATGTATAAAATGCTGAGATGAAAGAATTATTGTATCAGAAAGGAGAAAAAGACAGACTTGAATAAGTAGACAGAAGCAGATATCAATAAAAATATATCCATATGTGTGTATATATGTATATATTTATACATGTGTTTATAAATTATAGGTGGTATCTGTAAAACTGAAGTACAACTTGCAAACTTGGCCTTTGTGACTTTTGTCAAGGGCAGTCTGTCCAGTAGAATGAATGGTGCCACAATAAATGTTTTAAAGCTCTCCAATCACTTCTCTAATGTCTACTTACTTAAACTCCTAAGGGAAGAGAAATCTTTACACACTGTCTGTATGAGTAAAGAGAAGTTGACTTGTTCAGTTGTACTTTTATTATTCTATAGAAAATATTTCTTGGACTTCTTGACAGATTGTGGGAGAGTAAATAGAAAGATTCATTTCGGCCAAGAAAAATTGCTTTAAAGAAGATAAAAGATAAAAAGTAAGTTCCCCTACCACAAAATGTAAGTATAAACACACACACACATGAAAAATAAAATAAAAAAAAAAAGGGTGTTAATGTGGAAGCAGAAACATATTCAAAAAATAAGCATGACTGCAAAAGGACTTTCTCCTAAAAAAATTTCCATTTAGTCTTCCTTGCAGGTCTGAAGAGAATTTTATATTTTTATCCCTTTTCCTGGTACCTGTTGCTAAGGTTTTTCAAAATAAAAAGCAGACTGCTCTTGACTTCAGAAGGAGTGAAATCCAGCTCTAAATTGTTGCCTGAATTCTAGTGAAATCTTTGACACTGGGAACTGTATGCAACTCATAGTACATAATCTGTACAGAATAGGTTAATGTGCAAAAGTATTCATGGAGTCCTTTTGAATTCCTGTTTTTTCTTAGTGTTCTTTAAAATGCCAGGTAATGTTGTGGAAACTAATATCACTGTTTCACTGAAGCTCTAAGCAATGTTTTATTTCTTGTCTTTTAGTTTTAATGAGAGTGTGCTGCTTGCTCCTAATAGAGCTGAGTAAACAGTCTATGTACATTTTATTCAATTACTTTAGCTCTTTTTCTTCTTATGGTAATTACTTATGAGCGGACAATGATTGCCACCATTTGTTTGTTCCTCCCAACTACTCGCTGATTATTCTGCACAAGCAACTTGTAGTCTGTGTTATTGCAAGCTGACTGCTTGCAAGCATTCCTTTGGGGATCAGTGTTTCATTGCCTAAAGCCAAGTACTTGCTTCTTTTCCATGATTGGATGATATACTTTGTCACAAAACATATTCTATTTAATAAATTCATAGCTTCATCCTGCAGCATGCTCTCTAGACCAATAATCTGGAGGTACATGATGGTGATGGGAACCTACATGTTAAATACAGCCTCTGTTATGAAAAAATAAATCCTGATAAATATAGTTGTTGCAAAGCTGATATACCATTCTCTGTGCAGGCACTTACTTAATTTTGCTGTTGGCATCAACAATTAGAAGGGCCTCTTTCATTCAGGTTCCTGTCAAGACAATTTCAATTGTCATTAGGGACTGCAAATTAATTAATAAAACCTTTAGCATTTGGCATTCTTTCTTTATTGGATGGTAATGTTTCCTTTTAGTCCCTGGGTTAACTATACATGGAAAGTGCAATGGACAAACAACTATGATTGCATAAAAGCAAATACATTTCTGAAGGTCTTTTCAGGGCTATTATCATAGTAAATCTCTCACCAACCCTCTACTTATCATAAAAAAATTATTTTTTTTAATATATATATGATAAACAATTTGCAAGACCTTTTGTGAAACAACATTCCAAACTACTGAAAGCGAAATTTTTCCAAAATTATTAACCCATTTTTAAATAACTTTCAGATTAACTCATATTACAAAGAAATCTGAAATTAATTTAAGACGATCTGGAAGATTTAGATCCTCAGGAAAACATCTTATGCAGTCTGGCTTGAACTGTGTATCAGTTGTCATAGCCAAGGTCACCTCTTTAGAGTCAGCATCATTTGAAACAGGTTGTTGTTGATCTTTTCTCATAATACAGCATATAATAACATGTAGATATTTAATGTAATCTACCATGAAATCGCAACAATAATTACGCTGTAGACTTCAATCTTTTTCTCAGAGATCATTTTTGCTGATCAAATCTGGTTATTGGCTGAAGGAACTTACTTCAATTCACCTCAGTTTCACCTCAGTAATGTGTTTCTCATTATTTCATTAGCCTACTACCTATTATTTAGGTTCCTATTTTGCTTCACAATAGATTAACAGGTCTGTCCTGCCAAAAGGTAAGGGAGGGTACAAGGAGTGTTGCAGGAGGTTGTGATTTGTCCCTGCTCTGGGTATTCTGTACTGGATGTAACAGAAGCAAATCTAATAAACTGCATAGATTAAAACATGAATGAATAAACTATGTCACAAGACCATGGTAACTCAAAATTCTTTTGCAAGAGTCTGTAAACTAAAGAACACCATTTGACATAGTCTCTCCTGCCATATAGTTTAAGCAAAAGCCAGTAGGATAGGCAAGTATCTTACAACCTTTTACATTTAGAACTAGCCATGTTTTCTACTTCAGACTCAAGAAATAAGACTTAATTCTAGCTCTGGATTCTGTTTCCAGGCCTGCACCTCTCCTGTACTGTAAGAGATAGCAGAGCATTTACCTTCAGACTTTAGTTCCTCCATGCTTGTTTTTATTACTTTTAAGGTGTAAATAAAAGTAAGAATAATGAATGAAAAAAACTATTCATAAGTCACTGACTTTTGTCTACTATTGACATCCATCTGGACATTTTGCCTGTAGCATACCTCTGGAGATTGAACATGTCTTAATTCACCTAAGTAAATGAAAGGGATTAGACCAGGTCTTGATATTATTTTTCTATGTGTTATTTTGAGGTAGAATGCATGTATTTGAAGTTTTATGGCGTAGGAATTTGGTTGTTCAAATTATCCATAATAATAGGGAGTGATACACAGTATCTGAGATCATCTAAATAAAACCAGAAAAATAACTTGAAGTACACTTTAGGGAGTTCCTTGTGGCTCTAAAAGCTGAAGTTTTCCCTCCCCAGAAAGACAGCGTCTTGGTCATACATCAAACACCAGCTATAATCCAATAAGAATGTCCTTTACCTGATAGATACTAATGAAAAAGAATGAGAGGCTGATGTTGAGCCCTGTAGTGCTGTCATGGAAAGAAACCAATATGAACTGTGGCAGCATTTATGAAGCAACATTTAAGTTTTGGTCCCAGTAGATTTTAGGTGGAAACTTGCCATGTCTTGGATTTCATTGAATCTGTTACTAGAGATTTCAGTAGCCAGACGGCCAGGGAGAACCCCATGTGCACTTTTTGAAAGTTAGTGATATGTGGAAAATTATACTGTTACTTACACATTATCTTTGAAGTGAAGATAATGCTCAATGACACAAGACCAAAACATGTCTTACTATGCATTATGCTTTGCTGTTAGGCTCATTATTGCTGTGCTAATTCTTCCCAGGAAGGTTTTGATTTTCTTTCCAGATGCTGCAAATTGAACTGGATTGTTGCAGTCAAGAGCTGATTTTTCAAGTTTATTTTTAACTCTATCAAGTTCAGGTTGCTAGAAATACTGAGAGTCCCCTGAAAAACAATTCAGCTGACAAACCAAATGAACCTGGGTTGTCATGCTATAAATTACAAATACAAGAAATCATAATATCTCTAGAAAGATAAAAAATATAAAATCTAATAAAAATTTGTAAATACCTCAATAACCATAAAGATTGACTCAAATTGTCTAAGTAATACTGTAGTGGAGAGTTGTGTATGACTGTCTCCTCCTTTTGGTCTTTTAAGACAGTTAAAATCAGATTGACTGTACCTGTTGATTGTGTTCAAATATTTTCTGCCCTGAGATGAGGATAGAGAAAATCCTAAAGAGTTGAATGCCTATGATGTCCTCACTTCTAAGGTGTTAGTTGAACTTTTTTAAGTGAATCTCAGAGATCTTTGCTGTTTAATTGCCTTCATTAATTTTGACTGAACTTAATTTGTCCCCAAAAATTTGGGTTTTTTTTTGTTTTTAATGTATGTATGGTATGTATGTGGGAAAATGATCAAATTTCTGCAGAAAAAGACTTTGGAAAAAGTTTTGGTTTATTTTTCAACCAGAAATGTTAAACATTTTCTTATGAAAAGCTGGAATTCCTCATATGAGTTATATTTCACGTTTACTGCTGTACTCAAGAGGTGGAATATCCAGGTAGATTTAGACAATTCATGATGCCCCTGAGATAAGCGCCAAATATGCCCTTCCTCTCCAAGGAAGAGGAGAAATAGAATTATAAAGTAGAAAGGTTTATTAAAGGAAAAAAAAAAAAAAGCACTTAGATGAATTTCTTTATACTTTACCAAGACACTCAAAGGACAACTCCTGTGAAGTTCTACAGCTTGTTATAATTTAAGACATAACAGTTTTGATAACGGGGTAAGTGATATACTGAAAGTTCAAGGTTGTGGAAGGGCTGCTTTTGAAATACTATGACTTTCTTTTACAAGAAATATTTACACAAAGATGTATCAACTAGTCATTGTCCATGAGTACAGTGAAGTTGCAAGAAAAACATAATTCTGTGTTTTTTGCCTGAGGGAGTTGCATTACTTCATTTTAACTCAAGACTGACAGTTGAGTTTAACCTGAAACCAGAGGCCCTCCTCTAAAGTCTATTCAAGCCAACATCAGGATCTGCACAGATCCCAGTTGTGCTTCCATTAAAGTCAGTAGTAAAGCTCCCAGTGGAACAGACTTGTTATCAAATCATTTAGCTGCAAAACAAATGTGGTGCAAGGAAAAAAGAATACATTAAAAAAAAAAAAAAAGTGGCAGGTGTTTTTAAAACTGAATGGGGCAGCATTGCACTGTCAGTTAAAAAGACACTAAAAAGCAAGAGATCCTCCCATGAATTTCTCTCTTCCAGGTGATTGCAAGTATGGTGAGGTAACAGAGTCAACAACAAATTGTTTTTCTATGAACAAAACAATTGAGTTTTTTAAAGGAATTTTATAGATCCAAATATTGATCGTTAATACAGTAAAACAGCTTATTTCTTTCTTACCATCCCCTAAGCAAACTGTAGTTAAAAGTATAATGCACAACACATTGTTTCTAGACTATAAAGTCCTGATGTATAGCAATAATAGAATAGCCCTGACTCTTTCTAAGGGCAGCTAAAAAAAAAGTCCTCACAGTGCTCACAGTGCAAAGCTGCAGTACTCCATGGATGTCTGCTGAGTCTTCATTACCTATACCCTCAGCCAATTCTCTTATGAGATACTCTCTTCACATTACTATTATTGCTGTTATTATTATTATTACTATTACACTACACATTCTGTTGCTGTTGCTTCTCTCACCAGCATGGCTTGAGGTACAGCCACAATGCAGAATGTGTCTGGGATCAAAACTTACACTTCACTTGACCAACCAGATGGAACCTCATTCAGTAATGCATTGGAAGGCTTACTGAGCATGCCTTGGTTTTTTTCTGAGGAGTGCACTAGGGAAAAATTCAGACAACTTTCCAAATGTTGCAATCAGAGTAGTTTTCCCTACTCTACATAGATTTTAATCGGAAAAGGGCCTAGTTAATGCTGTATCTTTACATGTCTTCTAGCAAGCTGCAAGTGCTGAACGACAGATTGGGATCCCATTGTGTTCTAACTTATGTTACTGAGTGCTAAAAACTCTCTCTGTTTCCACCTATCAGGGGTAGAACTGACATTGCATTCCTCAGCTTCCAATAGACTAATAATGCAGTCTAAGGAATGGCCATGCCTTATAGGTGGGAGTCAGGGCAGCCCCAAGACAGAGGGCAGGAACAAGGCATGTGAGAAGGTTTAACAATTAATTGTTTGAAGAGTCTGAGCTCTGCCTACTTGTCAGTTTTATTAGCTCTCCTGACAGCAGTAACAACAACAATGGCTATCAAACACGTAATATTTACAGAACATCATCTCCTTTGAAGGGATACAAGCATAACCTTGACAGAAGATCACCCAAGATACATCTCTAAGACACAGTTTGAGCCACCTTCAGAAATGAATCACAAGCCTGTGTCCATACAAATACAGACAATAGGCAAAAGAAAAACTTTCCAATTTTCTAGGATTTTGTAGGAAGATGTGGTGTTTGGGTGTATTCAGTATTCTGAATGATTTACTAGTAACTTTCTTGAAGTTATTTATCAGCAAACTCAGTACTTTAAGTCTGCGCTGCTTTCACCAGATATGCTTCTAAGTGAGATCTTTGGGTAGTATAAACTGCATCGCTTCAGTAAAATCTATGAAATTGCAATGATTTACATGAACTTAGAGTGTGATAGCTGTAAGTTAGAAAATAAATTTGCCTAACAGAATTGGCTTCATTCTTAGATTCCACTTTCTGCAGTGAAAAGAGTTCCTATTATGAATTCAAGTTTAGCTCTCAGTATGTATTTTATATTGCTCACTTAAATTTGTGGTCCCAATTAATATGGCTTCTGGGTAACTCATGGTACGTCTGTGCCCACTTTCCACCTGTATCCATAAACCAATGTTAAAAACAGGTCATAATATGCTTTTTTTTCCTACCACAAAAACAGACATTTTGTGTCATTGTATGCTGTAATAAGTGTCATGATAGCCTTGGAGCATTTGATGGAAAGGAAAACACACAAGTACATTTCTAAACTCAAGGAAGCTGACTTAATCCCATTTTTAGCACAACCGACCTTTTGGCTTTAAGAGAAAGAAACCGATTTATTTTGTTTTTTATTTTTTTCCTTCAGAAAATTATCAGTGATCTGATCTAAAGTCTACTGAAACAAAATAAAATGTCCCCATTAATTGCAGTAGGATTTGAGTCATTCTTTAATGTTTTAAGCATCTTTGAAAATAAGGAGTACATGTATAAACAAAGAGACATTTCTGCAAAATAAGTCAATCCATTGACATTGGCAGTTCTGCATATTGTAAAAGCTGTTTAGCCACACAGTTCAGACAAGTATGTACTCCTAGAAATAGTATGTAATGTATAGCAGAACATGGAGACACATGGAAGTGTTTCACTATCTGCCCCACCACATGGATAATTCAGCTCATTCCATTTCTTGCTCCACATCTCAGTGATATTAGAGACTGTGATCACTAAATAGTTTATCACACTTTACAAAATATTTTAAACATCCTGTACCTATTCATAGATAAGCAGTCCCAAATTCACAGCTGTTTTGGCAAAGTTTTCTCCAAAAACTCCTATGTCATATTTCTTTTTCTCTGGTGTTTCTTCCATAAAGCAATGAAAAGTATTACTTGTGATGGGCATGAAGTTAACTATAAGATCTGTTCAGATCTGTGGCAAAGGAGTTGGACATTTTCTCTAACATATTTCTTACCTTCAAGAGGATTTTAAAAGGTGAGTTCTTAAGGGAATCTGAGTTTTAACACTAGTCTCCTTTTATAATAGGTAACCAAAGCCTGCGAGGACTTCTTAAAATTCTCGCTCTCAATTTTTAATACAGATTTGTTTCAATAAGGACAGACCTTTAGAGATGAAGCTTAGCACAAACTGATGGAGAATAAAGCTCGGAGAAGTGGATGCCTGCTCAATTCACCCTTTATATTAGGAAAGAAAAATACTATTCAAAGTTTATATTGTGAATGAACTTTCTATGCTTAATATCTGTGATGTTATTCAGCTGCACATTGAGATTTACACTAAGTTTAAACAAAGTCTTTTCCTTTCCAAAATTAGCTTTTTGGCAAGCTTTCTCTCTTCTGCCCACCCATAATCTTTTTATGCTTTTGTCTACTCTGTTTATCTGTAGTTTCTTTTTATTCCCTTCTACCTTATGTCTGCATATTTTTGACTTTGTGACATCCTAATCTCTGACTTTTCTTTATACAAACCCATGGAACATTACCTAAACTGGCAACGTTGCCTTTATTAGGGGAATAAACTAAAATCTCAGTGTACCAAAAGTCACAGACTACAGACATGATAAAGAAACTCAGGATTTACAAATACTAGTCTTTATTCTCATGTACTCATATTGCAATGGAAAAACTGTACATTGCTGCATGTTGCAGATATGTTCTTTACACTCACTGATGTCTTAATTACATAATGCTATACCTTTTAATTAAATGCTAGAGGTAAACTTACAAAATTATATTAGTATTTCAGTTTGTAACTCCATCCCTCTTAATATTGAACCAAGCAAGAGTGGTGAAAAAGACCTTTCAGAACTAAAACTACCTTCTTTCATGGGAAGCCAGAGCTTTCCTCCATCTATCTAGAACCTTAAATGGCTTAAGTTTTTCACCTTATTTAGCCACATCATGAGAATTTGCTCCTATTAGGTTTCTTCATTTTACCCAGTTAGTAACAGCCATGCAATATGCTGCAATTTGTTTTATGTTGAAATCTTTCCATACGCACAGTTGGAATTACCCTATAAAATGCTGAAATAATTCAAACAAACAGCCTGATGTTTTCTTTCTTGCTCAGTCTAGCATTTGAACATTAAAAGTATGAAATTGACCCTGATTTGGTGTAAACAGTGGAAACATTTAACCTTAAACCTGGTGACGCTGGAGATCCTGCTTAGGGGGCTGGCCTACAGTCATTACAGAGATTGTTCTGCTGCTCTTGTAGGAAATGTTGGGTCACATGTATCTCAGTTTTCCCAGAAGAAATTCTTACTCTTTATTTTTGCTTTATAAAATTTTTATTTTACTCTTTATAAAATATGTGATTGGATTGGTTTGTTTGCACTTTGTTAACAATAGTTTTCTCCATTATTTCTTGCAATAATAGTGGGAATTTGTAATCTCATTATCTCATTGCTCACATGTACTCATAACACTTCGTTGCCCTTTGGCATGGTTTATGACAGTGAAGATAATGGCAGGCCTTTAATGGACTGGAGTCACATTTTTCTATAGCTCATAAGAACATGCATACTAGTGAAGTATGTAAAACACCATTTTTTTGAATTGGTAGCATTTGGTAGAATTTATATATTATTCCTGGGAAAAAAAAAAAAATTAATATGCAAAATGCCAAGAAGTAGAAATTGAATCCTACATCTCAGTTGTATAAAACACACACATTGCCTCACTCTTGCTCATGGGCACACAGAGGAAGACCTGTTAAAGGCTGATCTACCAGTATTCACCCTCAATGGATTCCCAAGGTACTGTACATCTTAGATACTTCTCATATTGGTGTAAAATATACTTATCTGGAATGGAATTTTAGCAAGCAGAAAAAAATTTATGATGAAGCATTTGTGCCAATGCTCCTACAATAAGTACATGTTATGTCTTAGAGGATAATCAGGTTGCTACCATGTGAGAAAGCCCTTACCCTGTGTTGACCAGAAACTTTTTTCTGATTTACATCTCTGCAAATCATGTTGCTTTTCAGAAGTTGTTATTGTTCACTGATGAAAGCAAATAATGATTTAAAGTTAAGTTAATACTCATCTAAGTTTGTTTCTCTAGGCAGTCTGTAGCTTCTGAGTCAAGTTAAAACTTTAGTAGCAAGTCATTTACTAAACTTGGGTCAACAAATAACAACTGAATACTTTTCCTTAGTGTCCTTGAGTATAATTGAACAGGTACCTAGTTTTGCTATTTATGCCTGATCGCACTAGAATAAATGGTTAGGGAAAGGATGATAAAAAGAGATGAGAGTTTTAGGGATCACCCCTCAGGGAAAGCTGTGCAATGCATCCGGGAGAGTTCCCTATTGGTCTCAGTTCTTGAAACTAGAGAGTGAAGCCCTGTTTTCCTAACTTTGTAGGACAAATTTGTACTGATTTCCTCCGAATAAAGTGTGGTGTCTCTTTCCCTCCATCATCTTACCCTCAAGTTATAGGTTTAAGCAAAATATAAATCATTGTTCTTATTTACCCAGATCCCAGTCAGGATTATTCTCCCGCAGTCCTGTGCCATTAGGAGTGCTGTGAGAGAAGAACCAAATCTCACTTGTGTTTTCATATTTATCCAGTAAACCCTCCTGAGCCACATCCTCGCACATACTATGAACTCAGGCATTTGTCTTTTCCACAGGACACTCGCCTTGCTGGTGGCTAAGGACATTACAAAGCACAAAGCATTTCAAGCTGTGCTATTTCTACTTCCCTCTGGGAGCCATTTTTCTGCAGATAATCTGTTTTTTATACTTTATATTATATTCCAGCAAAGTTTACATGTATCACATTGCTCAGAACATTATCCCTATTTAGATACAACATGTGTTTCTGCAGAGAAGCTCATTTAAGTTACCTGTATTGTAAACAAAGTGCTACCAAATTCTACATCAAGAAATAAAAAATAGACTCAACAAACTTAGTGAAAAGTAGCAGTGAAAGTAATGATGAGTAGGTCAAATTTGCAGGTTATTAACCTCAAGAGTGCTTTTGTAAACAGGCAAATATTTTAGTAATTTTAATAGCTGGATTAATTCTTGAGTAGGTCAAAATTAGGACCTCTGTTAATAGGCTTTGGAGAAGATGTTTTGAAGATATTATTGCAAGAGCTGTGAAGAAAAGTATTATTGTGATACTTCAGGCCTCTTCACTCAGACTTAGGAATTTACACCAAAGGAAAAAAACATTAATAAAACAGTCCCATTCTGCAATGGCAAAATAGCACTTTTAGAGCTTGCAGGCCTGAAATTAGAGAGCTAGATCTCCATAATAAAAAGAAAACAATTTCATATGCTTATCTTTATAATTTATTTTTGAATCAGTCATTTGTATAAATAATAATAAATTTGGTTGCATGTATTTATAAAAAGTAACATTGCACCAGAGAAACTGACATCTGATCAGTCATAACTAATCAACATTTAAATGTTGAATACCGCAGAACCTAATATCAACATTAATCTTTTAATCAGAAACCTAAGGGAGACAAACAAAAAAAAGCAGGAAAAAATGTGCTGGGCAAATTCTGATAACAAACACAAGAGAACTTTGTTGCCATGAGTATGTGGTAAGTAAAACCAGGAGATAGTTTTGTTGGCTAAAGTATTTATGTCATTCTATTTACAGCACAATTTACTTCAGCTTTCAAGACCTCTTCGACCACAAGAAGTTTGGGGTATGTTTAGAGAAACATTACACTGAGGTTTGATTTCATGCACAAATTAACTCTTTTTTAAGGAAAACTTCGAAACTGTGACATTTGGTGTCTTATGCATAGGTTTAACATTAAATGAAAGGGGGAAAGGACTGTATGGAATGCACAAAGGTCTGGAAAACTAAAAATAGTAGAGCAATGACACTGCTGTCATACACTTGATTTTTTTCTCTTAACAGATGTCTATAATTTGTTTTCTCAGCATTGTAACACCACTTGCATCACTTTGATGCCTTCATTGTGATAGCTATGAGTCATAGGGTGTAATTATTGATGGAATGTCTTCTAATTCTTTATAGTCTAAGTCTGTAATCCTTTGCCCATTAAGAATGAAATCATACCAAAATGTCTGAATTTAACTACTCGGTCTTGTCCTCGTAACCTTTTTTTGGGGGGGAGTGGGGGGAAGATAAAATATGGTTTTCTTTACAGTTAAATTTTGTCCATTTCTTTCAAGTACCTTGAAACATACACCAGTTTTTCCTGCACAGAGCTGATGGCTTGTATGCTAAACATAGCTGAGTTGCAGTTTATACAGATAATTTTTGCAATTAACCAGACAAGGAGAATATTTAGTGTCCTTTATTTTTTTTCCTTTTTTTTCTATATATTAATATACAGTTATGCCAAACATTAAAATACTGCCCTGATGAATTTGTCCACCTGAAAGAAACAAAACTCAGCAAGACATGCGCTCCTAATAAGTTGCTCAAATAGCTCCTGTCTTTTCAATTTCTATCAGTGCAAGTAGAAACCAGAAATATTTTAATTTATGTTGAAGCTGTTGAACCAAAAAGATATTAGCTGTGAGGCTGTTCTTGCAAATTGCTGAGCACCTCTGGGAGAAATTCTATGTTTCAAGTTCTCATCATACCCCTGGGACCTGGGAATGCTGAACAGAGGAGAAAAATAATGCAAAACAGTTTCTGCAGATATTTGCCCACATTTTAAATGAAATCAGTTTTACTTTGTTTTTGCACCTTATTCTATATTCAAGCTTGATGAGCACTGGCAGTATATTGGCAAAAGTGAAGGATAGTATTTATGCTTGCAATACTGACATGATCATTCAGTCAGTGAGGAAGCAGAAAAATTATACACCCAACCACCTAGATCTGTTGGCATAGATGATTTGCTCACAATGCCACTCATAATAGTTCCAACTGTGCTGGATCTTTGCTAGGGAAAGACCTGAGGGATTTTGGTTTTGCTTTGTGTTAAATGTTGCTTAATGGAATTCACAGAACAGATGATCATGCAAGGATGGTAACACAGAGATGATAATAAGCTCTCATTTATTTATCAGTATGACTCAGTAGGAAATGTATTCAAACTTAAAAAAAAAAACAAACAGATGCTTTGATTACTGTAGCATCACTGTTTTGTATCTTGCTTCAATTTCCCAATCTAAAAAATGAGCATGTTTCCTGCATCGCAATAAAACTCTTCATGATCCAGAAGTATCTTTCTATATACAAAAGAAGATAATATTTTAATTATAGACTTCATTCTTCTGAAGCTTCCACCTTCTTGGTCAGGTCCACACCAGACTTTCATAGTATGCCTAAGGATTATATGACATGAAGAATAAAGAAGAAATAATTCACTATTAAAAAACCTGAAAACAACAAACAAACAAACAAAATGAAAAAAAAAACCAACAAGGAAAAAAAACACCAATAAACCGAAAACACCTTAACAATTAAGGCAACAGGGAAATATAAATTGTCAAAATATATTAATTTTGCATTATAATTCACTAAGAAAATGAAATACATTACAATAATACAATAGACTATAGTTGCATTTTATATTCCTGATTTCTTTCTAAATATCTTTGATGCATTAGAGAAAAAGTAGAAAATTCACAAATTTGCATTATTTCTATAGCCACAAACAGTAAAGCCAGGTTCTTAATGCAACTCAAAAGTTATTCTTGCCCTGCATTTCCTGGTTTTGCATCATTATAATACTATTTACTGTATTGATGTTGGTCCTGATTTATTTTGGCAGAATTCACTGCAAGTAAAAAGCTTTATTTGTTTTTCTGCTTTACTTTTTCCTCCGTTCCTCAAAGAGTTGGCTAGTTAAGCCAGTTAGGCCAAGTTACATGTCTCTCATATTTCACCTCTCCCTCAAGTGCAGATATGACTCCAGGCTTGTCTTTTACCAAGTGATCCTAATTCAATTAGAAATGAATCTCCGTATGCCGCATGGCACAGCCAATGATTATTCCTAAAGAAAGTAAGAGCAGATCTGCAAAACTCATGTTAAGAAACTTACCCAGCTGAGGTGAAGGGCTCACATTCTGCTCACTGCATGAGCCTTTTGCAGTTCTCTTCTCTCTTCTTTTCCCTTTACCTATTTGGACTACCTGCAGCTTGACACAGGGTTTCTTTTCACAATACTTGAGAGGGAAGAAGGTTAAAAATGACAAACGCCATTTCATTTGGGCATAGTGCATTGGAATCAAAAGGGTCTGTCTTGGAACGGACCTTAAAATTCACTAGATCCAGTCCCCCTGCCATGTGCAGGAACGATCCCTAACTAGTGTGACTTTGTTCCTTAAATTCACATTTGCAAAACTATGTTCCAAAAACACATGCCTGAACTGCAACATTTCTACAGATACTGTTACCTTCATGCTCACGTGCTCCTGCCCCAACCTACTACATCCCCTTGTCACCTGCCGGCATTTCCAAATCTTCACCACAATCTTCACAGGGCCAAGTGAAGGTTGCAAATGAGGCAGTAATCAAATTCTCCCTGTATGCCATTCTTCCCGGTCAATCTTAGAAATCCCACCTTACTCTAATGGAAAATTTCCTGTGAAGCATGTACACATTTAGTGTTCTGCCTTCTTCTCCTGAAAAGTGATAAAAGGATGTTTGGGAAGATGAGATTTTCTGTGATAATGCTTGGGCAATGTTTTCTGATCTAATTTGCTCAAGACTGAGCATGCTGGCCCTCCAAGTCACCATTCACTCATTGCCTGCTGAGCTTTAGTAGGCAACTATTAGTAACCACGTGGCAGCTTTTGTTTCAAGGTTACAAAATAAAAAAAATGCTTAAGTAGGTAGAGGACAAATAAGTTATAACTTCAGCTATAGGACCTACACAAATTCTTAGATCACTTTTCAAATGATAAGCATCTTGGTTGAGTTGATGTCCCTGCCAAAGCCTTAAATGAGAAAGCAAAGATTGAAATGATAGACTGTTGTTTATTCTAAAACTTTAGCATTTCTTTCTTTGTTGGTCAAACTTGAGGAAATTCTACATAAGATAACAGGGAAAAAACGCATTTACAGTGAGGAGTTTGTGTTATCAGTTGTCTGGATAGTAGTGCTGATTTTGGCTGGGGTAGGAGCTAATATTCTTCAGTCGTTAATGTGGGTCTATGTTTTGTGTTTGTGCTGCAGACAGGGTTGATAATATAGAGATGTTTTTGTTATTGCTGAGTAGGGCTTACACAAAGTCAAGGCCTTTTTGCTTCTTGTACTGTCATGCTGGCAGGAAGGCTGGGGTTGCATGGGAAGTTGAGAGGAGACACAGCTGTAACAGATGACTCCAACTGACCAAAGGGATATTCTAGGTCATATGACATCATGCTCAGGATATAAACTGGTGGGAAGAAGAGGAAGAAAAGGGGGAGATGTTTGGAGTGATGGCATTTGTCTTTCCAAGTAACTATTACACATGATGGGCCCTGCTCTGCTGGAGATGGCTGAACACCTGCCTGCACACAGGAAGCAGTGAACTAATCCCTAGTTTTGCTTTGCTTGTGCACATGGCTTTTACTTTCCCTATTAAGCTGTCTTTATCTCAACCCAAAAGTTTTCTAGCTTCTACTCTTCTGATTTTCTTGCCTGTCCAGTTGGTCGGGGAGTGACAGAGAGGCTGCATACGGGTTGGTGTCTGGCTGAAGATAAACAATGACAGTCCTGCAATGCCCTGTGTTATGTTCTATTAAGTATTAAGAAGTATTAAATGGTTTTCTGATAGTGGGCTCTGTTGAGGAGAAGGCAGTCAAAATTTTTTGGGTTTAAGCTGATTCCATGTGTGCAAAAATTATTTTATTCTTTCTTGTACTAGAAAAATACTAAGCGATCTGTCAGCTTGCAAAGAAAAACACTCATTTCCTTCTGGCTTTCTTCAAAATATTACATAATTTATAGAATATGTGACCAGCTTGTGCCTTCTAAGTGATTGTTAATATCTTTCAAAGGCATTGCACTAATACTGAAGAGCCCAGTGACAGGTCTACACCCTACTGCTGGATCGTGTAGAGATGACAGAACAATAAGGAAGGCCTGGTAGATAAGAGTTACCCGAGAATCTGATTTTGCACCTTCCCATCTCCCTTAATGTAAACTGTATTGCAAGATTGAAATTAGCACAGTTGTTGTCTTTTAGTATGAAAAAAATAAATTACAGACTTGAAAAGCATCGTGATGAAAGTCAGGCTGAAAGAGTCTTTTTTGCCCTCAGCATACCATTCCTTTCCTGTGTATTGGCATTGGTGAGTATGCCTAATACACAACCATTCATCTTCTCAAAAACATTTAATGGACAAGACTTAAAAGTCATTATCCAGGTTAGCACTTGGGAAGCATAGCTTGAAGGTGAAAATTAGGAAGAACTGCCTGAAGTTCACCACTCAAGTCTGCAGAGAGTACAGTGCACAGGAGGGAAAACCTACTGAGCAAATTTAAGTGTTATTTTTCAAGTTCATTAATAAATGTAGAGAATTTTAAAAAGGGAGTTATGATTCCTAAAGTCCTGGGGGATTTTACTACCACCTGTCTGAAAATTATCATTTTTATAGATAAGCCAATTAAAGGGAAATAAGACTTTTGCATCATACTATGAGTACTAAACAGGGTATTTAAAAGGATCTGTTTCTGCTTAATAATTTAATAAGATTTTATGTTTTGTATTCTCACAATGGGTAGTTGAAGACCAAAATCTTTTCTATAATTTCAATTAGAAGTGAGCTACTTATTGATTTGGGTTGAATGAGGACAGGGTTATTTATTGCTATATGTAGTTTTCCAATAACAACTGTTTTGGCTTGAAGAGAAGACTCTGAAATGGTGATTCATAGTTCTGCATAAAGGTGATAAGGAGGGAACCCAAATTCAGTCCTTCAGTTATTGGCCAAGTCCTACTGGCGCTGAAAAGTAAAAAAGCTCTTATTTTTCTCAGTAGGCTTTGGATCTGCCTGTTAACTGCCCCTCTCTTACTCAGGCTGAAAGTGGCAATATGATAAAATTGTCACCTAACATTTTAGTCATTGCAAAGGGAGAATCCTGAGTAACATTGTTAGTCAAAAATAAAATGTATTTGAGCCTTCAGGAAGTTTCATACTAAGAGTGCTCAGCCAAACTCCATTCCTTCAATTAAGCTCAGACCGTGAGCATAGAGTGCTTTGCTGGACATAAGCACATAATTCAGATTTACAGTGAAGCACCCAAGGAAAACATACTGCTATAAACAGAGAAGAAGAAAAAAAAGAGACACAGACAGAGAAAGAGACACTGCTGTGGTTTGTTTATGATGCATGGAAGCATATATCAGCCCCTGTAAACATATGCAGGTAGCAAGGTATGCTTTATCAGAATATACCTAGGTTAGGTTTTAGAGGTGCACAAGATAAAAGAGGCTTATATGAGTCTTTATGTATGTAACTTGTCTAAGTACTTTTGTTTGACCCCTTTTTTTCTTTTCATAGAAATTAGTTTTTGAGTAAAAAGAATGTTTCAATTAAAAGATTTTGTTAGGCTCTCCAAAACAAAAACAAACAACCCGAAAACAAAAGCAAAAAAAAAACCCAACCAAACCAAACAAACCAACTAAACAAACAAACAAACAAACCACAAAAAAACCCCAAGATTTTGAGGTCTCGTAACTTTATTCAGTTTCATCTTTTTCTTATATAACTGATTCTAAAATCAGTCAAAAAAAAAAAGGAAAAAGAAGTCCTACAGAAGAAAAAGCACTCTATTTTTCAATAAGTTGTACAGGGAATGCATGAGCAGGTAAACTGCAGACACTCTAAGCTCTTTAAAATTAGGTTGAAGATTATGTGCATGTTGTCCTACTGCCACAGCACGGTACCATTTGAAGGCCTCATAGGAGCATAAACCAATTTACTTGGTTCTCATGCTCAGAATGACAGCAGAGCAGGAGCTGGGGAAAAGAATCTGGAGGAAGAGAGAGCATGTCCCTCTGTTCCTCCTCTCTACACCTGCTGCCCTTCCAACTGATCTGATTTTTCTGCTCTGCCACAAGCATGCCAGCACTGTTTCTTCTACAAAAAAGAGTAAGAGGTGGGTCTGGATTTAAAAAATGGAAAAGCCTCAGGGGAAAGAGACAGAATAAAAAGGAGAGTAGGGATAATGAGCTCATGCAAACTTCTAGGGAATCCTTCTTAACTTCCCTGAAATAGTTCCAGTAATTGCTTTTTGTGAACATGGAAGTAGAAAGTTGTTCTCTGTTTTCCACTGTTCAGGCCAGAGATAGTGATGAGCCAACTGAACAACTTGTTCTGCACCAACAATTGTACTTTTCTCCAAGACAGAAGAAGATTGTGTAGTTGTAATTCCTTGTGTGTTCTTCTGGGAAGTCTTTGAGAATAAACTGATTCTTATATTGTCTAGGCAGAAAGGTTGGTCCCCAATAAGCCTTTTTCAATTATGCTGGGCAGAATAGGACAGAAAATATATTCAGGGCCACACAAACTAAGCAGCTTCAGACTTTTCTCCTCCAGTCTTGTAGATGGGAGAAGAGATTTTGTTTTGGAGCTTGAGTAACATGATCTTGTATTATTTATCAGCTAATACATTCAGTGCAATACCATTTTTCCTCTCTTTCTGTTCTACATAGACTGGAGAAATGAAAACTATAATCAGACTTCCAGGAAAGGAACACAATAAAACATTTTTGCTGCTCCTTGGTATAAAGAGAAATAGCAAAAACCCTGGCATGGCCTTATCTACGTCATCTGATAATGATGCACATATTTTATTATCACAATGTGCAATTGTACTGCTCACAAATGTGAAAGGGCTAATAGTTTATATTATAGCTGCATGTGTTTGAGAGTGTGAGTATGTACACACCCACGTGTATGAATGTGTGGGCAGATGCTTACATGCACTTGCATTCCTTTGACTCTGTATTTGAACTTAGTTTGATATTCCTTGTTTCTTCCTGTGTCAGATCTGCACTGCCCATGTGCAAGGAAGCAATCATTATAATGATTGACTTGACAGTCATGCTTGAACTGCTCTTGACAAAAGACTGGGCTGAAGGAAGAGAATGTGAAGCTGTTAACCTATAACAACAGAAACTGTATATAGAAAGACGCAAGCTGACTTGAGATGACAATAAAGAGAAGGACTGGAAAAAAATGCAAGTTGGCAGGGAGACATTAAACCTGAAGCCAATGGTACATCATAAGATGTTAGCATTCCTTTAATGAATCCAAGAGTCAGACTACTTTTTTTGCCACCTAAGGATCCTTTCAAGAAAGCCAAAATGCACCTGAGTGCAGAATGTGACCATCTCACGTAATTCCCCTGAATAAGAAAAGTAGGCCTAAGAGCGACACATAAAGTTGGATTTGACTTTTTCTTTTCCTTTCAATGTGAGGTACCTTCAAATGGTACTCACGAACTTGAATTTTCAGTCTTCACAATTTTGCTGTCAGGAAGCAGAGGAGGAGTGTGGGTGGTGACGGTTTTTGCACCATCTAGTATGTCTAGTGCCCTTTCCAGCACTATCATTCAGAGGCTGAATGTAAATACTGATGGTACACAGCATTACACTGAAGCTCATATTTTTCTTTTAAAATCATTATGCTTGTTTTTATTTGCTGTTTCTTTCCTATTGTTTTTCTCAGGAAGAGCTTCATTCAGAGTAATAGAGTGCTGGGTATTAAATGAGTGTGCCTGTAGTCCAATGAACTCAGTATGCTGCTCATCTTTTTACTACACTTAATCTAAATAACCTTTTTTATGCTCTGCTGGAATGGCATTTTCAAAAGGCTATATAGTAGTAAATGAGTGTATATGTCAGTCAGGATTTGCTAGACAAATCAAATCTTCCTGACAAGTACATTTATTCATTGCTATTTACTACACACTCCAGTTTGAAGGACAATTTTTGTGATCGGATCATTAACATTTACTGTCATTTTGGCAACATTTTCCAACTTTTCTCTTTCCATCCTCTCTTGCTTGTTGTGTGCTTAGCAGCCTCTGCCTAACAGAAGTTCACTTTACAAGGATTATATCACCAATATGTTAAACAGATTTTTTTCCTCTGACTAGCTGGTTTATTGCACAGAAGGTGTCTAAGTATTAAAGCAGATTTTAAATACAAGGTGCTTAAGTGCAACATTAAGAATCTACTACAGTTACAGCCTTGATAACAAGCAGAGAGTACTTTCCTACATGATCACCACTTCTCGACAGGCATATATTCATGTTAATTTTTTTTTTCAGGCCAGATATTCAGTAGATATAAATCAATACATTGATCCCAAACTGAAGTCTTGCCTTTGACATTGAAAAATACCATGCAATTATATGAAGCTTCAATATATTTTATTCTTTTTATTATTTTTTTATTATGCCTTCATTTGAATAAAATCAATTTCAGTAAACTTTTACTTAGCAAAAATTAAATTACAAAAATATGGAGCTTTCCTGTTTGGAAGGATTCATCCTTTATCTCATCAAGTGTTCATGGAAGAAATGTTCATAACATTGATGATGTTCACTAGTGCTGGGAATTGTGGGAAGCAGAGTCCAGGAATAAAAGCACTGAGCTTTGGTAGATAGGATGTCTCAGAAGAGAATCGTCAAGACCAGGCCTCTGAATCATCTATCTTTCTTCAACAACAAGGTACAGCATAACAGAATTACCTCTGAGAGTTTTAGTACTTTTACCAACACAGAAAAATACCCTATCTCTAGGGTTTTCCCCAGCTGAAACCTTCATACAGCAAAGCTCACAGTTAATTTTCAAGTTAAAACCTTTCTGTAACAGAGCTCACAAATTCTGCAAGTAGCCAGATAAGCCTCTCATAGTCAAAATTATATCAGAAATTCCTTTGACTTTGGAGTATAGCACCTGACATCTTACTGAATCGTCAAGCTATCTACTTCAAGCAGTGACACCATTTTTGAGTGACAAAAATAGGGAAGGAGTAAAATGTACCTCAAAATAAATGGTGGGTCGCCAGGATTCAGCTAAATACTACAACACTCCAAGACAGATTGTAGTATCTCCAAAAAAAAGAAGTAATTGCTAAAAAAAAACACCACCAAATTACTAGAAACACTCTTAACGCAGCAGATATCCAAATAGCAGACGCATCCACTACTGTTTGATGTCTCACCAGGTCTAACTGGAAAATACTGAAGCATCAAGAACAATGGCAAATATTTGTGAGGAAGGAGGGAAACTAAGAAATTACAGACTTTCATGTGAACTGCCACCTTGCTAGAAAAGTTCTAGCTGACTATTAGCTTAGTCCTAAGTGCTAGAGTAAATGAAACACAAACCAAAAATTTTCCAAGAAAATTGAAATATTTATTTAATATAAAATTATTTAAAGTTGTACATTTTTTTCTTATTTACATTTCTCTAGCATTGAGAGGAAAGCCCAAACACTGGAATTTCATGCAAGATTTCCCTAAACAATCAGCACCAAAACCTGCCTGCTCACCTGGTTAGTTATAAATGGAAACCGGGTGCCCTCATAGCTGCCAGCTTGAGCCAGAGTTTCTGATCAATGGAAATTACTTTCAAGACAATGTCTGCTTGAAAAAAAAAAGAACCAAAAAAAAAAAACAGTGGTTAAAACTGTGCTCTTCCTAAGAAATATTTTAATTATGACAAACTGACACATTCCACTGGAAAAGGGAAAGTTTCAGCTGCAGACTTTCTTGTTCATTCTCATTAGAGCAGTTTGGATTTCCTATTGCCAGGTGAGCTCATAAGCAATTCTGTTAGGAAGATCATTTTGCATTTGGTAGATCTGATATACAGTCAGGAAGAGCAGCTGCACAAGGAACGATGGGTTGTTTGTTTTTTGGTATTTTCCCCTACAACTGCATTTTGAAAGTGAAAGCTTTTGCTCTATTATCCTGAAGCATCCTCCAAAAGTTCACAGAGTCACACAATATTCTGAGTTGGAAGGGTCCCACAAGGATCATCAAGTCCAACTCTTAAGTGAATGGCCCCTGCAGGGATCAGACCCACAACCCTGGCATTGCTAGCACCATGGTCTGACCAACTGAGCTAATCTTGGGGTTTTATGAACTTTTTTTTTTTTCCCTTTTTTTTTTTTAATAAGTCTGTTTTGCTGCTGCACTTTGCAATGCTGTCAACTAGCCCTCTCCCTCAGATTAACCAAAACTATGTAGTGCTGTGAGTACTGTTGCTGTAAATACATTAGTCAGAGATTCATAATGGAGGAAATATGATAACTGAGCAGGTCAGAGAAAGCAAATGCTGGATGCTAATTTAATTTACACAGTGTAAAATGTTGCCAATGAAATATACAGAGCTACATAGGTTTAAGCAAAAGATAAATAAGAAGAACTCCAAATATTACAAAAAACTGTCCAAGATAATACAATATTGTGTAACACAATTTAAGACAATATTCCAGACGAAAACTTGAACATGTTTCATCTAGTAAAACTCTCCTTAAAATTAGTTTACCCCAATGAAGGCACGGTCTCCTCTTTGAATTTTTCATCCTTTATTCTGCCTTTCAGTCCTTCTATTCTCTGTTTAAGACTACATTCTGCAAAGACAGATGCAAAAATCTGGTACTGAAAAAGGCTCTCAAAAGAGATGCTATTTCACCCTTCACCCACAAGCACAGAAACATGGCATCAGAACATAGTCCCTACTAAGCTGTTGATTTATCAATGTTAGAATTTCAATAATCATAGGTAGGCTTATTTTTTTCTTGGATAAAAGTTATTTTTCTGAACCAAAAAAGAGATTTACTGTGGAGGTGTTTAAAAACAAACAAGCATAACATATTGACAAAGACATATTCAAAAGATTCATCTGTATTGAATCTAAAGTGGTGCCTGGAAATTCAATGTGATTCCATCTTAATAATCTTTAGCTGCTCAGATTTATGTATAGATAGACAAATATGTGCGTGGTGCTCTGGTCTTTGTTTCTAGGTCCACCCATAATATAAATAACTTTTAGAACTATACCACAGACATTTTATTGTGGTTTCTTTTCTTCACTCTGTAACAGTACCAAAACACTGACATGAAAGCAGATATAAGTTAAAAATATATCAGTCTTTTTAAGTCTTACCTTGCTCACCTCATCTTGGAAGTGTGCAGGATGTGGGCTATGCCAGTTCTATTCAAAATGCAAAAAAGATACAGGGGCCATCTGCCTTCAGAAGGTTGTGGTTTGCTCTGCTGAAGAAGTAGTGAAGAAGAGAGAAAAAGGAGAAGAGATATCATTTAGGGGAAAAACAGCCTACAAGCAAATTATCTTTGACTACTCAAGAATATTGAAATCTTACAGTTTCATTTCATGTTTCATGGGCTGTGTATTGTGTAGTTCCACAAATCTTGGAAATTATAGACATGCGGGATCTGTTGTGCTTGCCTGGTTCCAGGCAGTTGCTATTTACCATCAGGGCAGGCAGCTCCATCTGCTGTATCCAAGCAAGGTCTTCGCATATTATTTTAGATCTGCCTCATTTTCCCAATCTCCACCATCATCTGATTCAAGGTTCTTTGTTCTGTCAAAGCCTGTGAGAAGGAAAAAAGAAAGGATGTAAAATGCACTTCAGGGAAAATCCTGGGATCTTATGATATATCTGAGTTCTAGACTTTGGTGGGCTGGAAAACTATTCATGAAAGTGAGTCTTCTTCCATCAAAAATGGCAAGTTGCAAAATGGAGAATTTGTAGGTTGGAAAACTAAGTTGTCCAGCATGGTAATTAGTATTTCATAAGATAATTAGGTTATAAATAATAGAGTGGAAGAGGCTGAGGAGAAGGGATAAATAAAGTTGCCTTTCAAAGTTCCAGAGGCAGCAAGCCAATCCAAAGTGCAGTTATCCTGCAAAGATATGTGAGCTCCGTACCTTTATTTTCCCACTGTTTCTCTCAGTTTCTGTCTCTTACAGTTTTATTTTACTTTCTCTTTTAGAAAACACATGACAGCAGAACATCCAGCTACTTATGGAAAATTCAATAGCCTTTGTGATTTAAATCAATATGATTTAACAGGTGGTTGTTTTGCTATTCACATTTGAAAAATCATTGCAATTATAATTCTGCCATAACAAAGTGTTCTTCACAATCACAGCCTTTGACAATCCTTGCTCAGTTGCCAACTTCCCTCACGTCCCTTGTAGTACCATATCTCTGATAATCCCCTCCCACTCATACTAAAGTTCCTTAGCCTACCTTAAGACAGCCGTTGCATCAGCTTGTTGTGAACTACTATCATTAATATTTGAGGAGTTTTTGGATGGTGTAAATGGTGACAAAAAACACAGTTTTACAGTCTAAAAACCTCACGGTAATAAGTTAAGCCTTTGCCTTCTGGTTATATTTAAAGATAGACCTAAAAAGAAGTGATAAGTAATTGTAACAACAAGCATTTTTCTAAAGAATTAACGGCTTTTCTTAGTTGAAAAAGTGACCAGTTATTATTTTGGTTTACATTTTATTTCCTGTTTTATTGTCCTGCTGGAATTCTGCTATTAATGATCAGGCCTTCTTATAAGGATCTACAGGGTAAAAAGTTATTTGGGAGGGCCATAAATTATGGTCCTACGAATTAAGAACTTTGTACAATCTGGGATAACACAAAGATCATGCAAAGAAACGTGCTTGGGTGTATCATTCTGCTGTGCTGTTATCCCCTATTGTATCATTTTGGCCTAACACAGGAACAAGAATTGATCTGATTGAAACACAGGGTTCGAGGACAAGTGGTTTTTTTTCCCTCTCTTTCTACGTTTCACACATAAATTTCAAAATCATTTTGACTCATCCTAAATGTCAGATATTAAGACTACACTCCTTGAGGAGGTTTGGGGAAATGTAAAAAAAAAAAAAAAATTACTATAATTTACATGTGACACGATTTGGCAACCTTGAACACAGATGTAGCCAGTTTTCACTGTGCTTTTTACAAAAAAATAAACAGCTGAAAATAACAAAGATTAAAAACAAGCTGATGCTGAAGGCCTGATAAAGTTTTACAAAAGCCTATCAGAGTCTTACTGTGCACACACATATGTAACAAGATGTAGGCTTCAGCCTTCCCAGTACGTGAAGGGTGCAGTGTCAGTTGTTTGCAGATTGAACTTTCCTACCACCATACACAGCCAGAAAACACTGCAAAAGCATGGAAAAATTAAGATATCCTGCTGTATCATCAGAGTTGCTGCAAGATCCAGGACTGGGGTAGTATGAGTGATGTATTTTGAGTGTTCATGTTGTTTTCTACTTGATTCATCTGTCTTACTCATAATTTATAGGCAGATTAATTGAATAATTTTGTACTCTTGTATTTTTCTGTTCTGTCTTATGAGCAAAAAATTCCTCCTTGAATTCAGTGTAGAATCAGATTTTATCAACCTGTAGTGGTTTTCAGTGTAATCAAAGGCAATTTGACCTAAAATGCTATATTAAAGTTTAGGATCAAGGTCTCTCTCAAACAAAGCCACTTATTAGAAGACAAATAGGCTTGAAAATACCTTTGGCTTTCTTCTTTTCAAAGAACCATACAGTTTCTAATCTTATACAGGGGTTAATTTCTAAGCTCTGGGTTATAGCAATTTTATGTACATATAAGGCTTTGTTTGCTTAATAAACTAAACTAAGTATTTCTCGATTTTGTTCAACCTTTTACAGATCTTTTTTTACTGCTTTATTTATTCATTTTGACTGTGTTTGCCCTACCATCAAGTCTTAGTTTTCCTTCTTTAAGGCTTATTTTGAGATTAACCTACGGGTGTGGCATGGGGTTAGAAATCCTTCTGTCTTCGAAGTCCAACAGTGTTTGAGCCCTAAATGACTGGTTTAAGCCTTCCTGCCTGCCCAGTCTATAAGACAAAGATAACAAGTGCTTCACAAAGAGGGCTGCCGTGAGGATTCATCAGTTAAGATTTGTAGAGAGTCATGCTGATAATTTAGCATTAACCTATAAGAATGTGTGACTTTGTAGTTTAGGTTTCACTGCTGCATTTCCAATCCATAGAATAACTAACAGATAAAGAGGTATCTCAAGCAAGATGTTCTTCAGGAAATGTGTGCCCTCTGGAGTATATGGTGGTATTTAATGACCCACGATTTCTTTGCCTTAGCAGCAAGACCTTTAGCATTGCTGCTGAAAGTAATCACATAGCGTACATTTTAACCTGCATGCCAGCACTGAGCCTCAACTGGTTCATATTTCGTCAGGTATAAGTGAAGTTTAAAAGAATACTCCAGTAAATATTCATATGTGTGGCCTAATTAAAGACTACAGTGTGTACTAGATTGGGACAAAAAGGCTTGCAAGCAGTAATAAATTGTTTGTACAAGAAAATTTGTTAGTTAAAAATATGGAAGTCAACCTGAGTATCAGTGACATTATTGCAACATGTAGCTGAAGTTCACTCCCCCAAAGAATTGTCGTCAATAAATTTACAAACAGAATAATTATTTCAAGTTGCTGCAACCAACCTTCCTTCCTGAGAACTAGCAATTAATGAATGTGAGCAATGTGAGAAGTAAGGACATGACAAACAGGTGGAAGAGCACACAGCTGAAACATTGTCAAGAATCAACAGAAAAAACAATATTACCATAAGCACTGTAGAATCTCACCCTGGCTTTTGCTTCCCTTTCTTTGCACCCTTTCACTTCCCTTCCGATTTATCCTTGCATTTTTTATGTTGGTTAGTCGGTTGGGTTTTTCCCTACTTCCAATTTTAACTGAACAACTAAAATCCCACAGCCAAGAGAAACCTGTCTTCTAAGAATGTCAGAAGAACTTGGTAAGGGATTTCTTATAAAAGGTATTAGAGTCAGATTTTCATGACCTTTCTTCTTTCCTTAATTTTATGCTCCTCTACGAGGCACCAGTGTGTTACCTGTCTTAGCCGGTTCCTATATGATGGGCTTTGCAATTATGATTATTTTATTTTCCCCACACCTTTAAAATCAACTATTCGTTTTTTTCTTTTCTTTCTGGTTTGCATTTTCTTCTTATGTCAGGGAGATTTTTTCAGAAAGGATTTCATTTTTTTCTGACACTGACTTAAGATTTGTTTCAGTGACCTCAACTTTTGTACAATGTTCCAGCATCGTTTAAATTAAATACTATAAATTGACTGTCTGTTGTAAATCTCTAATATTGTGTCCCAAGCTGCTAGGAAAAAATCATATATCAAATTCAACCAAACTTCACAAGTGGGAAACATAAAGTATGAACTTTATTGATCATGTCTATATCTATGAGTATTCACGTGGCAGTTATTAAATTCCTGAAATCCTATCTCAAAAATAGATTGTAATCAGAGCACAGTCCCTAGATGGTTTGTTGGAATATTTTTTTTTTTCTTTGTTTCATTCAAGATCTGGGTTTGAAACTATGCAGCAATGTTCCTTGGCAGACTATTACTGGTAATGCTATGTTGAAAGACATTGGGGATGAAACAATCCAGATCTGATAACCACTACAGTGTTTCATTTCCAGAAGCAGAAGGGAATGGTGTACACCCTCAGACACGGCCTAAATACCAGCCTAAACTGATTCAACTAAAAATTCTGTAGAATCAAGTATGTTACACAATTAAATGAAGTATTTTTGTTCTAATGATGAGCTTCATGCACTTAATGAAAGAAAAATTCTTATAGTTCTGTTTTATGGGCTGCTAAGAAATAGACATGTGCAGGTTGTCAAATATTTTCTGTCACAAAGATCTGATCGAGTAATTATCTGCAACAAACATTGGGTCCAATTTCTGCTACCCAGACCCTTTTAGAATTCACCAGAGGGTGATTTTGGCAGCCTGTCAGTAGGAAAACATGAGAATGAATTGGGAAACATTAATAAAAGTTGAAAACAATGGCTTCTGAAGCATTTGAATTGTCACTCACATGCATGTGAAGAGCTGCCAGATGAGAAAATCAGAAAGTAAGCTGATGGGAGATAACAGAAAACCAGAAAAGATACATTGGAGAGTTATATTCAGAAACCTGATGTGAAATTTAAACTGCTGTCTTTTTTCTCAGCTCTTTTCAGGTGACAACTTGCAAACCTGGAAAAGAAGTCCTGGTGCCCTGTATCCATATACACACACCTGCTGTGTTTAAACACCCACAGTAGAACAGATCTTCATTTTTGTCTGCTTTAACTGAGAAAATCATTAACTCCCAACTGAGAGAGGAGGAAGACTGAACAGTCATTGAGAGAAAACAAAGTCAAAACAGTGAGGAATGTAGCAACAGCCGCTGTAACTAGCTAACTTGGCAAGGAGAGGAAGGAAATCCTGGTACCACATTGGGACAAACAATGGACCTTCCATCTCACCTTCTGTATTGCCACATACAGAAGAAATATGCTCATACCTATGTGCAAATGCAAATGAGACACTTAAAAGAGAAGGATTATGCTTTGTAGGAGGCTTTTCTCAATCTGCAGATTGTCAAGAGTTTTGTCTTCCATCATGGAAATCCTGGGGGGAAAAAAAAAAATTTAACATCCTGGATTTGCAGTCGCCCTCCTTATTTTCTCCTCATTTTTTTCCCCATTTTCCACTATCAAGGACATAAAACATTAACAATGGCCTGAATGCAGGCAACATTATTTTAAAAAAATAAACTTTATTTTTCCTCTACTAAATAGTTTTTTGCTTAGTATATGACATTCATTTCAATGTAGTATCCAAGCAAAGTGAACAGAATGCACACAGATCCATTTTATTGATAGCTCAAAAGAAAAGAATATGCACAAGATATGAGAGCAGAGGATTTTCAGCTTAAAAAACACTCAGAAACTTAGTGAAGAGTTAGGAATTAAGGACTTGGGGCAAAATTTGGAGAAGAAAAAGCAAAATCATTGACGAGGAAATCTTGAATTTAGACTCCCATTTTCTCACTCTGGCAGTATTAAAGGTCTTTAATGACAAAAGTAGTGATATTTGCAGTTCTTTTAAAACTTATTTACTACTAGTGAAAGTAGTAGAATGTCCTTAATCAGTGTAAAGATAGGTCCTATATATCTGTGGTAACCATTTAGACCTTCTTCAAAGCAGCACAAAGAGAAATATTCCAGATTTTTAAACACATGCCCTAAATCACTATGACTTGTATTTTAGCCCTAGAGGAATTCCTACACTAGCTGTGAGGCAGTCTGTGTGCTTGTACTACTCATCTCTAGTTTGGAAGCTGTGATAGCACCAAGGTATCATTCTTGAGATCTTCAAAAAACTGGTCTGTTGCATGAGAAATTATTAATATTTCAACCTTTATCTTCATTTTCCGTTTTGGTGAGAAAATCAGCTAGCCACATGTGGTAGCTAAATAACAAAAAAGTCAAAAACAGTGCTTAAAATGTGCTGCCTTTTATTGCTCAAAATTTCATCAATAGTTTTCCTTAACCTGAACTCTCACAAAGAGATTCATGTTGGTGCCTGCTCAGAACTCCGGATCCAAGGGCAGCTCAGCTTTGCCTTTCTGGCTTAGGTGCAGCTAATATCCAGTGCCAGCATGTTACAGTGTGCAACCCCTCACTGGCTACGAGGAGGCTGCTGACATCTGCACCACCATCAGCTCTGCAGTGTGGATGAATGCTCGACCCAGTGGGAGGCTGAGCTGTGCAAGGGGAAATGGACTTACCCACAAGCACAAGTCAGAGGGTGAGATGGCAGCATTAAATACAAAACCTGTACAAAGTGCTAAAGCCCAGGGTCCAAAAACTCTTGCCTTTCCTAAACACTCTATTTTTTGTTTTGTGATGCCAAATTATAAATGTTAACAAAAAATGTTATCAGTATTTTAACATGGAAAGCTTCACTTTTGGTGAAACTAGCTTTGCTCCTCAAAAAAAAAAGAAACCCAAACACAACAACTGCTTTGGGAATTTCTTTCTGCTGTTGTCATCAGAACTTGATTTTGTAGCATATTGTGTCATTTTTATACCAGTCAGAAACAGATAACTGGAATCCAGATTATATCTCTAAATGTCATGGTTCAGTATTTTTACTTGAGTTACTGCTAATCAATTAATGTAACATTTCAAAATTGCATGCTTCTGATATACACTGTCCAGAAAATTTAAAAAAGAAAACATTAAAAAATTAAAGCCTTAAATATTAAATTCTTATCATGCACAATTTCAAGCTCAAAGTTCAGGATAAAAGGAAACCACCTTTGAAAGGTAATGTTTTTAGCATTAGATGCGGAGTTCTTACTTCTGGTGCTAAAATTACATACCTCCTGCCTTATTGTTAAAAAATGCATGTGTACAGTGCTATTTGCATAAACTTGTGTTCTGGAAAACATATGCTTTGTGGTTTGCAAGACTTTACACTAGACTAACTCTGTCCAAATGGAGGTCTTGATCATACTGCTATGTCTTATGACCTAATTATCCCAAAAAATTCCAAAAACCAAAGCACTAAAAACTGTTTTAATAATACAGCCAAAATACTTAGAATTAACCTCTCCTTCTTCCCTAAATCTGCATGCCGCAAAAAACACCACTGCCTGTAAGATCAAAGCTAACATTTTCTACTATCTTTTTCCACATGTTTTCAGAAAAATTTTGGTGACTGATAAAAAACAGATAGAAATAAAGTTTTCTCTGAATATTTGTAATTTCTTCCAACTTTCAGAATCAAGGAGGAAAATGAGGAAGCTTATAATTACTTTTTTTTTAATGTCTTGTAAATTTTCATGGCATTTTATTTTTTTTAAATAAGCTATAAGAACAGAAAGGCTGGAGTAGCAAATGAAAGACTACTTTCATAACAGCTAGAGTATGCTTGAAACCATGGAGAAGAATTTTGCCAAAATCCTGATAAGCAAAGGGATGGCTCCAGATAAGTACTTTGAGGGATTTTGTTCATCACTGTACAGCTAGCTCCAGGCTCATTCTTACTTCATAGTGTAAATTTCCATTTTATTTGTGTTGTTATCGTACAGGCAATGTACAGTAAGTTGCCAACATACCAGTTTCTTCTTTGAACTATGGAAGTTTCATCCTTCTGAATCAGTACCTATGACCAAATTTGTCCAGTCTTTTTTTTTTTGTCATGATCAACCAACTGATAGTTGCTTGTATAAGCTGGAATGGCCAGATTTAGTACTCTACTTATCTTTAATGGAGGCAGTGAGATAAAGTTAAAAAAAATAAAAATATTTATATCTAGCATTAGACTCAATCTTACGAACTGCAAGTCACTAACATTAAAAATCACTTTAGCAGTAGGCAATGAGATAGTTATCACACCAGCAGGTGATTAAACAACACACCAAGTAGAAGTCACACACCAAGGAATCATTTCAGAAACACCTGAACAAGCCATAAGTTTCTTTTAAAATTTATAGAGGAATAATTGTATATACTTAATTTACTTATGTGGAATTAGTTCTAAACACTGGAATGTATCCAGTAACATTAGTATAATAACAGTACTTGAACAGAACATTTGTAAGAACGTATTTCTAATAAATTTAAAAATTCAGTGTACTCCTTTTGCTAACAATAATCTTTTGAATTTTGTAATCTTCTTATAATAAACAATGTTCATTTTTAAAATGTAATCTAGGGTATTTAATTTTAAAAGTTTACAGTAAAAACTAACTAATACTGGCAAAGCAAGCATAAAAAATATACTTTTGGTGATGTAAACCTTGCTGTTGTTTCTTCAAGCGCAGAGAGTCAGAAATAGCACTGAGTACAAAATCAAGAATTGCACAGAAAACGTTCAACGTTCTTGCAGGACACTTGAATTAAAAGTGCTTCTAGTTAAAAAAAAATAAAATAATAATTAAAAGATTAATATATCAGCTGGTGTAAATCAACATCGCTCCAACATTTACACCAGACAATTTTAGAACAGCTTCATATCAAAAATCTATGATTTCTCAAAAGCATATATTCGTGGCTGTGTAAATCTGAAGTAATAATGTCTTCTTGTGCTGGAAACAGTGAGATTTCATGGAACCACAAAGATATCTTCTGCAGATGACTGTGCCTGTCAGGCCAAATAAAGGTGAATTAATGTCTTTTGGTGACACACAAACTGTCTCGCAAGCAGCAATCCCATTTCCCAGCCCTCCCAATTCCACTCTGCACTCAGGCATGTTTGCTGGCTGATACCTCCTGTTTTGTTTTAGCTGTTTCCTGCGTTATCCCTGCTGTACTCATCTTCCCTGTTGCCAGATTAGGGAACAGCTAAAGATGCAGTATTGTGTCCACGGTGAAGATGGGAATCCCTTCCTGCAGCTGCCAAAGTCCCCAGGAGTTACACACCTGCTGTCTGATGCTAAGGTCTGTGCAGCCTGCATGGAGTGTCAGGGAGACCACTCAGTGCCCACTGAATTCCTAGAAAATCCATTAACAGAACTATGGGATTTGCTTATTTTTGTATCTAACATGGGATGTTTGGATACAGCGACTGAAAAACGAATTGTGCAATTCAGAAAAATCTGTAGAAAAAAGACGTTCTGTAAGCTGAGAAAGAGAGATTGAGAGGAACACCTCATAACCGCATTCACTATAGGTTCAGGCATATTATTTCACTGTCAGTTTTAAGCAAGCCACATTGTACTCTCTGCACAGACTTCACAACTGGTTTTAAATAAAAACACTTGAACAGAGCAAAATACAAAATATGTGAGAAATATACACCATGTTTCAGTTCTGGGTAAGAGAAAAAATATTTTTCTGTTATTAATAAAGGGAAGGCCTCACTCATTTTCATATGCTTTCCTGTGTATCTAATTGCACAAACCAACATAATTGTCATATAATATTTAAATCTTTAATAATAATAGTAGAAAACAACATCTGCTAATATGAATTCCAATAAAATTTGTTTGGAAACAGCTATGGCAGAGAGTAAAGAAATAAAAAAAAAAAATTAGTTTTCTTGTTAGTAGTATCAAATCTGGTTGAGATACAGCCTGGATAGGACCAGGACAGTCAACTTAAGACTGCACAACCAAGTGAAAATCACTGTAATTGGGAAAGGTTTATATGACTTCTTCTAATTTATTTTTTTTTTTCCTAATAAAAGGCAGATTTGCCTTTATGATGGCTGAAAATCTTTCTTAGAACATCAAAATCAAAAAAATAAAAGGTAAAATTAAAAAATGGTTTGGATTTCATTCTTTTTTTCTGAAATTTATCCTTTAATTTAAAAATTAATTTCGAAATTTTATGGGCAAGTTATCAGTTCTAATATCAAATCTGTGCCTTTGGTAGTAAATAAGGCAATTCATGTAGCAGTGCACTTGTTCTTCTGCCCGCAGGATCTGTTTTGTTTTGCCTCCATTTCAGTAACTGTAAGAGCTTTAGTGTAGACAGCTGGAGCACTTTGGGATTGGCTAGAAACATTAAGGCAAGATCTAGACAACTCATGGATCAAAACTTAATTTCCCCTTAATTTCTGAACATTTGGCTGCATTTCCTGTACTCTGTGTTCACTGTGCTGGTGTTGGCTGTAAAGGAGAAAAAAAATCAAGGAACATTACTTAATTTGAGTGGCCCAAGTATGGTTGTAAGGGATCCCAGTAGGATTGCATGGTCATTTTTCTTCTCCTCTGATTTTTTGTGTTCATGGAGTTCCTATGTTTGTACTGCCAGCTAGAGTGATCAAGTGCCAAAAGAAAAGATTCTGTAAATCTTTTAACACAGATAAAAAGCAGCATGTTATTTATAGAGATGAAGAAAGTCTTCTCTGCCCTTTTCCATCTTGAATTGTGAGATACACTAACACAAAAAGCTCTGCTCTTGTGTAATACTTTTCTCAAGTGTTTCATTACATATAATTTTTTTACTTCTGGGGTAGGGAAGCCTTTATCAGTAATGTTTGTGAAAGAAAAGTTTGGCATATGTTTGCTTTGTGACAATCTTCTGCTCTTTTGGGTAACCACTACCTGTTTTCTGTTTCCTTTCTACCCCTTCGACCCTTGGTACAGAAAATCGTGATCCCAGGTACCGCAGCTGAGGCAAGTTAAGTAGGAAAAAGACAGACCTATCAAAGGATATGTGTGAGGGTGGTAAGCTAGGAGACAGGTTGTATTCATCCTTGAACAGATCTTTTCTTTCTTAAGCACAGTCTATCTTTAAAGTCAGCTCTGGAAATCAATGCAAAATTCCAGAGGAAGAAGCACCCCTCTCCCAGTGCTCCTGTAACCAGGATTTTAAAACCTCTGACATTGTTTATTACATAACAACCATCATGAAAAAGGTTATCTTGCTTGCAAACAATTATTTTCTATTTATTAATAATGCCTTTTATCAGCATCCAGAAGAACACACTCATTTACATACTTCCCCAAGTTTTATGAGAGCATTAGCTTAACTGCTTCAAAAGCACATTCATCAAGTCATTCCTTTAGTTCTGGTATGGCTCACAGCCACACGATATAATAAAAAGTCAAGCTGGGGTAAAGGGTTACCATAACTTAGAATCACATTTTGGGCAATCAGCTCATACATTTGCTCCAGCATTTATGTGAAAACTTAAACCTGTCACATGTGGAGAACATTGCCACATTTCAGCAAAGGCTTATTGACTGCTATTATTCATAAGTTTAAATTAAAAGGCAGACTTACTCAAAGTTCTTTCCTCACACTTTTGAGAATACAATTTTCTAGTCAGGCTTGTTTACTGGCTTCACTGTGATGATCTTTGGTAATGCTGCTTATGTTTGTTATGTTTGCAGACACTTTTAATGTGGTATCTTAAATACCTAATGCAGTCATTTAGTTCTTCTGAAAATTAAACACAAGGGACACAGGGTAATGATAAATGAAATTGTGTCAAGTGGAAGAGATATCTAGTTAGCACCAAAGGAATTAAGGTTTGACTCTGCATTATTTAATTAACAGTCTGTAGGAGGGGTTAATAAATGCTAATAATATTAACAGTTCATATAAGCTATTAAGATAAAGTAATCCGTCCTGTGATCTGGGAAGAGGACTGGAAGGCAGAATACTCAGTTCTCTCTCACTGGCCTTGCCAGAGAATCTCTGTGCAGTCTTAAGCAGATCTCTTTCTGTGCAACTTCTGAACTGCCCAGTCACTCAGATATCTGTGTAAATCTTACACTGAGTTTTCAGAGGCACTGAGCATCCACTGCAACTGATGTTCCAGCAAAGTCAACTACTCTGAGCTCACAAAAGTTGTACTGAGAAACAGCCTCTGTTTCAAGTGCAGTGTCAGTCGAAGATGATGCAGCCAACAGAATCACCTTCTACTCACCATAGGGAATGAGGGTATACAGAGCTCCAGCTGAAAACAGGTCACCTGCACAAGCTGTGCACACCATTGGTGCTAAGTCACCGAGCAAGTTGGAAGAGAATGTTTAGCTGTGTTTCCTTGGATTATTAATGTAGCTGTGCTAAGATATTAATAACATTTCATCAGTGGTGGTCCCAAACTGCTGTGCCAGAAAGGTCAACTACATAAAGAATTTAAAGCAAAGAGCAGCAACAAAAATCTACACGCAACTCAATGTTCCAAACAAGTAAATATCAGTGCCAGTTAATTTTCAATGAAAGGTATAATAGTTTGGCTGTATATGCTTTAATACTTTTTCTGTAATTTTACTACTGCATGATTGGATTTTTTTCATATTTCACTTGAGAGATTTAAAACTACAAAGGACATTATGGTTCAGAATAATTTTCTAAAGGATTTAGATGCCCTCTTTCTGTTCATTTCAATGAATATTGCCATCACAATCACTATGACATTGTTGATAAATTTTGAAACTGTATTTTCACAACACTGTGTTCATATTGGTGCTTTAGTTCAGATCAGGAATATTCTTTTGAAATTGTTCCCATCATTTTTTTTACATCATGTAGCAGTCTAAGATTGCATGAATATCCCTTTTGGATTAAATTAAACTGAAAAATGAACACCAAAAACACAACTAACCAACCAACCTGATTCAAATATTAGTGAGATTTTAGTCCATGAGCTTCACTAGGCGAAGTCTGAAATAATACAACTTCTCTAAAAAGCATGTATAGTGTGGACTTTGAATTCTCAACACTAACAGGTTAATCTCAGAGATGCAATCCATAAAGATGCAGTTTGAGACTGCTAAGGCAGGCTCAGAGAAAATAAGAGCAATTTAAAAGAGAGACATCCTTAGAACAACTTTAGGAGCTAACCAGCAGGAGATAAAACTTTGTGTTCCTTCAATTTCAGAGATGAAAAATTGCAAGTCCCCCCAAAAGACATATAGTAGGCCATAATATTTTAAAAGAAGATCTCCTACACTGAGAAATTAACTTAAGTGCATTTTTAAAGCCACCAATACATGTGAAAACTCTCTCACTAAGATCCTGTTGCCAAAGAAACTTGTTTGGCTAGCACTGATTTGAAACAGAACCTCTACTACAAAACTGCCTTATCAGCTCCTACTCATGTAACGTGGTAGACATCCATCTTTCTTGCCATCTGAGTGCTGTGTATAAATGCATTCCAGTACTGGATACCACAAAAGAGGTGAACCTGAAGCAGCTTCAAAGTCATAGGCCCTGGTTCCTGAGGGGGACTTTAACTACCCTGACATCTGCTGGAGAAGCGACAAAGCAAAACACAGTCCAGGAGGTTCCTGGAAAGCATTGATGACAACTTTCTGACAAAGGTAGCAGAGGATCCCACAAGGATCAACCTTACACTTACAAATAGAGAAGGCCTTGCTAGAGATGTGAAAGCTGGAGGCAGCCTTGGCCATAGTGACTATGGTTCTGTGGAGTTCAGTATCAAGTCAGCAGGAAGCACAGCAGAAAGTAAGATTGTAACCATGGACTGCAGGAGAGTTAGCTTTAGACTCTTTAAGGATCTTCTTGGAACAATCTTCATGAGAACAGGTTCTGCAGGAAAGAGGGGTCCAAGAGAGCTGATCAATATTTAGGCACTTGAACCTGAAGAACAACACTTGTCTCTCACAACATCTTCATAGGCAAACTCAGGAAGTATAGACTTGATAAATGGCTTGAGAACAGAATGAACAGCAGATACCAGAGGGTCATAATGAATGGCACAGGGTCTAGTTGGAGACCTGTAACTGATGATGTTCCTCCAGTTTCAATACTGGTCACAGTACTGTTTAAACTATTCATTGATGGCTTGGATGAAGGGGCAGATGCCTCCTCTGGAAGTTCACTGACACAAACTGGGAGGAGTGGCCGATACCCCAGAGGGCAGTGCTGCCCTTCTCAAGGACTTCGACAGGTTGGAGAGATGGGCAGAGAAGAACTGCCTGAGGTTCGACAAAGGCAAATTCACTGTCTTGCACTTGTGGAGGAATAACCTTGTGTACTGGTATGGGCTGGAGGCTGACCTGCTGGAAAGAAGCTCTGTGCAGGAGTACGTGGGGGTCCTGGTGAACAACAAGCTGTCCATGAGCCAGCAGTGTGACCTTGTGGCCAAGAAGGCCAGTGGTATCCTGGCCTGCATTAGGAAGAACGTTTTCAGCAGGTCAAGGGAGTTGATCCTGCCCCTCTACTCTGCCCTAGTGAGGCCACATCTGGAGTGCTGTGTCCTGTTCTGGGCTCCTCAGTGCAAGAGAGACATGGATGTCCTGGAGTGAATCCAGAGAAGGGCAACAAAGATGATTAATGAACAAGGCCAGGCTGAGGCCTGTTCAGCCTTGAGAGGAGGCAGTTGAGAGGGAACCTAATCAATGTCTATGACTATCTGAAGGGAGGGTATCAAGAGGATGGAGTCAGGCTCTTCTTGGTGATGCCAAACTGTAGAACAAGAGGAAAGGAGCAGAAAATGATGCACAGGAAGTTCCACCTGAACATGAGGAGGAACTTTACTGTGCAAGTGACCGTGCACTGGAAGAAATTGCCTAGAGAGGTTGTGGATTCTCCCTCATTGGAGATTGTTATAGTTTCAAAATCTTTCATTTTTCTCTCCCTTACCAACACAGAGGTTTGGGAGCTAACACCCAATCCCCCACTATCACCTAGCAAAAGGATGGTCGATAGATTTTCATTCCAACTTAATGGCTAGGGAGGTGGGGCTGGGGGGAAGAAAGGCTTTTCTGTTTTTTTGCCACACTTTTCTGGGCTGCAACTGCAGCATGGGGCACCATTTGCTGGGCTGGTGGTGCTTGGAGGGAGCTGCGCTGGTTTGGACCCCAACTCTGCATGCTCTGTGCTGCCCATGGTAGAGAAAGAGCAGTCACCGATACCTGGATTTGTGATAGACTCTTGGAGGGCCGACACCATCTGCAGGGAGTCGTTAACCACTCCCAGCCCCACGACCAACTTCAGACAAGAGGAGAATCTCTACACTGTCCCTGGGAGAAGTTCCATCCTGTCCCTTGTGACCACCATTTTTCCACAGGAGTTCTCTGTTCCAGAATCACCACCTCTCCCTGGTTACCCCTGTGCCTCACTGGAGTCCAGCAGTGACTTTGCAGCTGCTGCCTCCCTAGGTGCGTCACCACCCTCCACTGTCCATAAATATAACTGCTCCAAAGGGGCAGAGAGAGGACTTAATTTGTTTGAAGGCTTTGGTTACGGTATTGCTGTTTGTTCTGTTCTGGTTTTGGTTATATATATATATATTTGTAGTTAAGAACTGTTATCCTTTTCTATACATTTTCTGATTAAAGTATCTTAATTTCAAAGGTTGTGGTGGTTTTGGGGAAAGAGGCCCCCTTCCTAGCCCAGATAGACATCTTAACTTTCTATTAAACTAGACAGAGATTTTGAAGAACCTTCTGACACAACCCTGTGCAATGTGCTCTAGGACAACCCTGCTTGAGCAGGGAGGTAGGACAAGGTAACCCATCATGAACCCTTCCAACCTGACCTATTCTGTGATTCTATTTTTCAAAAGTGCAATGTCTTGTCACATTATTCAGCATCTACTTTATTACTAGACAAGATTTAAATGGCATGTTTACTTAAAACAGAGATCTGCAGTAATAGAACAAAGATACAAACAGCTTAAATGAAAAATAAATTTCTAAGGCTGCTGCTAACAATTCATCGTTACAAGTGTGTGAGGTTTACTAATTAGCCTCAAAGGTCTGTCTCTGATCTGGCACACTCAAGAGAAATCTCAGAGCTCTGCTTTAGCTTTCTGCCACTGTTGACTGCAAATATTAGAGATGCAGAGCAGACTCCTAGTCCACGATGTGCAAGGTCTCTTTCTATCTCAATTTCTTTTGATTTTTCTCTGCTGTGACTGGGCAAGGGAAGACCTCATGGTAGTGTGGAAGATTAAGATATCTCCTTCTTGTGTCAGCTTTAGTATATCTTCATTAACATTTCAATCACTTCTCTTCATTAGCATATTCCCAACAGGCTTTAGGCTGTGTTTCTTTTTCAAAAGCCTCTAAACATACATAGGTAAAATCGCACATTTCATATAACATAGTTTAGTGTATTCATATAACATAGTATAGTAAATAATGTTCTTTATGTGAACTTATTACTATTTGCTTTCTGCAGGCATCATATAAAGAGGAAGCTGACTGTAAAAGGTGACTTTTGGAATGCAGAGCTTATGCTAAGAAACACCTTATTCCCTGAAAACTGATCTTTTTTTTAAGGATATGAAGAACATATATTCTAATAAACTAAGTGGTGCTTTTAGGAATTTCATTGTTCATACTCTGTTCATAATTGACCAGTCATTAGTATAGTTTTGGCCCAGAAAAAGAGGCTTTCCCCAAATATTTCTTGGGCAAAATTTGAGAGCAAACACCAGTCAAGGACTTGTGTCACGTGAAAGGTGGTGAGTTTAGATTTTTGCCTGTTGGTATGCCCAGGAAAGTCAAGACCCTGGTGTCTGACTGTCAGTGTCTCGTAATGACACCTTTCGCCAACAGATTCACAAGGTTGGAAGGTACTTCAAATACCCTTTTAGCAGGGACTCAACAGAGTGAAGCCCCCTCAATGAGTCCTGTCAAGGGGTTTTCCACTGCCAGCAACTGCAAGGCCTCACTTAAACAGTTTACAGAATAACACTCTTTAGTAATACAAATTGTGACAGATTAATAAGGTTTAAAGATTGTCAGTGATAGTGTCTACTGCAAAAGTATGTTTTAAAGCAATCTACTGATACATACATTAAGCAAGCACAAACTTGAATACAAAGCTATCTACTAATATGCTATAGAGCAAGCAGAAACAAAAGCTCTAGTCCTAAAAGCATCATTTAACATGCATAGAGTACATTTCTCATCCAAGGCGTCCCTCTGGGGGAAGAGGAAGATGGACTCAGTCTGTCAACTGACCCCAATGGCTTCAGTGGAGGTCTTCTCCCACTTTGTACCTATCTCAAACTTACTTTTATACTATTTTCTTCATGTTTGGGTGGAGTTTGAGTGGCTGTAGTCATAAATACCATTCATTTCTGGTTGCTGTACTTAGTGGAAAGGGGGGTGGTCATGGCTTGGCACCTGGAGAGGGGTTTCAACATGGTTGTTAGCTTCAGCAATGGAACATCATGATTCTCCCTTGGCAGGCAAGTACTGCACCATCTCTGTACCACAATGTTCCCCCATTCTGCTGGGATTAGAATGTGAGGGGGGCCACGTAGTGTCCACTTTGTTCTACGCTCCATTCTGTTTCTCTGAGCAGATGTTTATTGTTGTACTGAGAAGTATGTCGACCTCATTTCATCCAGGGAGCTGCAGTTGCTTTTTACCATGGAATTCTCAATGTCCTCTAGATTTAACCCTATCCATCATCCCACAACTTGTTCTCCACTTGTCCCCAGTTGTTAGCCTAGTTGTTAGCAGGCTGCCTTGAAGATAAGAGAACTTAGTAATAGAAAGGGGTCCAGACTGTGTCAGCTAACCTGGCAACAAGAAAATAAGTCCTAGCACTATCCAGTTTACTGCCATACATGTAGCCACAATGTTCCAGCATTTTAAGGCAAATAGCATCAGCACATTTATCTGAACACCATCCTTTGCATGACTAAATATCTTTCAACCCAAGAGGCTATTGCTTTGGTTTACAGTGTGATCTCTGACACTGATTTGTTAAGTCAGGTAGTTTCCTTTGTTAGCAGGGGCTATTGAAAGAGATGATCATGGTTGGTGCACTTCTATCATCTCTTGGACCTGACCTCAGGATGCGCTTGAAGCCACAGGTGCGCTTGAAGCTACAGGTTCACTTGAAGCATCTAGTGCTAGATGAAAGCTTATCTGTTCAACACCATAGAACCTTGGAATAATAAACAGCTTCTATAGAAAAAAAAAAATGGAGAAAGACTTAAAAGTTGTCTTGGAGCGGTTTACAGAAAGTTTGTTACAAAAAAGACTCTTATTTCTGTGACAGCGATCTAAAAGTTGTAGGAGAGGATTTCTAATAACTAAATGGACAAGTGAAAAAAAAAAGAGAAATAAAGAGAGAAAACTACACTGAAAAAATAGGTATTTTCTGCTTACATTTTCAAATATTTCTGCAACTAATTGATTATGTAATTCTCATTAATATGAGTAGGATTTGTGATATGCATCTGAATCTTTGTGAGAAGCTTTACAAATACTTACGAATGTCAAATGACTGAACATTAAATAGGAAACACGAAACATCCCCACCCACACCTACCTTTCAACAGAAGTAGATTTTTTAAAAAAAAATCTTAAAATATTAGAAAATTAATTTATTTTATTGCCTTTGACCTTTCTTCTTACCTTATTGTCTTGTTTCTGCATTTGTAATTTAAATACATTACAGTAGAAAAAGTAGGATTATCACAACAGATCTGTGTGAGAAGTAGATTAATTTAGAACCGAAATGAAAACCATTCCTTTCTAGAACAAATTAAATGCTTGAGGCAGAGTCCTGAGTACATGTAGATATGAGTTTGGCACCATAGACATGAGGAGAAAGAGCATAGCTGTTGCAGAAAGCAAGCAGGAGCAGCAAACAAACATACACAGTGGTGAAACGACAATAGATGCACCATACAAGACGCATAAGCAAACTGCTGTCCATGAACAGATGCTGAAACAGAAATGAACTTTGCAGCAAAGGCAAACAATGCCAAAACTGAAGTCCTGTGGACATAAGGGCAGAAATCCAAATGAAATCACTATCTCATTCTGATCCACCCACTGTGCATCCAAACTAGACATAAAGGGGCATTGCTCATCATACTTAGTTTATAGTTTATCATGATGGACTGAAAATACAAATACTGAGGTTTCATTTATGCATCTGGACTGCAATATCCACAATCTCAGCTGCTGCACTTCGGTGTACAGCATCCTCAGTTGACTATGTTATCTATATGCACATCTATATGCTGTTTTCTGGGCCATCAAATAGATAATGTTGAATTTTCGTAAGTACAGGGTAGAACATTAGTCATGTTATAGTAATTAACAGAGTTTCCACCAGTTTCAGTGATATAGTTTGATATCTCTCAGGCCCTCTGAAAATATTGTACACTTTTCCATTTAAGGGCTTTTTTAAAGCTGATTTGCTATTTTTACAGATTGAACAGTTTTCCATTGTACAATGCTGATTCAATTACATCAAACATTTTCTGGAATAGACAGATAAACAATTTATTTTTTTACATAAAAGTTCTGAAATACTTCATTTTCACAAGGTCAAAGAGCCTTGTTTATAAGCGACTGTTTTGGTTTGTGATTTTATAAACATTTATCACATCCAACAAGAACCTTATCCATAGCTGATTATAGAAGAGTCAGAATAAGTCTAAAAGACATTGTCTACTCTTAACAAAAATATGTAAGTCATGGGACTACTTGGATATTTTTGAGGTGAAATGATTTGGAAATGCATCCTGAAAAAAATTGCAAAATTTTGTACCAATTTGAGATGAAAGGCATTTCTGAACTAGAATGAAGACTAGAAATACCAGGCAGCTCTTCCTATCACTTCAATCTTCAGGGGCTTTCAGAGAACAAAAAATTCATTGCATATTGTTTAGAGTTCAATACAGTTTTTCATGGTTTATACAAGACACTTCTTTCTATTTGGGATCCATACTGAAGAGCTGCTTTCCTTGCTGTCAGTTACAGAAATTATTCCTCTTGCAGCTTCACACCTGCCCAGTGTTGACCTTCAGATTTGTCAAGGCAAAACAACACCTGTTGGAAGAGAAGCCACCAAAATATTTGGGAAACAAATTCTGTCACACAGTTTTTAAAGTTAGTGGTGGAGACAGTGACAGGGAAATGAAAAGTCCTCTTTCTTTTCTAAACACTCCCAGAGCCCTACAGTTGGAGTGCGAAAGAGAAGACTGTTGCTCCAAACTTTCAGAGCTCCTGTCACTGTCTAATCACAACTATCTAATTCAGTGTCAACATTTGAAGATTATTCTTCATGTCTAGAAGTTGAAACAGGGTAAATCAGATGCAAAGCTCAGGGTTATCAAGTCTGACTTATAGACTATTAACACTCTGTGCTGAGAACAAACTACCCCATTGGCAGAAGAATTAGTTTTATGTATATATTTTTCCTCATTCGTAGATGCTTCTTTTCCTTACAGCAGGAGGTTGCTCACTTTTCTAATGAAATTTGTTGATGTATTTGGTGCTCAGTCTCTTCTTTTGCATCAGACAAACACTCCCTATACATACAAGCATGCCATTAAGAACTTTTGTACTTTTTAGTGAAAGCAAATGATACATAATGGTGCCCTGTAATTCTTTTTCATGCTCTAAGCAGCCTATAAAAAAAAGCTCAGTCCAAGACAACACATTTATTTGTAAATGGGATATTTATACCAGCTGAAAATAGAGTCCGTATTTGGTTTGGACTACAGAATCACAGATTCTCCTGGCTGTACCTGGTGATGTTTTGCTGGAGATGCAAATGCAAACGTTAATCCCACCATTCAGCTTGATACTGTGCAAATTACAAGTATATATAGCGCTATAAACATAAAACTTCTTACTGATCTAACCACAGGAGTGACAGATTTTTTTATAGTATAAAGCTTTATGGTCTAGTACGAGTGATATTCCAATCCCACACCCCATTTTCTCATTAAAGAACTGAGCTCAATTTACAGGTAGCTTGGGATGCTGACACCTGAAGGCTGTACCACAGCAGTGTTGCATGAAGTTGGTTACAAGCCATTGGGTGACCACAAGTCAAGGAAAACCTATGTCAGAGTCAAACAACAGCATCTCCCAAATTCAGCCTCTGCCTTACCTAGAAATTTCTGCATTCTAGCTTTGAATTTGCCCATTCAGACCCCTCCAAGATCATTTAACTCTTAAAAAGAATTTTTGACCTTTCTGTTAAAGAGAAAAAATAATTTGAAGTTAGCAAAATAGTAACAGCTGACCCAAACCCAAAGACGCACTCTTCTTTGGTTGCATTGCTCTGCTGTGTTGCTCAGTTTAGAGGGCTGAAATGTACATAATTTCACATATGTGGGAGATTGGGTGTACTTCCTAAGAGAAAATGAAGGCGGCTAACTCCTGCTTGTATTATGCATTGAACTTTGGGGGAAAATGTACTAAATCAAATAACACTTTCCAGCGTTTTGAGTTTCTTCTTATACAGAGCAAAAGGAAAAAGAAAGTGCTTCCTTCCTGCTAGATGAGTTTTGAATTTTGGAATTCCAGGTTTTTCCTTACTTCTCTTTGTTAAGGAGCAGAGTTTCTGTGTTTTGAAAGGAAAGTCTTAAAAGGGAGACTGTAATAATATTTGTGTGCATGTGTGCTATTTCATTGACATATAAGTAAAGACACCTGACCAGTATTTGTATGTAATAAGTAGGACCTTTCTTCCTCTGCAAATTTAGTGGCATTAATGCATTTTTCCTATATTGCTTTCCCTTTCCATTTACTTTCAGTGAACCATTTGGGAATTAAGTTTTACCAACATGAATATTCATTCTTTTGGTTACCTCTAGTGGCTTGGGATCAAGCCCAGAGCATAGTTGCAAGTGTATGTACATGAATATTTACAGGTGCCAAATTTTATATCCACACTTGCAAATGCTGCACTAGAAGCTATTTCTTCCATTTGCAGTCACAAGCATGACAGTGCCATATCTCTCTTTTGACCTATCACAACAGCTCCAGTCTGAAATGATGATTATTCATGGAAGACTGCATGATCAAAACAGAGTTAAAAAGATTTGCCAAAACAAAATACAGTGAATAATTGTGAATAATAAATTCCAGGAAATTACAGTCTGAGAGCAGACTTTCCAGAGGCTTAAAAGGAACATCAAATAATTTCTTTGTCAGCTATTCTCAGTATCCGCTGCATCAAATTTCTTACTGCAAAACAGTTCCAAAAATCCAGCATAATCTTTAAAGTGCATCAAACTTCTGACATTACATCTGTAAAGGGAATCAGCAGCATAAAACTCAGACATGGCACTGCCTCCATTGTGCTGTCTCTGCTGACCATCACTCGGAACAGTTATGCAGCATTCCTGGGTACAGTGTATCCATACAACAGCCTGAGATAATGCCACCAAGGCTGGAGCTGAGCTCAGTTAGCTTCATGACGGATAAAGCAGACTACACAAAAAAAAAGTATATAGACAACCACAGAGGCAATAAAAATAGCAGAGGACTGGAGTTACTTACTGTCTTCTCTCTTATTGCCCAGCAGAAAATGTGTTGACTTTGAAGATATTTTAGCACCCATGAGACTGCCAGTGTTACAAGCTTGATCTGTCTCCTTTGTGTTGCAATTTTACTGCAATGTTCCCAGTGAAGCAGTTCCATTGAGTGTCTCAGATCGATGAATAAACAATTAAAATGTTCTAATAAACCTTTATAATTAAAACATTAAATTAAAAATAGAGCAAAAGTAGAAAAATATTAAATTAAACTAGGCATATATTTTTCTTTGAGAGTTCTCTTTTTTTCTTTTTTGTTTTTCTGGAGGTTTTTTATTTGTTTGGTTTGTTGAGTTGGGTTTTTTTGTTCTCTGGGTTTTGGGATGGGTTTTTTTGTTTGTGTTTTTGGTTTTGGTGTTTTTTTTTTGTTTTTTTTTTTTTTTTAACTTTCCACAGAGGTTAGAGGGTAAAAATTCACTTTTTGTTACAGGACAGTCTCCAAACCTGAAGAACTCATCTTTCCAAAGAGGATTTTTCCTATCCCCTAAGCAGCTGACACACCTGCAGAAAAAGAAACAGTTTAGCATTGTCTTTCTCATCCCAGAAAGTGGGTAGAGACCTGATTCTTCTCTGACTTAAAAAGGCTTTATAAGTCCATGGGTGTAAGTGGATTTTTATCATGTGAGCACAATCCAGAGTTCTTCTGTTATTTAGAACAAGGACATTGGCATCTGGATTCATTCATTCAAGTCTGCTGTGGCACTGAGAAGTTTTGTGCCTTCAGGCAAGTCACTTAAACCCGGTGTTTCAATGTATTCTTTTACAAAGTATAAATAATAACATTCTCACTGGGATGTTTTGAGGTCAAATTCTGATGTTGTTTCAGCGAATCTAGGAGCAGAACTTCTGAAGTTGATGGAATTACGCTAAAGTAAAATCACCACAAGCATCTTTCATTGTAAAATCTTTGCAAACTACATACAATGGAAAACGATGAATCACAACTAACTCATATACAAAGGAGGAAGTCCAAAGGGTACAAGTGGCTAAGCACTGATATACAGGGGTTGAAAAAATCTGAAGATCACAGTAGGAATACTTAATTTTATTAAAATTATACTGCCATCTTTTTTTCACTTCTACACAGTTAGACAGATCGCCTTGATGGTAAGATTATATCAGATATCTTTGCACATAAACCAGCAATGAATTTGACACAGAAGGAGTTTTTTCCCTACTTTGAAATCACTGCTTTCAGTTTAGTTCTACTACATCTAAGGCTAACAGGTGTATTTTGCTTAAAACTTTAGGTTTTTAGAGACTGCCAGCCCACTCAATGCCTAGGAATACCACGAAATTTTGTGGCAGTTCCACTCATCCCTGCCCTGGTTTTCACAGCCCGACACGCAACACACACAGCCTGCATCTCTCCCGCGATGCCCAGCCAGGTCCCTTGGACATACTCCCCCTCTCCCTCCAACCCCTCCGCGCCCCTCTGCCCCCCCGGAGCCAGTTTGCTCCCCCCTTTTTGTCCTCCCACTCATTTCTCACCCTTATTGCTGCTCTCCACGACTCTGATCTCTCACTTCCTTCCCATTGCACATGCACACATTAAAACATCTACAGCTTTTACAGCTGTGAGCCAGGAAGAAAGGGCATGACAATTTTGCTCACTGTATTTTTTACCATTGCAGCTTTCGGTTTTTATGCTCAGTCTGCCCCAGGCAGTTTTCCCTGAGATATTCGTTGCAATTAAAGAAAAGAGCAAAGAAATTGTGAAACATTTGGGGGAAACAAAAAAATGCAAATCACGTATAAAGTAGTTTGGGGAGCACAGAGAAAACAAACTGCATGTAAATCTGAGCTAGAAAATCACTTACTTTAAAATACAAACATAATTAAAACAAACATGTCACCCTATGTTGTTATTACGGTTAATATCAATTAATCTATAAGACGCTTACTTTGTTTCATTTCATGTGCACACGCACGTGCCTTTCTTAAAGCAGATCCTTTGCTTTAACCTTCATTTGTTCTTCACAGCTGGAATAAATGGTTAATCTCTCAGGGAATCATGCATGGTATTTGTTATTGATTTTATAGCTCAATAACATACCAGGGCTGTGAACAGGTTCGTATCAGATTAGGAAACAACCACTTAGAAGCATACACCAGCTGTGCACTTGTGATAAATTACATTTTTCCCTATGAATTTTATACCTAGTTATAGTTAGTTTACAAGATCTAGCACCATATGGACTGCCTGCTAGCAAGGTAACAACCCAAAACACAATCACTTTCCTCCCTGAAAGAAGCAACCTGTAGCTGGAGATTTTTCCTTTAGAATATTGTATTATAATAATGGATTTAGAAATCATAAAAGGTTTGACATATGTGTTTGAGGTTTAACACAGGCACTGAAGTTGTATGAAACAACAATGTACAAATGGTAAATGTGATAACATTAATATGCAGAGAACTTGGAATAAATGTAATCTAAATACAGGGTTCTTTTGAAAAAAAAAGGCAATATTATTTTTAGAGCTCTTAAAAAGAAACCTCTCTGAGGTTTGTACAGGGAGAAAAGTTTCAAACTACGATTGCATTCCAAAGATCACTTCTACAGTGCCGTGTTACCATTAAAACCTTTCCAAGTACCATTTCACTGCAGTTAAAGTTATTGCGATTTTTTTAGAATACAGAACTAACTTTTCTTAGAGAAAAAAAAATGCTACTGTTAATAAAAATAATTAATAGAAATAACTGTATTTGGAAGAATAACGGACCCAGAAACATTATGAATAAAGTATATTTCACTCTGGGCTTTTCTCTTGCTCAGTTATTTCCCAGAATTGACTGTTGTTTTATATACTCACACACAAGCCACTTTCTGTCTGGGGAGAAGAAGAAAAAAAAAAAAAAAAAGGCAAACAACCCACATAAAACTATAAAACTACACACACACATATATATAAACATATGTATATATATATATAAATATATATATATATACACATATATACATTCTTTTCTCGTTTTCTACCAGTATCATAGACCCCAGTTAAGTGATACAATCACTAAATCTAGATATTAAATGACTTGATAAATGATCCTGCGTGTTATTTCTCTGCCAGAACAAAATTGTTACTTGATATACTTCCAGAGGTGCTGTTCCCAGTGTAATCACATTATTTTCCCTGGAAATTTTCTAGGCCACTTGTATGCTTGTTGTTTAGGCTAAGCTAAATTGTTCTGCTGAACTGACAGCATAATGAAGAAACCTTACTTCTGTTCTCTTCTGTTCATGGGTAGAAGTTTCCAGATATAAGCAGGATTATCTGAGCATAAAACTAATGACAAAAAACTCATAGACTGATAAATGGATACGTCATCTTTGGTGTAATTCTAGCATCAATGAGATGGTAAATACGAGGACTGGATTCTATATAAGTTTAAATGAGGGGGAAGTGTAGCAAATAACCATTTATTTGTAAATTAACCTTACATAAAAGCACATTAAAGGACTAGGCAGCATTTTACTAGCTTTTGGATTTAATATCAAATGTTCAAAATATTTGATATAAACACAGAAAATAATCTGAAAAAGGAAGTTGCCGTACTACAGCGGAGATTCAAGTCAACAGATACTCCTAGAGCTGAGTGAATAATTAAAAAAAAATTGAATAACTTATTCAAAACTATGAAATTCATCAACTAAATTACTTGACTAATACATCTATGAATTATGAACTGACTATGCTGGGTGAATAATACATTAATAATTAATATGAAAAATATAATTAAATTCCTCAAATTAATTACTCCGAGAATATGAGAAACCATAATTATTCTCTATACTGTACTCAAAGAATAGAATGCCTGAGTAGTCTGTATGCTTTTCAAGTCTTACCATTTTTCAGTGCAATGTATAGGGTATATCTTTATAATTATGGAGTGTTGGGGTGATATCTCAAATATGGCTTCAGGCTAAGAATGAAGCAAAATGTCATAATTTAACAAAATAACATATATTTTAATAGAAATATGCTAATGTTGGGATGTGTAACATGGCCTAGTTGAGAAAGCCTGGCTCTGTCTCTGAACAAATGCCCACCAGAGGGAATTTTTGACAAGCAGTCAAGTGCCAGGAAATTCCATTTGCTAACTTTAGCTGTAGGTTACTTTTAAATATCATCTTCTATAGTACTGGCATCAAGTGAGTGTGGTTCAAGTATGTGCAGTGGCTCGGCTTCCCACCCAACCTCAGTGCTGGTTCTCAGAGGCTGGAGTGGGGTCTGTCCTCCAGCACCCCTGCAGTAGAAAGCTCATGAAGAGATCACAGTAGCAATCCTTTTTCCTTTTGGGATAGGGACCAGCTGTGAAGGAGGGTTGTTGTCGGTAGGGTATTGTGTCCCTCCGTTCTTATAGTGGCAATTTTGCACAGAGCAGAGTTTATGAGGAACAGAAGGGAAATCAGCCTGCAAGTTAAGAATGGAAAAAATTACTGGGGTTCTACTTAAGGTCTTTCCTTGCCTGTCATAACTCTTGTCACATTCTCATGTCAAACCATGCAACTACTTCCTGTTGGACATACAGCTCAAAAATATACTTGCATTCTCTATGCACACATAGGGTAAGGTTATGTTCAAATATGCAGTGGCGCTCAGAGTGATGCCAGTGAGAGCTGTGGCTGTGGCTGTGGCTGTGAACAGACATCAGTGTTACAGGTGGGCCACAGCATAGTTTTAATGAGGACTGACATTGAAGATGTTGGGGGGTGTGACTGAAGATAGATGGGGTGTGCAATTTATCATCCATTAAATATAAACAAAGTTATCACATTCATTACACAATTCCAAATGGAAAATGCCAATTAACTACATACTCCATCCTTCTATAGTCTATTGCTATCTTGAAAGCATGGTAAATTTAAAAGTTTAAGGCAGTGAGGAAATCCTGCATGCCCAGAAATAGTTTTGCTTTCAAATATAAAATATTTTTAAAGATTCTGAGAAACAAACAAACACAACACTCAGGAAAAAAACAACCCTTCAGGGAACTCTTTGTTCACTTTCATAGCCTTTCATACTTACACACTTATCCTTCACCCTCACAAGCTGAGCATTGTAGTTGTAAAATATTTTTTCTGTAAATTTGAAGTCTTTTTAATGGATAATTCAAGCATCTTGCCAGTTTATGGTCTGACCTGGCTGGTTAATTAGCAAACAAAAACTGTTCTAAATGCAACTGTCCCTGTCTATAAAGGCAGACCCTAGAGTATTTATGACTCGTTAGGGGATCCATTACACTATAATTTCCAATCACTGTCTTCTTAGTCTCTTGTGTCTGTCCCAGACCTGTCTTTATCCTCTAAAATTCCCCAATTAGCCCTGATCTCAGCAATAAACTCCCAGTTTTTCCTGAGCTACACTAGAGGTCCATTCTTTCAGTTTGTGAAAGATTCAAATTATGCGGAATAACTAATAAGGTATCCATTTAATCTGATTAAACACAGCCATTTTTATTCTCTGTACTCCTTTCCATTTTTAGGAATCAAACACTGACTAGAGAGACTAAGTGTTTCTGGGAGGATAGTTGTGCTTCTTTTTCAGTATATTATTATGGGGTAGGAGTCTTTAGAAATTAAAAGTTCCTCTCCAAAGGGATATATACTTCTACAGAAGCAACTGGTGATGTTTGTGCGTGACTTTCTGTAACGACCTGGTTACCTCCTTCCCATCCCCTGGCCTGAGACATGATTCTGCACATAGGCTTGAAATTGGCAATTACATCCTAATTTGGCTAGGTACTGAGCATCCTCTCCAAAATGCTGAGTATCCTGGAGTGCTAATGACATCAGTGGGAGCAAAGGAACTCAGTTCCCTACAGGGCTGAGGCAAGCTTCTTTCACTGGGGATTTCAAGTCCTGTTTATTCCTACAAATTTTCATACACTATCAGTCCTTGAAGGTGACACAGGAGAAAACATGATGACAGCAGGGCATGACAAATCTCAGGGAAGATTTGAATGTAAATACTGTCCCGTGAAATGTAGATATTATTGGAATAACCTGAACAAATCAAGAAATTGGCTGCAAGGGCATGGCATCATTATCACATTGCAATATCTTCAAGGAGAAATTGTGAAAGACCTTTTATAACATTTATTACATTTCTGAAATGAAATAAAATACTAGACCTCTAATTTTTTTTAGTTAAATTCCATCAGTAACTCCCTACATTCCTTCTCCCCACCCAATGAATTAGCCTTTACCATATTTTTGTCTGAGATAAAAATGATCTGCTTTTGATTTAAAAAAAAAAAAAATAATAAAAGAAAGAAAGAAAAGGAAACCTTCTGCATAACTTTGAACTGTGAATCAGCCTTGGAGCTCTCATTAAAAACTCCCTAACTTTTAATTGCAGAACACAGACTCTGCTGTCCCCAGACTGCGAAGATTCTTGGCAGCTACTCAAAGGAAAAATGGTGGGGAAAATAAGCATTACTATTATCATATCTGAAGACAAAGGTGTGGCATGAACACAGTTATTAGAGTTAGAAGGTGAAAATTTTCTGAACTTTGCTCCGTCACTGAATCCCTCTACAGACTTTGGTAAATGGTATTCATTCTTCACCTCTTTTCACCACTAGAAAGTTTCTCATAGACACTTACTGTGCTGGAGGATTATATTTGAAAGCAGTCCTACAGCTTTGAATTTATATTTGTAGGAGCAAACACTGCAATGCAATGCAGAAAGATAAGAAGAAAAGAAATCTTCTGTTAACAGAGCAACATTCTTTACAGGTCTTTGCCCAAAACTACTCTTTCCTGTATAACAGGCAACAGTAATGGTGGTAAGATTCCAAATTATAAAGCAACTTTTAAGAAAATACTTTTCTACTTTTTCTTTACACTCACTTCATTCAAAAAAAGTTGCAGAAATGTGAATGTTCAGACAGAATTCTGTGTTTCTGCAAAATTCCACCAGCACAACTATATTCTTTAGCTGCTGCTGCTGTTGAGAAATCTAATGGCAATTCAGAAGGGAAAATTTTCTGAAAAACAAGAAAGCGGCAAACAACTTGGGAAGTTAGAGAATGAAGCGTTGTGTGAGGGAAAAGAAAATCTCTTTGAATGAGTCATAAAATTCTCTATAGAGCAGAACTTTAATGTGTATCCTTGAAAATAAATATTTCTCCATATTTCTCAGGATGTTTCTGATTCAGTTTAATCTACATACAGTTCAAGCAGAAATACAAAAATTCCACCATTTGTAGTCGTATTTGCAGATAATGCCACCCAAACTAACACAGAGAGATTTGAAAGCACAGAAATACAGGCTGAAATGGTGGCTGGAATCCAGTTGCTGCTGACATAAGGCACCATAGCTACTGTGACTCTGTTCTTCTGCTGTGGCTTTTGACCTTGGACTAAGCTTGGTACTGGAGAGGTTCCCCTTGTATGCTGACCAAAAGTTAAGAGTGCCTTCTTTGGCACACCTTTGCCAATGACACACACAGTCTTGGGGATTCTGGTGCCATGGAAAGGGTGAGGAAGCTGGCTGGTTAGGTAAGTGACTCCAAAAGGGCAGCAGGAGTGGGAAGGGTGATATAAGCAGAAGGCTCTTAAGTTCAGAAAAAGGATTAGAGATCATCGCATGCTGTAAGAACAGACATTCAAAGAAATATGGTGTTTTCTTGGTTCTCTGGGCTTCTCTACACCCACTCCTGAAGTATGACATATGACACATCAAGAAACAGAAAACAAGGTGATCAAACACTGGATTCCCTAAGTAGTTTAGAGTAAGCAGGATGGCATTGCTTGAAACTGAGCAGAAGGCTACCCAGAAAGACAAAGTTTATTATCAAGGTTCCAATTTAGCTGGTGGGTTGCAGTTCACAACAAAAGCATTTCCAAATGACCAAGTAGGGTTGGTTTTTACCTTCTCTAGAAAAAACAAATTTCCCTAAATGGATGAAGAGGATGCAACTATGTTGAAGGAGTAAACATGTAAACAAGCATGATGTGGAAAGCTATTTGTTGGGAATCACACAACCTTTTTAGGTTCTTTGAGGTACTCATCTTCCTGCAATACCCCCAGGAACTGCAGTCTAGGTTTTCACATTTCATTAGTCTTAATACAAGCAGCTATGAGCAAGCCATTGATGAACTTGTAATAGTTTCACCCCTAGGGATGCATAAATTCTTCAAGGACTACTTCCCCTGGAAAAATGCTGACAGATCTACTTTTGCTTAAGGCAGAAGCTGAGATTAGCACCAATGATTATGTGATCATATAGATAAGGAATGTTAAATCTTGGCTTGTGCCTGAGATGGGCTTACTTTATTTCTGGACTTAGCTCATTTTTAGTAATCCCTCTACATCTGACTATTAAAATTAATCAAAATACTGTGGCTTCACAAGGCCATTGCATAACATTTTCTGCAGTCATTTTCAACACGTTAAGCAGGTATACAACCATCCAGGTTTATCCATAAAGTTCCATGTGGAAACGCTCTGCATTATAATGAATCACATAGAGCCAACACACAAAGCTAGGCTTGTGTGGGCCCAGCTATCACTGTAAACAGGGGCTTACATGCACCACACTTTCAAACAGCCACTGGCTGCACTAAGTAACAGCACAAATCTAGCAACAGAAAGGGGATAAAATTAAAAATCTTTCAAAAATCCATTTTTAGCTCTAGGTTTATTTAATCATTCATTACTTTATACAACATCATTGAGACACCTTATTGGCTATATTGATTCAAAGCATTTTGTTAGATATTAAAAAGTCAGTAAAAGTAGCATGAGATGATTCAGCCACAACCATATGGGATTGTTATTGAAAGCTGAAAAACAAAGTTGCAACGTAAGCAGGAAAGTCAAATAGACACAATGTCTTCACTTCCAGTTGTTGTTTCTTAGCATTTACACTTCACCTTGCTACCCTTACTCCTCATCCTTCAAAAGCCCTTTGTGGATAGCGAAAAAGTTCAGACCAGCCGTTTCTTGCACACACACATGAGAAACTGGGAAAGGATATTGCATTGTGGAAGCCATTGTCACCTGGGGGAGTGACAGCTTCAGGCAACAGGTTAATGTTTCTGTGTTGGTTGTGAAACGAGCAGAGAGAGAAAAGACAACTCCACCCTGGAAAGAGTCAGAGCAGCAAAGCAGTGCTTCCATCTCCAGTCCCCCTCTGGACGAATGCATTTGTCTCCATTAGCAGTACAGGGAGCCCAGGGAAGTAAACTTCTTTACTGATACAGCTCCATTACCCAGTTAGAAGGTAAGTGATGTGAATATGCATTCTCTCTCCTCCTTCTGCTCCCACCACGTTTTTCATTAGCAGTGTGTTGCAACATTGAGGAAGATTACAGGATGCAGGAAGGCTATACAAATGCAGCAAAGATGCATAGTACACAAATCCATTTTTAAGATTAAATTCAGCTTTCAGGATTTAATCCCCCATGTTTCAGAACATAATCTAGCTACACAGTAGTCACTACAGGGGAAGGCTTCTCTGGATCAATATATGGTATAATTGTTCTGCAAGCTTCATTTTGCTTTCCACCAAAGCAATCAGTATTAGTGTCCACAAGAGATGGACACAGAACAAGGACATGTGACTTGTTTCAGTATGGCCATCTCTATTTTGCTCATTAATGTGTGATTCTCTGTTTGTTAGCTTATGATCAACAAGCATACAACAACACCACATATTCTTCTGTGCACATGTACTCAATGTACTCAACCAACAACACTTCTTAGCCTTGACCTAGCCAGGTATCAAACGAATTGTACTTTTGTCAATAAGTGCTTCCTCACAAATATCACGGCATCAGGCCCCAATGCTGCAAGCACTTACTTAAATGTAGGTTGAATTTTACCAATTTTGACCAAAAAGGGGTTATTTCCCCTGTGAAGTTAAGAGTCCTGGAGTCCAAGGAAGCAGCTCACCATTGCCATAAGGAAATTATATGTCATATGTAACAGAGTCATAGCACACCTTGTCTTAGTATGTAAGAGGAATAAAGGATTTGTTGTGTGTTTTACTCAGCCACTCTGGCTTTATAGTCCTGATATGCAAAAATAAAAGTGAAGTCATCAGGGAAGTCACAGAGGAGGTTCTGGTGACTAACTCCAGAGTCTCCCCAGGGTACTCATTTGTCATGGGACTTATTCACAGCTAAATGGATAGAAAAGTAGCTCATGGTCTCTTGTTCTTTAAAGTGCACTTGTCACAGAAAAGAAATAAGAGATTTTCAGTTTATGAGAACAGAGGCAACCTTTCAGGAATCCAATTATTATTTTTTTTCTCTCTGCCTATGAAAGAAATATTAGAATAATATAGGAAAAACTCAACATTTTCCTCATCATGCTGGCAAGAGGTCACTGGGGCTACTGAGTGCTTTTCATCCAGTGTTCTCAAATACATTTCACCCTGGAGATGGCACATGTTATTACAAGAGACGTGTCAAAAAAAAAAAAAGAAAAAAACCCACAAAACTGTATAAACTAAAATAAGTTTTAACCCATGTAGTTTTCATCTTTATCCAGTTCCTTTTGAGGATTTCCATAAAATGTTAAACCATATCTATATTTACATGGGATCTTTGCATCAAAAATAGTAATAATCCAAAAGAAGAACATTACATATACTGATTTTTATTTAATAAAAATTTTGCATGAAATAGTGGAAAAATAAAATTTTTGATTGTACATAAAATTTTTGAACTACCAAAACAGACACCTTCCCTTCCCACTGCAAAAAATTTTTTCCAGGTAGATTAGCCCAGGAAGTGACTGGGGAAGTGGACAAAAGGATAGATGGAAAGCTGGCTGGATCATTGGGTTTGAAGTATGGTACAAAGCAGTATGAAGTCCCACTGGCAGTCAGTTCCTAGTGGTGTCTTGAGTTTCATACAAGGTCCAATATGGAGTGTCTTTATTAAGGACATTGGTTGATAAGTCAGAATACACTCACAACAAATTTCTGGACAAGATCAAATCAGTCAGTTCCTGAAGGACAAGGCTGCTACTCAAAGAGATATAGGCAAGCTAAGAAAAGGGGCATGCACCAGTACAGACATATGTCAAACCAGATGGAAAGCAACCTTGAGAAAAGGATCTGGGGGTACCAGTTTACTGTGTCCAGTTTTGAGCTCCACAGTACGAGACAGACACTTGTTCACAGACCTGGAACAAGTCCATCAGAGGACCACCAAACTGGTTGGAGGCTGAAGCCCACAGTGTGCAAAGAGAGTCTAGGAGAGCTGGGTTTTTCCATTTTGAAGAGGGGAAGGCTAGGGAGATGCTTTAATTGCCGTGTACGGCAACGTTATGAGTTGTGGTAGAGAAGGCAGAACAAGGCTCTTCTCAGAGGTGCACAGAGGAAGAATCATAGAATCACAAAACGGCGTGGAAGAGTTGGAAAGAACCTTTAAAGATCGTCTAGTTCAAACACCCCATGCCATGGGCAAGAACATCTTTCATTAGTTCAGGTTGCTCAAAGCTACATTCAAACTGGTCTTGAACACTACCAATGATGGCGCAACCACAACTTCTGTGGGCATGATAAAGGGAAACACACATAAGCTGGAACACAGGAAATTGCAATTTGGTATAAGAAGGATAAAAAAAATTATCAAGAGGGTGAACAGGTTGCACAGAGAGGCTGCGTAATTTCAATCCTGGGAAATGTTCAAAACTTTCTGAGTCGTGGCCCTGAGCACCTGATCTGACTGGAGTTGCTTAGAGAAATCATTTAGGATAGGTGGCCTCTAGTCCAACCTAAATTTTTCTTTGATGCTGTGAGGCACCCCACTCGTAATATTCTCTTCAACATAAAGAACATTTGAAAATAAAATTATATCTGGTCCTGAACATCTATATAATAGTAAAGGAAGATAAACAATGCAGTAAATATTTCTTTCTTTTTTTTTTTTATCATTGAGAGAATAATGAATAATCTATTGACCTGTTGAGCTTATTAAAAAAAAAAAAAAAGTGATAAACAAAAAAAATTAGAGCAGAAACAAACATAGAGACTTTGAATGTCTTTTCAGAGATGCAGTATGAGTCAGTTATGGGTATTAGCTCCTCAGCAATTTTTTATTCTGTTCTCAATACCCAGACCTAGAGTTATCTCACTTAATTGAAACAACTGTATTCTTTCTTATCATCAATACAGAGACAGTGATGTAACCCCAGACTTTAGGTGGACTACATCATTATCTAACTGTGTTTCTTTTCAACTGTCAGTAGAAGGGGCCTCAGAAGGACTGCATTCCCAACCTTGATTAAGCTTAGGTAATTGAAAAGATTTAACAGGACCATATCTTTGAGCAATCTCTCAAGGACTAATAATAGTCACCTTATTCCTAATGCAGTATTTTTAAAGCTATGAATGTTCCAATTTAAGGACATCCTCACATGCACTTTTTACACAGGAAGGGCCTTCTAATGAGATGGGAAAGGTCCTACAGAATGACAGGTGACAGAAAGAAATGCATTATTACCTCATCTGTACTATATGAACTGTGTTTAGCTCTGATGGGTAAGAATAGTAGCCAGACTCAGCAAAATTGTATTGCCAGGAAGAAGTAGCTCATATGGTAAGAAACTTTAAGGACTCAAAGAGAGATCAGAAGGTTCACTAGGACTGTATTTCACCAAAATATCACTATGAGGAAAATCCCTTTAAGTGCAGGAAGTCCTTATGTTTGCAGATCCTGAAAGTAGAATGGAGAATTACTACACTTTAAAAGGGCTTTTCAATTGGGTTCTTCTTAAAGGATAACCTTCTGTTTCAAGAAAGCCATTGGCATTCATTGTCACAAGACAGAAGAAAGCATCATAAATTATACATTCACAGACTTCAAAAAGTTTTGAGAAAAAAAATAAGTAAATGGTTGGATGATGAAACAGTTTGAAGCTCCAAGCCCAACTCTTCAAAGACATCTACACAGCAATTTTCCACACTGAGTTGAAATAAACGTCAACCTTTCTGATAAAAGCCACTTGTCCTTGTAGGTATCTTTTTGCTTTTTGAACATATTGGACAAAGGGACACAGGGAATTGTGCAATGGTTAAGACGGAGTGATGATTCATTGACCTGAGTGGAACTTTTTGCACTTTCAACAACTGAGGCAGATGTATTGATTGCTTTGGGAAACAAGAGTAGACACTCCATGTAAGTCTACTTCTTTTAGTTAATTCAGAGTTCCAGATGAAGAAATCCCTTTCTATGGGGTATATATTTCCAGCCTAAATTATATATCTGAAGTTAGACATCATGAATTTTCATTCTCTTCTTGTAATTTAGTGCAACACACAGTAATGTGCAAGCATAATAGCATTTTGAGTGTGAAATATAAAAGATGGGGCATTATTTTCCTGGGATAAGAAGTAATGAAAGAAATACTGCAGTTTTGCATTTCCACCATCTCCTTCCTCCTTCTTTAATTGACTAGTCCTGTGTGTAGGAAACAGAAACATATTGTTGACTTGGTTTCTTGGGACATAAGATTTTCAATGGCATGGAAGTCAAGACAGTTTGTTTGGAGAAATCATCCTCAAATAATTTTTAAAAATATTCTATATATATTTTTTTAAAATATTATATATATATATATATATATATATAAAATTTATAAAATATGGGCTTGTTTTCCCTTACCGGACACTTTCCTAAAGGCTGCCATGGAACGGTCAACTCTCCAAGCCTGAAAAAACCTGTCATAGTCTGTGTCAGCTAAGCCCTGTTGGGTTTCTACGTGTAGGCACTTGGATACAGGAAACTGCTCTCTGCTAGATGGTTCAGTCAGCTTCTGTTTAGGTTTATATGCCCTCACTCACTTTGCAGAATTTGAAACTAGAACAATATGTATTTCCTGATTCAGTCAGGAAGGGGTGATAGAATCCTTTAACAACTAGAAGAAAACAGTGAGAGAGTAGAGAGTAAAGATTCAAATGTAACTCTATCTCACAGGAACCAAAAATGAAAGGTAAACATGACAGAAAAATCAGCTTCTGAGGACCATAGGCTTCAGTTCTGCTTTCTCTTCACATAACTTACAGTGACTCAGATCACAGACTCAGCTAGGGGAAGTTATTCAGAAAGAAACTAAATTTCCTATGTCACATCTGAAAGTTAAATTGAAAAATAAGGAATGATTAAAAAAATTAGAACAATTCTCCTAAAAAGACAACTATAATAAAGTAGGGAATTGTGATTCCTAAAAAATTATAAGAATATGAATCATGTCATCAGTAAGGGAAAAATTATGCTAATGGCGACAGTCATGTTACTCGGAGAATGACTATGCTAAGCCTCTGAGCATGCCATATATAAATTAGTGGTTTCCTTAAACATGAAAAGTCTGAAATAAAAATAACTGCTCTTGTAGTGAGAAAAATAGAGAAGTATGGGGAAGGGGAAGTCAAGGTCATACCCCCCTGCCCAATCTAATATGATTATAAACATTACAAAGTTATTGCACATATCCTGTGTTGTATCAGTCCTGTTTCACCAGAGGTAAGTATAAGAATCTTGTCAAACCCACAGTCTAGAGGTAAATCTGATCATTATTTATTGCTTGTGATAGAAAAACCATGAGAAAAAAACCAACGACCTCTCTCTAACTGAATTTAGCAGAAGACCTAAGGAACATATTACACCTCTAGTTACAGGTCTTGCTACTGTCCAACAAACACAGTCATGGAGGGATTACTTCTCCCCCAGAACAGGAAGGCCACAATATGCTCCAGCCTTACAATGTGGGATGCACACCACCTCCTCTGCATCAGCTTGGCTGTTAACACTTGGTAACTTCCTACTCACTGCAGTCCCTTCCCACTCACAAGGGAGGTGGGAAGCTTCTGTTTTCTTCTAAGCAGTGAGGCTAAGAAAGATCCAAGGAATGCACACAGTAGTATGGAGAACTCTGTATTGCATTACTTCAGATATCATGACCTTAACCAACATAAAGGGCTTAAGACTGTTCCAAGAAAATCTACATTTGTCACCTTTTTGCTTTCATTTTTATTCAAGAAAACTGTTGTCTCCCTAGCCTTGATCTAAATTCCAAAAAAGTGTAGAGAAACCCTAAAGATGGTGATTATTTTTCTTAAGAACAGAAGGATCAAAGAAAGCTCAGATGAAATTTGAATTAAAACACCAGGTTGGCTCAGCATTTCAAACTGCAACACTGACTCTGTAACTGGAGCAATGTCTAAAGCAGAGCCAAGTTTGTTTTGCAGACGCATGTTACAAGTGAACTCAGAATCGCTGAGCAGACCATGCCAAAAACTGCCATACACCTCTGACAGCAGCTGCTTGAGGGCCATCAGGCATTTAGGGTGCTGCCTGTGTCTCTCTGAAATATGCAAACACATATTCTTTTCTTTTGTGTGGGCAGCATAATAGCATTTACACCTGAGGAGCAGAGCCCGGACAAAAGGAGGCTCCTTGTCCTTCTCCTCCCTCTCAGAATCTTCCAGTATTTTCCTATCAGAAAATGACTCATAAAATCAGGACACAGGAGTTTGTGTAGTTGAAGGAAAATAGCCTTTGTGAGCAGATTCACTAATTTGGCTTATTCTAAGTAACATTGCATTTCATTGAGCAACATGAAAACAATCCAGTAAGACACATTCCTCAAATAATGTGATATCAAATCATACAGGTGGGGTTTTTCCACATAGGTATAACAAAGCTCTCTTAGACCTCCTTGACATCTTACAAGAATCACAGCAGATTTTCCCACAGCTTTGGATGTCCCTAGTATTTTGAAACAATATTTTTCAAAATACTTTTGAAAAACCCTCAACAAAACACAGAGAAGAATTTCTCAGAAAGCTGACCAAACTATTAACTCTCAATATGAGATTTAGGAAAAAGGAAGGGGGAAAAAAAAAAGAAAAGAAAAGAAAAAGAAACAAAACGGGGAAAAAAAAGAGATAGGCATCTCGAACCAATTAAAATCACTTCTCTCTATTGCAGTCAAAGCCAATTCTTGATACAGAGGTTTTCTTTTTTTTTTCAGACCTCATTTCTTTCTTGCTTGGCAGGAAAATACTTTAAATTATTTTTCTTTATCAAGTGAAAAATATTTTACCTCTATTTTCTTCAGACTCAAAAATGGTTACACTCAAACAAAATTAAAAAAAAATCACACAACAACATTTAGGCAATGACAAGCATAGAACTTTTTCTGCTATGGTAGAGTAATTTTCTAGAAGTCATGAGAAGCTGAACTGGAAGTGTATCAGCAATTTCTGCTGCTCTTGCTCTCCCACCAGAGGTAGGACTGAATAAAAATGTCTAGACCTTGAGAGCTTTTCAGTTCAGGAGATAGAAATTATGAATTCAAATTCAGATCTTCACCAAGATGACATGACTAGAATAGATATCCTACATGAGGCTAGACAAACTGTGAGTGTGAGTCATGAGGAGGAGGAGCTAGGACCAATAATTATTGGCCTAAATGTGACCATTGAAAATCTGGACTCGTCTATTACTGCAGATTACTGAGAACGACGTGTCACTCTTTAAAGTTAGAGTTGTGGTTCCCAAAATCAGATCAGACCAGGCGGTATCTGGAGCTTTCCTCCACGAAACACAGGGTGATGCTTTGGCCTGTGTTCAGGAGGGTAAGAGAGACATTTGTATAAGCACCAGCTGATTTGCTTCTAAACTCCTTGCCATATGTAAGATCTTTCCTGAGTGAGCAGCACGCTATGCTGATTTTCTCTGCTATTTCTGTTGCATATGATGTAGTTTCTTGTATTAAATATGATTTTTAGAGGTCTGTTTTTGCATCTTGCTATCATCCCCCTCCCATCACAGACTGTTTTTTGCAGAAAGCACTTTTATTTCTTGGATCTACAGCGCTATTGAGTCAGTCTTTACTGAAATTGTTTTTGGTTTTGCTCTCTTTTATCTTTTTAATGATATTTCCCACCAAATTGACTTGCAGATGCTAATACTTTGACAACTAAAGAATCAGGTATGTCTGAGTTGTCATCTTGCAGTCAGTTTTTCCAGAGGCAAAAAGCAGTCCTTCCTCATCAATTTATTTAACTTTTTGCCTATCTACTTGTATTTCAAAAGCTCTCTTTAAGACTGATTTATGGACATATAGCTCTTAAGCATTTAAGAAGCTTCACAAGGATTTATTCAAGTAATTCATATAGTCTCTGATAGAAACTATGTGGTTAAGTCCCCTTGCAATCCTTGGACTTTTACTTTTTTTTTTTTTTTTACAATAGCTGGGCAATTTCTATTTGCAGAAATGTGGCCAAAGTTCTCTGTTAAATGTCAGTAGGGGAATTATGAAACCTCTTTGCACAGTAACTCACTTTTCCAGAACTAGGCCCACGTTTCTATGTTCTTTCCATATTAGGCTTGATATGTTGTGTCAAGTATTTCAACCTCTAGCTTCCATCAAAAGATAAATGACAGCTGTCTCTGAACTAATGGAACATGAAAGCAGATCACTGCTCTGCACCCTGCACCCTATGAAATGTTTAAGTATGCACTCACCTGACCTGACCTTGCTATTTCCACTTTTCCAATTTGTTTTCTGGTGATCGAGAAAGGTGAGGGAAGAGTTCAGCAGCCATTCAGGATTTTTCAGGCATACACCATTGTGCCATCCATCAGAAACTGTCTTTCTTTAAAAGCAAAAAAGTAATTTAATAGAAATGGGTCTCATTAAAAAAAAAAAAAAAAAAAAAACAAAAAAAAAAAACACACACACCTCTCTGAACTTCATGATTCTTATTTTTGTTAAATATGTGAAATACTGGGACCCCAGTTATGTTAATCTACTAAATGAGGAGGCATTTCATTTCATTGCAGAGTGTAATAACACATCCCACCTCACCCCACACCACCCTCAAAAGAGAAAAAAGGATATTAGGAATTATAGTCTTGAAGTATTTCTGAAACAGCAGAATGAAATTATATCACTCCAGATTTTGTGCTGTTAAACAAATTCTTGGCCATGCAGCAAATAACAGCTTGAATCAGCAACTACATATGTTTTATGTATAATAGATATAGTGAATATATGGATATGCCTATATATGTATTCATGTGTATATAGTATTAAAAAATAAACTACTATTTGTATTATTTTTGTAGGTTTCAAAGTAAATTTTTGAAGAAGACCATCTTAGAATCAAGAGTTAGAGGAGTAGACTAAGTCAGGACAAACAAAATTAAAAACAAATTTATAATTTTATCCCAATGTCACAGTGTGAAAATAATTACTAGGGGGAACTTAATTAGGATTAATGGGACACCGGTAAACTGTCGTAACACTGTAGTCAGACTGCAGAGTATCCTTTCCAGTATAGCCCTGGAGGACCAAGAGGATGAGCCTTTGGGAACACAAGTCCCAAAGCTGCACTTCGATACAAGCCTGCAGTGATTGTGATGGACAGTGAAGTAGAGCACAGTTTGGCAACAGTAAGAAGGATGAGAAAAATGAGTATTTCAAGACATTCATAAACATGCTTTAACAGTAACCTCTGTCTCACAAGCAGGATAAAGGTGATGGGCTAACCTGAGACTCACATTTTTAAAAGGTCAGTCATCCAATTGCTCACACAAAAAATGTCATGGTACTTCTGTTCCTAATTTTAACACACAGGTGCTACAATGGCTTTCCAGTCAGTTTGACTGATGGGATTTCAATTTCTGTTACATCAGTCACTGAGATAAAGCAAAATAGATCTGATGTAAAAGATAGGAGAATCAGATATGCAAACTGAATTTTTGAGACTAAGGTACCTATCTTATTATGTGTGAGATTATACTATGGATGTTAAAACTGGTAGGAATTTGTGTATGTATGTTCCTGGGCATCTGTTTTTTAAACAGTATTCTAGACATATTTTGTATTTTGAATTTCACTCTATGGCAATACAAGGAGAAATATTTCCATATAAATGAAGATATAGGCAGATTAAAACTGTGTGAATGAGGCCAAAATTAGAATAAAGAAAGGATTGCATATTTCAGTGATCTGAACTTGACATTTTCATAAGCTTCTCTTATGGTCCATAAACAAAATAAGAACAGAATCAATGTCTGCTGGTTTTATAGCCAGTCTGAGTGTCTCAATACAGAAGAATAACATTTGGGCTCATCAGAATAAGAAACTGGGTCTGTATGAGCCTCTGATACCTGTGCTCACTTGTGTACATCTCCTGAACATTGCAAGTGTACTTCTGAACTGTAGAGAATGCAGAGGACAGGGGTTTTCATCTCCAGGCACAATCTGAGGCTTTTTGCCTTCTCTTTGACCACCTGAATGAAAAACAATATGTATTATTTTTATCTAAGTATGTCGTGGCTGCTTACATGTAGGTTTTCTGTGTGTGGAGCATACTAGTGACAACAGGAATATGTATTGGAGATGCTTAAATGAAGACTTCAAACATACACATGGTTAGGTATTGGAAGAACACTATTCAAATTGTTCATATGACTTTAGCGCTACAAATTTAGTTCACACAACTTATGGAATAGGTAACTTCAGCAAAAGTGCAAACAGATACAGCTTTGTTAGTTCTAATTACGCTAAAACTCAAGATCAGAGTCACAAAGATTCAAATGTGACCTGCTGCTCTGTAAAGATTCTTATATTTGGGATGCTGGAATGAATACTACGTGCTGTGCTACCGGAATCACACTAACAACAGAAAAATAAATCAACAGTACAGTATGAAAGCAGAAAGGTGAAGAGAAAAATTATAAACTGCTTTGCTCCTCATCAGTGCCAAATGGACCTAAACATTTGTAGCCTGTTTGTACATATTTCTAACCTGAAGAATACCACAGCATTCCATAAGCAGTATGTGCATGACAACCTGAACTGACATTGATGGGGAATTGCAGCTAAACCATGCCATAAACACAAACCTTGTTTTTAGTAATAAATAATGGAAATGCAGTGTCCACATCAAACCAAAGAAACTGTGTTCATTTTGAAGTGCCATGGGGAAGAGTCAAAGGCCTATCATAAAGCCTGGGGACCAACAGATGTCAACACAGTTGGAAAGAAGCAAACTAGATGACTACAACCTGCATTGTCTTTTTCGGGAATGAAAAGGAGAAATGAAACTGAGACCCAAACTTAGTTTGTGCGTGTCAATAGACACCTCTATGCAAGTCCATGTTCCAGTGTTTTCTATATCTTTACAGGAATTAGTCACTAGTTTTTGACTGATTATCAATTCATCATTAAAAAAAAAAAAAAGCCTATAGTACTAGATTCTTTGTGTTCTGTTTTTCCCTCTAGAGCTACATATGTCAAAATCATTGTGCAAATTTGATTTTTATTTAAATCAAAATTGAAAAATAACCTCAGACACTGAACTGGCATTTGCTAGATAAGGATATACTCCCAGGTCTTTTGGAGATTTTCTGTACCACTGGCTTCCTGCAAGTCCCTGCAAGAAGGCATGGCTCTGATTAGAGGATGACTTTTATGATAAAGAAGGGTAGAAGACAGAGAGACCAGATGAATGTGTATGCTCAGGTTATTGTTCCAGGAGGCATCTGTGTCTGCAGATACAATTCTTGATAGAGTTTTACTGGTGGTGGAAGTTTTTTGATCTGCATTTGTGTCAGTCAGTGTTCACCATGGGCCAGATCACAGAACTAAATTCAGTCTTTGCTGTGTTATGACATGTCTTTCTTAAAGAAGGATTAGTTTCTATGCTTATTAAAGAAAGGAAAAAGCAATTTCCAGAGCAGGGAAAAGTCTAGAAACTGCTAACACTCCATGTTTAAAATCGAAAAGGGGAAAAAAATTATTATTTTTTATTCTCATAATTTTCAATTCATGAGACAGTAAGTTGAAGAGCAGTAAAGGGACACATTTAAAGAATAGTGGGTGAATGGAAAAGGGTCTACCTGGATAGATAAATTGTCCCTGCTCCAGCTTTTCACCCTCACTCTGGTGTCTGAGTAAAAACATCCCATATAATGTTTCTTCCTCTGAGGTAAAACATCCTAAAACTGGAGTATTTTCACAGAGGAACAGGAGGCTGTTGTAAACCAGCAAGGTGCCTTTGGAGGAAATATAAGAGTGAAATTTTGTGAAATGTTATTCTTATTGACTTGATTCATAATCTGCAATATTAAATAAAAACTTATTTCCATATTCCCTGTTTTGGTCATATTCGAGTGGTCTGTTCTGGGGTTTTTTTATAATCTCACTCTGCTTCCTGTGATACCCTGCCACTTTGTGACACTTGATTTGGCAACACCATTCACCTCATTGTGTGAAGTTTTGACACTGACCAGATTTTACAGCGTACCAGTGTGTATCCTCTCCACAACTTAAAAGAGCATACCAGCTGTACTCTCATTTGGGAAGCTCTAGTTTGGGTCAGAAGGGTCAGGATGTGCCTGTGGGGAAAGGGCAGGGTAGAGAACCATTGAAGAAGAGATGACTTCAGATTCTCCCACCCACCTTTAGCTAGCCAGCACCACAGAAAAGTCTCTGCACACTTCAATGCAGCGCTGCACATTCATGTGCTCCTGCAGAAACATAGAGGCAGATGAACAGGTGAGACGAATGCTTCTTACATGCATTAAAGAATTAACAGGATGCAATCTAGCTCTATCTTATTAGTCAGTGATACTCATTCACACTACAGTGATCACTATTATTAGCAAGAATCAGCAGCATAGTGGAAGACTGTCAAACAAACCTTTTTGCCCAAAGGGTCTCAGCCAAAACAGCCACATGTCAGTGTGTACCCCCTTACTTCAGGTGCTGGGTCAGTCACAGATGAGCCTTCTGGTGTGCAAAGGGATCACGCAAGTGGTTTACATGCTGACATTTATTTTCTTCTTGGTATTGCTGCTGGTCTGCAGGGTATAACACCAATTCCACCAGTGCAAAGGGAAGTGAATAAAGCATCTAGGGAGTAGAATGGGAAATTTTATATGGAGGACACAAAAGTTTTTCCTTCAATAAATTCTGTACACATCTACAAGCTCAATATATTTCTCTTGAAGGGATAACTCTGAGAGAGTGCAGAAATGCTCTTCAGAGTTATGTTAAAGAAAATACCACTTGAGGAAGGGCAAAAGCAGTACAATAGGTAAAAGAGAAGTGGAAATGAATGTAATACATCAGCATTTATCTTCTGATGCAGACATTGAGGAAAGATTGCCTGTTCTGATACCTATACAATAGTGGCTAGCTAGATCTCATCTCAGCACAGTGTATCACTGCTCTTCAAGCAGCCACTGTAGGCATGCAATTACCTGAAAGGCACATCTACAAAGTGATTCCAATGCAGGAAGCTGCCTGAGAGACTTATTATACTGTAATAATATAAATATGTAAACATTACACACTGGAAATCTTATTGATCCTTGCTACCAGACATGACATCATTATTAATAAAAATGTAATGGGAGAGCTATAAATATGCAAAATAATAGCATATTAACCTAAATAAAACCAACAAATTGTACAGCTTAGCATAAAATTGAAAACCTCTAACCAAATACTGTGTGGTTAGTTCATACTAGAAGCAGTCAGGAATCATACATAATGCAACAGTGCAACTGCTAACAACAGTCTCATGAAGATAATTTAGGTTAGAACTGGACAAGCTCCAGGAAATCTGCCTAGAGAGTTAATGTTATGCTTTTCTTCTCTTTTTCAGTGAAAATGCTCTAAGTTGTTTGTCTGACTGTCCCAGGTGAATCTTATTAAAAGGCAAAGGATAATTTGCGAAGCTAAGGAAGAGAGAAACAGATTATAAATAGCACAAATATATACAGAGATATTAAAAATAAAAAGAAGAAAACCAAAAAAAACCCAAACAAGTTACCCCTAAAAAAAAAAAAAAAAAAAAAGACTCACTAGATGAGTTCAGACAGGTCGGGAAAAGGGGGAAAAAAAGAAAGAAAAATGAGGAAAAAGAGACACAGTCTGTTGCCAAATGTTATTCATTAAATAAAAAGTACTACACTGCAGAAAAGAATCCAGAGAATGTCAGACAACACAGCAAAGAAAGGTTAGACCATAAATTGTTCAAAACTGGCACTATATTTTAAATCCTTCTAAATACTGATGATTTACAACCTATATAAATAACATTATTAGTATAAAAGCATTTCTTATAATGATTAGGAAAAGGCACCAGAAACAAGAGTGGAAAGCATGCTGCTGTTCAGCAAAAATAATAGGTCTAATGCAGAAATTACTTATGGAAGTTTTTTTGCCCTGTGTTACGCAAGAGATCAGACCACCTCTCCAAATGGTCTACTCTGGCCTCAAAGTCTACAAAACTCAGGTATTTTAGCTGACAGAGGCTTTTCTTCTCTTTTCAACTTTTTCTTTTTTCTTCCCTTTTTTTGCAATGGGATGAGGGAAGTGGCAACACTGAATTCTTAAAAAAAAAAAAAAAAAAAAAAGGCAAGAAAAATAACATTAGTTGTGACCAGAACTGAGTGAGTCAAGAGTTGTGTAAAGAATGTGAACCCGTGGCTTGAGATAGTGCCCTCAGCCACACTGGCCTGTCTCATACTGGGATCCCACCAGATGCTGGAAGGACCTGCAACAAAGGCTGAACTGGCAAGAATGGCTCTGTTTTACCTGGCAACTTCATAGCCCTGGGGAGCATATTTTATTTTAATTCTTTTCTTTTTTTTTCTGTTTCCAAAATGTATTTGTTGAAATTTCTTTTTAATGAGAAATATGAAGGAGGGATTTAGTTTAGCTGAGTGCAGTCAAAAGACACCCACACAAAAGAGCAACCTAAGTATCTTGCAAATCACAATTCCTTGTGATTTAGTCTTAATTGGATTTACAGCATATTCTTAACAAAGTTTCTATTATTTGCTAACTGCAAATTACCTAATAACACTTGAAAGGTACATAAACCTTTCAGTGAAACTGGGTTGAATTTTGAGTTAGTAATGAAGTCTCAAACTAGATGAGATTTGGAGGACTTCATAATGAAATAATAAAGACTGCAAGTTAAATAGCACTTTTCTTAAAATCACTGTGAAAATTTCAACTAATCCTCATTCCCTTCCTTGTGATAAGTTTTAAGTGTAGGTAAATCATCTGAAAAGCAAGTGTGTGTTCATAATTGTTCTCTTAATGCCACAACTCTTAATTCCTACTGTTTGGTGTGAATTTGATTGTATTCATTGTTTGCCAAACTCTCACAACCTTATTACAGTATATGGGGTTTATGTTACATCCTTAACTCAATCTGTGAGTATCCCAGATTTTCTTAAGAATTTTTCCAGTTTTCACAATTCAAGAGAAGAGGACCAAACAAAGCAAACAAACCTTAAAGTCTTGGAATCCAAAAGAAAAAAGAACCTGAAAACGATTAAGAAGTTTACAGAAAACCCATTGATTTGCTAGCATGAAACTCAACACCTGAAGTTGTGGAATTGTTCAGACTATCCAGACAATATATACACTGTTTTATGGTAGTGCTAAATGTCAAACTCTATATATACTCACACATCTGAAAGCTGCCTCACCTTGCCACAGCACAAGCTGCCAGCTTGAGAAGTGTAAACTGAAGAACTGAGGCCCAGAAATGTGAAACAACAGAGCCTAATAAGCTAACCAGATCATGGGCAAAGTGAGGCATAAAGCTCAATTCTGATCCTGAAACCAAAGTCCGTCCTAAGAAAAAAACCACTTCTTTAAAAATTTATTTGCTTATTTATTTTTAATAAAATGTCACTTTTTGGTTAGTGTATGCATTTCAGCCTGCTATATTAAGTGCATAAATACGGTCATTTCTCACTGTTTGAACATAAAGAGATATTTTAGTTAAACATTGCTGCTAGATTATATCACTTTGGCTTCCCCCCAGCTGGTGATTCAGAAATTAAACTTCTTTGAGAGAGAACTTCACAGGCAGCAGGTGATATCCTGAGCTGCAACAGTGTCTGGTGGTTTTGGCTGTTCAATGATTCTCATTCCTCCCAAAGTTCTTCTTAGTGGAGGTGGAGAAGAAAAAAAAAAAAAAAAAAAAAAAAGGAATGGAACATATTACACATCCTTAATGTTCCTGTTTAGTTTTACAAAAACTGCTGTAGGTGTCTTAGGTTGATATGCAGCCTTTATTCACAATATTCCCTACTCCATCTTTCCTAAAAGTTCACCAAATTTATGCTATTGGGAGTCTGGAATTGAATTCAGTAGACTGGAAGAGTCTTACAGAAAGGATTAGATCAGTGTATTAAAATATATATATATATATATATATATATATAAGGTAGGAGCAAAGAATTAAGGTTTCTTATTAGTCCTCCTTAAAAGAGGAACCACGTGACAGGTTCAGGAATATACCATAAATGTATCACAGATATCAAAGTACATAAATAACCTGCAGAACTTATTGCTAAGGGAGACCAAAAATAAATTGAGATACAGGAAAGGATTATACTTTCCCACAGATAAAGGCGATGCTTGCAGTTTCAATAAGATGAAACAGCAGAGCATGGAGCATCTGTGACCCCATCATATCCTTCCCTCTAGCCATGTCCCATGCACATGACTCCTTTGCAGATGACTGCATTGCCTTTCCACAGCCCATTTGAAAATGTTGATTCACATCAAATCTGCTGGCCATACTTGGGTTCCTAGAACCTGCCACACTGAAGGAGATCCCCAGTACTCAACTCCAGGATGCATGGCAGCTCAGTCTGTCACCTTTGTCAGTCCTGTCCACAGAGGGTACTTTAGTCTACCTTCAGGAAGACAACTGGAGCCAGCATGCACAGAGAATTTTGGAAGGAATAGGAGCAAATGTAAGTGCAAAGGGTCCTAAGATTTCAAGGAGGAATTTCTCCAGAAACAGGTATTTTTTTGTTTCACTGAATTTTTGAGCTTTCTCTGGGTAACTAGACAAAATAGACTATCCATCTGACCTGAGATTGCCATCCCTGTTTCTAAATGCTAAAGTAACATTTGACAGAAAAACATGTTATATGTTCTCTAATTAATGATATCATTTATTACCTTTTGGGCTCCAATGTCCACTTAAGTGCCATGCACATGTGCTACAAGAGCAGGGCCAGCTTTTCTCTCTGGGTTGACAGCATGTCTGTAAAATCACTCTGTCAAGATGTAAGAGTTCAGCTTTTGCAGATGGAGACCAAGATAAATTCACCTTTTCTACATCAACCTTTCCACGTAATGTATCAGAGCCTAATTGTCAGGCTCACCACATCTGAGACAGGGACTGCACACTAGTTACCACATTTTAAACAGCAAGTTTGGTATAAAAGCTCATTTTCTCAAAATGACAAGCAACTGCCAGAATGGAATTCAGCACTGTAAAATGGTGAGGTTTCATCTTGCAAAGAACAGAGATGACACTTATTATCATGAGATTGAAGTTTTTATGTAATGAATACTAAGTTAAAAAGCATTAAAACTGTATGTTTGTCATCATATCAATGCTTCATATATATATATAAACATACACACATATATGTGTATGTATATGCATAAGATCATGATTGTGATTCTTTTCTGTTCTTTGAAAAAGAGCACATCTTTGAAAGGGTAAACAGCTTTCATTAAAACAAGGATTTCAAGATTAGACAGTGCAGTATAGTGTTGTTTTGAAGCCCCCCAACAATGGAAGAAAGATACATTCATATATTATTCTGTGTCACAGAGTGTATCTTCTTGGATTTCAGAGCATAAAAGGAACAATTTGCAATAGGCACAGCTCCACTTCAGCATCTGAACAAACATGAATGCCACAGATAGTTAGGGCTAAATCTTGCTATTGATTTCAGCACGAGTTTCAGTAACGACTCTTAGGCACATTAAATCCTGCATTTTAAACACAGTCTTAATTCTTATTTTCACATTTATTTTCTTCTTTAACAAAGATTTTTTTTCTTTTATGTATTGTGACATTAAAAAAAAAAAAAGACATTTGTTTTGCCCTCTTTTTTACCCTTTAACTACCTAGCTTTCAGCAGAATCTGTAATGTCTGGGTCCAGCCTTACACACTGCCATAACCGTGCAAATACAACAAGAGACAGCTGTTGCTAATCAGCAAGGCTTATGTACATACAGTGGAAAGAGTGGATAATAAAACATCTGAGCAAAGAGCTTACACCAAGTGACAGAAATTTTTTCCTGTATATTTCCTTAAATAAATTGTTACTAAGGTAATGTATAAGTACTATACATTTCTCTTGAAGTAATCACAACATTTGATTTTGTTTCTTTTTTACACAAATGTATCTTATAAAGAGAATGTTAGGCAAAATGTGAACTATAACTTGCAGTGAAGCATTTATTTTCTTTCTACATTGAAAATTGTAAAGCCACACTTCCAAAGCAGAAAAATGAAAATAGCACTAGCACTGTTCTACATGGCAACTGTGCATGCTAAATACAGTGCAAAACCTTTCAAGCCTCTTGCAAAAACAACGTTGCTGCAGTCAGTCATTAGTGCTGTCACTATGGTTTGTATACCAAAATGTACTCTAACCACATGGGACTTCCTTTTGGTAGGAAAGGAATATCAGCCTTTGTTTACAGTCTTTAAACTGAGAAAGGGTCAAAAGGGATGATCTTTACTGCGGCAGGATCTGATGCAATAGCGATGGTATTGAGAAGGGAAGGGTCTATGTCTCTTCTGCCAGTCTTTTCTGGAATGTGATAAGAAGCTTCCAAAAAAAGAAAGAATATGTTCCTTCCTTCGCCTCTGCTACAGCAGTATGTAAGGGAAGAGAGAGAGGTCTGTCTTGTGGTTTTCCCACTGTTACAAAAGAGTCCTTTAGAGACTGACAATTAAAGCCCAATCAAGACTGCACTGGCATTGCTAACTGATGTCCAGGGAGACACTCTGTCAACTGTGAGCTTTCCTTTGTCCCTTTGCTCTGCTCGTCTTCTCTGACTCTGAGGACTGCAGCTGGCAGTTTTCCTCAAAATGCTTGTAGTAAATCAGGATGCAAGTAGACCCTCCATGGTCCTACAGAAACAGACAGGCTTGTGTTCTTCAGTCTGTCTACTAAGGAGCGGTGAAAGCTGGCAGAGGGAAAAGTGCAAGTATGCCCATAAAGTATCCTGTTAGCTTTATTACTGCCATTCACTATATTGTACCTTACTATTCTGTCTTTCTCTGCTTGATGTAGACCCTCTTTGGAAAGCTAACTACCATCTCTCACTTTCCTAAATTACTTCTCTCTTGCCCCATGCTTTCTTGGACTTCCCCACACCCGTTTGTAATTCTCTGGCTGCGTCTAGAACTAAGCCTGCACAGAAATTCATTAATGTCTAGTACAAAGAATCCATCTCAAAGACACCACAGTACATGTTTCTTATGCATTGGTACAGAGTGTTAAGGACAAAGGCACAATGTACAGTAACGTGATTGTTTTTATTCCCGTTTATAGCCTAACAAAAGCTGGAAATTAGCTTTCAACTCATTTGTCTTCTGCCTTTTGCAAGCCTCTGTTTCTACAGGACTACTGAACACCTTATAGGCACCTGAGCTCTTGAGGTCTGATAGTCTCAGTGCTGCCGCATCCATTGGCACATAGTTTATAGTCCTAAGACCTTTGCCCCCACAGTGTGTAACAGCCAGATTTGATGTATCATTCACGTGCAAGTCCTGCTGTTGCTTGAGGATGAGACTGCACTGGCAGATGTGCCAAGGAGCAGCAGGAGCAGTAAAAGTGATCAGCTAAGGGGCACCACACCACCGGCAGTGCCCTTCCTGTTAGGGTACCCTGCTGCCTGAGCATGTGGGGATAGAGACCAGGACCAGTGACCTCAGGCTGGGTAGCACAGGGGCTCCTGAGCCACGGGCAGAGCTGTAGGAGGCACCATGTAGGCAGGCCAGCAATACATGTGCCTGGCCAGTAGCCAGGGTGGCAGTGATCTCAGAGACATGACAAAGTGCTCTGTAGATCAGTCCTACCAGCCCCTGCCCTGCCTGCAGGATAAAGCTGTCTGTCACTGGCAGGTTTCAGCTTTGCTTTGTGCCACTTGGGCTTCCCTGACTGTGCACAGTTGACGCTGACTGGTTCAAATTTTCTGTCTATTCCTCTTTGCTCTTTACCCACACTCTGAATCACAAAGGCAGCCACATGAACTGACTTTTCTACATGTATAGAATGAAATTAGGCACAAGTATGTGCTTTACTCACCTCATTGCTTCTGCCTTCCAGCAAGGCTTTACTTACAGGTAGTTGAACCATATCTGCAAACCTTATGATGCCATTGGAAAACCAGGAGGTGGCAAACTCACTCTCTCTCATGCCCTCATGCTCCAGAGAGTCTGCAATACAAAAGTGAAGGCATCCACTGCTAAGTACCTTCCAGACCTCCGATTCCTGAAAACTGATTTGTACCTTTATGAAGCAACCTCAGTAGCTACTAAGCTGTTGTGCCATTGATATGGGTCATGTGTTAGAGAGATAAATTAGTCATCTACCTGCATATAGAAAACCACTGCACCACGAATGCACACTGAGTATATCATCATTCTCATAATAACACATTAGCATTCTCCTTTGAGCTGTAGTCTGTGTTATCCCCATTTTTCATATCATAGATCCCCTTTTGTAACACTTGAAAGAATTTCTATACCACCAGGAAAAAATAAAAGACACCAGTATTACAATGCATGCTTATTCTCAGGCACCTGAACAATCCGATGTTTTGACATTAAAAGTCTCTGGCAATCAGTTAGTCATTTCACAAAGACTGAATTAGTGTTGTCAAAGATTTATTGTTTTAAGTCCTTTCTATCACACATCCATTCATTTTGCCAAGCAGTATCTTTTAATAATTCTGTTCAGACTCCCAGCACTGTTGCTGTCACTGCTGTTCTTACACAAGCAGTACAATCAATAGATGGATGGACAAAAATTAAATCAATTAATGGATTCTGGTTGATTTGATTTGGGTCACAGGGTTGCCCAATGCTTCTGCATTACTTCATATTCCTGTACTGCCACAACAATGTATGTTTCCACTTGGTTGCTGTCCTACAGCGTGTCATAGTAAAAGATATGGGTTGGTTAAATGATCATGTGGAGTCATTGGAGAGCCCTCTGATACATCTGGTCAAAACCACAGAGGTTTCTTTTTGCCTTCTTGGTTACTACAGCTAGCAGTCAAAATCATTTATCTAAACATGCTCCTTCCTTTCTCTGGAGAGGATCACGCCTCTTCTACAAGTGTACATTTACTTTCACAATGTAAGCCTTAATATGCAATAAAACCCTATGACAGAGTAGATGTACCTTAGTTTCCATGGCTTAGCTCACACTGAAAAGGTAGCATTTGCAGAGAATCACTGTGCTAAGGAAAGGCTGTAACAATTTCTTCTCCTGACTTTAGTAAAAATGGAGTACTAATCCTGGAGTCATAAGCAGAACTATCCCTAGATCATAGCAAAGCATGCACCCTGGGTGTTGAAATAGAGATGTCTTTAACTTACTGCTGAAGTTTGATTGCTGGAAATTAGAATAGGATTGTTCCCAGCCATGTGTAAGTTCACTGGACCATCTAATGGAGCTGCTGTAAATTAACCAATAGAAGAAGAGTTCTCCAGTTTCCCAACTGTTGACTTAGCAGAATACAAGTGTGATTTAAAGAGCTGTATCTTCTGATATTGTTCTCTGGTGAAAACAAAGAACTATTTATCCCTCTCTTTTGTTGTAAGGGAGGGAAGAAAACCCAAGATATGGAAATCTGACTGGTGGCCGGGTCTTTTGGATGCTACCAAGTCCAAGAAATCTACATTATTTAATATGTTGGGAGATTTTTATCTGAATGGAGGATGTGAAAAAGTCCATGAAAGCTATAGTGAGAATTTTTTTTTGCCAGAGCAGTCAGAAGTGGCAGTTCATCATTATAGCTGCCCTATGTTACTAGATAGCCTGTGGGAAGCTAAGGTAGAAAAATTTGAAAAAGTTTTTGAGTTGCATAAAAGAATACAAATACACAGTTGAAGCACATGAGAGATGAATCCAGCTGAGAGTGTGCTAAATATTATGGTTTACTACAGAAATATGTAATTGTAAGCATGTTTATTGAACTAGGCATAATCAGAGATTTTTTTTTTTTACAATGTTTTGTTTACCTGATAGGATGAAATGGTTTGGCATAAATAAGCTTTTTTATCTGTTTCTAATTGGCATGTTATACTTCTAAATCAGGAATAAAAGGAATTAATAAATGTTTCAAAAATTGGATTGAATTTAATATAAATTAGAATAGACCCATTATAGTCCTTTGAGTAAGTATTTAGAAATTAAATCATAAATGTATTTGAAATGTTAATTGTTTACCCAACAGGCTATAACAGCTTGCAATGCACCATTACAATTTGTCATGTGAATTCATATTTAATCAGAATAAAAGGCGGGGGGGGGGGGGGAGGGAAAAGGGTACTGTGTATGGCCAGTCATAGCTGTTGCAGAGCAGCATTGATTCTCCTTGATAATTTCAGAGTCTGTTTAAAATTTGAACAAAGGAAAGCACTAAGAAAATCTGTAACTGACCAATATAATATTCTTCTTAAAAAGTGTTCCTTGCACAACTTATAAAGACAAGTTAAAAATGTCAAATTATATCATGATCAATAAGAGAGGCCAAATGTATTCAGTGATGCAACACTCTATATATCTTAGGTATTTCTGTCTTATTACCAGTCTGACTGAGCACAGCCATCAAGTCTGCCTATCTTCACAGAGTGCTGATGAGCCACAGAAATGTCACTTTCCATTGATTACAGACAAGAAACGAAATACACAGGAAGAGATCCTTCAATAATTTCAGGAGCTAAGTCTCTCCACCACCCTACAGTGCCCACTCACTTTCTACCTTATCATAAAAGTTCTTATGCTACTATTATTCTCATTCCTGGAATAAGCACACAGGGCAAGCAGAATGCCTGCTGTCGTCACAGACAGTCTGAGAGGTGCCTTCACAGAGCAGCTCAGCTGTGGGATAGAGCAAAAAGCAGTGGAACTTTCCTTCATTGTAGGTTGCCCTGCAGAGTAGGTAAAAATTTCCTGCTGGCTCTGTAGGTCAGAATCTCAGCAGCCTGATGCAGGGAGTAAGTTAATGTTGTGATGTTCTGATTCTGATGCAAAGTAATGGGAAGTGGATAGGAAACCACTAAATGCAAAGAAGAAGAGTTTTGGCCTTGCATGTTTTAAACGTCAGTAGTTTTATTGAAAGCTTGTTGATATTTGATGCTACAGACTCCGAGGTACATAGTGGAGCCTTCTTATGTAACACCTTAGATGTTACACCCCTGTGGTTACAAAGGTAATCACACAAACACAGATTCCAAATGGCTTTTTTTAAAAACAGATACAGGCCTTCATACTGTCTGTTAAAGCAAAGCCTTGATTTGTTTAGAAACTGACTAGTTAGTCTCACCACTATTTTCCTGTATCCTCTCTATTGACAGGTTGTGCCATTAGGACTTTGATAACAGTTAACAAACTCTCCTCTACCATCAGCATAGGTGGCAGTTACCTTACTGACTGTTGTCTAGAAAAATGAGGACTGTTGTATATCAGTAACAGAAAAAGGTATTTTTACCATGACCACACCTTGTGCGCCCACAACCTGCTTCAAAGGAGCCATGAACACTGGCTTAGACTCTTTTGTTTTCGATCTTACCCTCGAGGCTATAGGATCTTTCACCGATATAGCTTCCTTAGCCCTTCGTCCCCTCCTTCTTACAATCGCCTCTTCTTCATACTCCTTTTTCACAATTGGTGTTTCCTCTTCTGACTCCGAAGCTTCTTCCTGTGAAAGCTCAGAAACGGAAGACCCCGATTCCTGTTTTACAGTAATTGGCTCCTTCGATTCTTCTTTTCCTGCAAAACTAGAAATACTCTCTTGTGATACAGTTAATGATGCTGTTGGCTTTTCATTTTCCCACTGTTTTCATACCAATAAGACAGTAAATAATCATTATTTCATATCTCAGCATTATAGAAACAAGATATATCTCATGTTCAGGACAACAATTTGGGTACTGTTCAAGAGTTGAGACATTGTAAAGGAAAGATTCCTGAAATGACATCTGCTACCAAGCATCACTTTAGGCTTTCAAAGTGAGAAGAGAAATCTTGAAAATACCAATTTATTTTCCACCTAAATCTAGCTACAGTTCAAAACTATCTAATTTATTATTGATACAGACCTGTACATGTCTGCAGAAAGATATACATCGAATACATCAAGAGCATCCCAATACTGAGACTCTGCTACTCACATCTACAGTAAGATTCGTCTCTCGTACTAAGCTTAACTGAGGATCTGAACGTGATTACTACATCCCAGCTGCTCCACAGCTGGTGACCAGAAGATGAAGGACAGAGCTACCGTCCACACTCTGGCTGAAGATTTTGGACCACCCATCTTCTCCACAGAGCCCTAGCTGCTAGAACACAGACCATTCAACATGTGAAAGAATGTGAGAGTCTCATCCCTTGCATGGGATAACTAGAACTAGTATGTAACAGAAAGGAAGTGAGAAAGCAAGAGAAGCCATGACACTCCATGCCTTGCTGCACTGAGTGCTTCATATAAAAGTCCCCAGCGCAGAAACTGTGAAAACTCTCCCCTGTAGTGCCAAGTGTCCCAGCCACCAGGGCTGGTAATATCTCAAGTTCAACAGACAAAGTTATTACTCCATACCACACCAAAGGATGTTGGTGGGACAGATTGAGAGTTTTGCTTTTATAGCATCATGCTTCTACTAGTAGGATTCTTCTGCTGAGTTCAAATCTCCACTGGTGCTGGGAGAAGCTAAAGGTTTGGGACTTAAAGTGGACTCTGCTACTTAGCATGCCATTGTCTAAAAAGGACATGATGCTTTTGTTCTGTTTTATGCACAGCCTGTTTTTGAGAGTGTCTATGAAATCAAAGCCCTGTGCTTTTGAGATGACAAGACACTAATCAGGTAAAGAGGCCCGAGTAAATTGCCAGGCCACTCAGTGATATCAAGACCAAAACACTTATGCACAGGCTGAAGATAAAATGTCAATTTTACTTGCAGGAATTTTGGCTTTTATGTTCTTCAGATACTTTCAAGGCTGGAGCAACTGCAAGAATTTGTGAGAATAAAGGTTTTGGATCTGAGACCTTTGCAAGGCATTTTAGGAGATAAAGACCACTTATGAGTCACGCCTAAGTGACTGTGACTTCCACTAAAAGCACCAGAACTCCAGAATCTCTGTGTGGATCCTGCCCTAAAGAAACATACAGTATTTAAATTCCTTCCTACCTTTGAGACTCCCAGAGGGACAAGGCAATTATTTACAAAGTCAATTGTCCCGTGACAGGAAGAATTGTTTTTATATCCATTTTCATTCCCAGCTCCACTCTTGTGCCTTTCTTCAGGACTTGTGCCTTTTTTCACTCTGCTGCCTAAACAATATACACCAGGCATTTTTAAGTTTACTGTTCCCCACAGGGAACTTTTGCAATTAACTTGCTGTCCTGGTGTGTGGATGAGTAAATTGGGAATGGACAAACCGTTGATTTGTATTTATGGTGAGCAACTACTGTGAAGCCTGAAAAAAAAAAAAAAAGTACTATGAGGAGGCAAAAGAAAAAAAAAACTAAAGCAAAGGAAAGGAAAATCTGCTTTAGGCAGAAAGACAGATTTTTAAATGTCAATTAAGCCTTAGCCCAGGTCTTTGGATGGAGTTCACTGGTATAACTCAGTTGACTTTAGTTTTTGTCAGAGATTTTGTCTTCACAGTAATTGTTTCAATTTTCTCTACCTGTCTACCTGGGGTACTGTTCACAGTACATATATTGTAAAAAGCCATATCTAGGAATCTACCTCTGAAATATTTTAAGTTTGATCTTTTTTTTTCTTATCTTGAGGAAAAAAAGTAGTAACATTAGGTAGGAGAAGGATACTGTAATATCCCCAATGTATATGATCTTGGTTTGTCAGAGGTTGAACATTTTCTTTCTGCTTTTACTTCATTTTACAGTTCCTAGATGATGGAAACTTTCATGTCCGGTCTTATTGTTGGTTGAGCAGCTCCAAAACTCAAGATGCAAGGTTTGTGTTTCTTTGGAACGCTGCATGCTGTGCTCCTAATAGAAATACCTCACTCTTGTTCACCCTGACAGGAATATTTAAATGCATCCATCACTGACAAAGCTCAAATCAAATCAGATATTAATCAAAGGCTTCATTTATTTTCCTCTCTTCTTTTAATTTGAAAGAGCTATAACAATAGAATAAATTCAGCAGGAGAAAAAATCAGTCCTGTTGAAGAAAATGCACATCAAAACTACTGGAGTTGTTTTTGCCAAAGGCAGTGCCCACATCACTATCTTCTACCCTATTTTTCCTACCTCCCTCCATTGCATGAATTAATTTGTGGTTCAGAAGGGTGGCCCAGGGGCCATGTAATTTCCTGGCTTTTATGGGACAAGTACTGAGAATGCACCAATGGCTCAACACCTAAAGCTGACCCAGAAAACACAGCAAAAGCCATGCTTACTTGTAGAGATTGAGCTTTTTAAAGGGCCAGGACCCTAAAAGCCTGTGTGATTCACTGAAGTAATTATGGTTAGTCACTTTAGCAGAGTAAGTTACAGGACAGTACACTGTTTCTCACCTCTAAAATGCAAACTGTTTTTCTCTCAGTCCCTTCTATCACAGATCTCCAGTTCTTGGACTGACATGGCAAAAGTTGGTCTTCATAACAAGGGAGATACTTTGAAAGGTTCTTTCTCCTTAGAGGGGGAAAAAAAAAGAGAAAAGGAGAATGACAGAATAAATGCCTAGATGCATATACAGATATACACAGAGAGTTACACAGATGGAGGATAATTGCTTGAGTATTTCACAGCTCTTCCCATCCCCTCACTTTCCCCCAGTTTCTACTGGATCATATAAAAAAATCCATTCAAAAAGAGAATTTTATTTTATCCTGCTACTTGTTCAAGTAGACAGCACTGTTATATGAGGGATGCAATTTTCAATGACCATCATTTCATTGCCTAGTCAGGGGCAGAATGAATAGGTCAATGCCAGTAGCAGAAGGCAAAAAATACACCCCACACCCATACGAACAGTGATTGAGAGTTTTTCTTGTTTGATGCCTTTAAACCTGCAAAACAGACACTCTGCACAAGGGTTAATGGAGATAAGATATTACCTTTAATGCAGTCCGGACCCCCAGGGTTCC